>CM038470.1:33536098-34136098 GCA_021464415.1 Lonicera japonica | reverse complement strand
TTCGTTGATTAAGTTTTTTAGATTTTTTTTAATTATTTCAATTGATGACAATTTTTATTTATTTGTGTATATTATTTATACTTTAATTTAATTCTAATACATATAATTAAAAATTTGATTTAAATAAACAAGATTATTAATATTTTGAACTATATTTCATTTTCGACACAACTAGCGCATAAGGTGTGCAAAGATATACACACATATATAATAAAATTTTGGGTTACCTACACTTTAACATTGCTAACATTTGTTAAAAAATGTTGAGAATTTACTAGATCTTGTATAGAATGGCATAAACTCCAAAATTTTTGTACAAAATGTTAGGAAAAGTATTAATATTGTTCACACTTGTTGAAGAGCGTTGTAAATTTACGGTATTTGTTTTGAAATACCATAAATTCTTGGCATTTTGTACAAAATGCCGAAAAAAATATTAATATTGTCGGCACTTATTGGAGAGTGCCACAAATTATCGGCATTTGTTATGAAATGCCATAAATTCCCGATATTTTGTACAAAATGCCGTAAATTCTCTGCATTTTGTTCAAAAGTGCCAGAAAAACTTTTTTTCTCGGCATTTATTTATAGTGCAGCAAAATAAATGCCGAAAAAGCCTTGTTTTCTCGTAGTGAAAATTGAAAATAGAAAAGAAGGCAACGGCGTTAAGATTTAGGGGGTTATAAGGTTATGTCTAATTAAAATTATTTTAGTATTTTTCTACAATAACACTATTATTGTAAGGGGTTAATTCAACAAATCCCTTTAATTTAGACAAGAGAGTAACTAAGGTTTGTTTTATATCGCTTTGATTTTTTTATTTGTGTATTTTCCAACATCATCATAGCTGAATTCAAATTTAAATAAAATAGAACAAAATAAAATAAACATCAATGCTATTGGCAACAAAGTCATGAATTGAGTCACGAGTTCGTAATGCTTTTGAGAACAAAGTCATGGAGTCATGACTTGGTAACACTTATAAGTAAGATGCAGTGGGAATTTTATTTTCCTTGGTAACTTATAAGATCTGGGGATTTTACTTTCTGTGAAAATTTTAACACTAGACAAGCACTATCGACTAGCAAAGTGAGTTATTAATAATTCTAGATATACTTAAATAAATATATTTTAATTATTTCTTGTTTCTTTAAGATAAAATGGTAAATCTTCCTCCAACATCCAATCATAAAAACATTTTGTATTCGTTTTTTAAATTAAGAAATGATGTGACGCCTTATTTTATATATTTTTGTATATTTTATATTGTACGTGATTAACTTCCAACTAACATTGTTAATCTGGTAACGTGAACAATTAACCCAATGAGTTGTGCTGTTCACAAAAATAATTTTTGTAAAACAAGTTTATACTAGAGGTGTACATATTTATTATAAAAAAAGGAAAAACAAATTTACACTATTTTTTAGACTACCCTTAATAAGATGATAGTGATATAGTCATGAGATTAGCAAATATATTTTATGTTATTTTTGTTATTGTATGTACGATCCCTTCTATAGTTACTAACCTAATTAAACAATTTTAAAAGAAAAACGAAAAATATCATTTATGTAGTATCCTCCGATATCTTATAATCTATATCAATTTTAAAATTAATTTATTTTAAAGCTGAGTTACAAAATAGACTATTTTCAACTACTAAAAATGAAGATACATTTCAGTTTTTATATGTAGTTGTGACTCACTCCATTATCATTTCCCTTGTATCATTAATGAAGAATGGATGTTAAGAACTAAATCACACAATTTCACCTAGTTCAATTGATAGTTTTGTTTTGTTTTTCTATCTACCAAACATGCATGTAGTACCTTCGTTTCCAAACACTCAGCTATAACTAATCTATTTATAAATAGTATAAACTATTTCTAAACTAGTTTATTCAAAAATTGAACAACGAAAACACTCTTTCATTTACGCATAGTAATTCGTTATATTATTTATAGCTTTTCAAAACAAATTAAGCACTTTAATGTGATTAAGTCAAGCAGTGATAATTTGTGTCTTCCATATTTGATATCAGGGCAGCAATATTTTTTTATTTATAAAAGATGGAAAGTAATTTCGTAGTGTGATAACAGAGACAAAATTTTCCATATGAATCAGTTGTGAACTCGTATAATAACATTTACAAAAAGTATCACTGCAGGATTTTCTTTTCTATATTTCATTTATGAAATAGAAAATCGCTTGGATAAAAAAGACTATCAAAGATGGAATCATTAATTCCTTTTGAACTCCTAGCACAAAATTTAATAAGCCTAGTTAATATCGCCTTTCAATCGTGGTATTACCATTAATTAATTTAATGTTGTTTAATTTAAATGAAAGTATTTCAAAATTGTGTGCACATACATAATTATATATAATTGCACGTGTTTGTTAATATATTCTTTGAGTTAAAGATTAATTACAAACAATCATCTAACTAACTAGTTATTAATATACCTGCTTTGTTTTCTTGATCTAACGAAAATTAATAATTTAACACGCAGGGTCTCTAACGTTGTAGTAAAATGTTAGTATCCTTCAATATCTTAATAATTATCGAATGCTAATTGAAAAGAAAATAATAAAAGTTATTTCAAGAAAAGGAAATATATTATTTCTTTTAGAGCAAAAGTTGTAATAAGGTAAAACGTGTTAATTATAAATGAAGTATTAGCTTTAAGTACACAACATATATATAAAATCACATCTATTAATAAAATTCTTCTTTGGTTCGTTAATTAATCATTTTATATTACTGATTATTGTTAGAATTAATAATCATTTTTATTCAATAATTTTGAGACTAACACCATTCTTTAAAATATATTTTGACTTTGCACCTGCATTTTTGGGTATTTATAATGGGAAAAAGGCATCAGTTAGAAAAAAAAATTTGCTAAACAAGGACACCATTGACCACTGATTAGTTTACAATTAGTTGATAAACGTTAATCTTAATTTTTCCAGACAGCAGAAGTGTGTGATTCAATTGAAAGAAACTAATCATAATTCGAAAAACTCAACATTGATAAATGCTGCATAATTGCACAACTTTAAAAAAAATGGTGATTTACTTAAATCTTTATTATTACTGTTTTACACATAATGGCACATATGTAGAAACCTTTAAATTTCTCCCTCCCATCAGATTAATTGAGTTGGATCAATTTACCTTTTAATTTTTCTGATATCAAATTACAAGAGAGTATCAAAAACTTCCACACAGGTCTTTATCAGAAAAAAAACAAAGAAAAGAAAACTATTGTTCCTATTTTTATATAGTTCTTGTTTGTCTCTTATTTTTGTCTCATGGAAAGTAAAGCTAAAGTAGCCTCTCCGTGCATTTCTTGTTCTCTTTCCATTGAGGACAATGCTTCTTTCAAGTTGGGGGGTATGCATTTCATTGGTTATTTTGTTTTGGCTTTCTTTTGTCTATTTTCATGAGTTGTAGAGATGTGTTTCAAATTTTTTTGTGAAGTTTGAAAATTGATGAATGATTGATATTTTGTTCAAATGAAGACTTTTGTTTCATTAGCTTTTGGCATGAATTCTTTTATTTAGATAGGAATTTGAATAATAATCTAAATTTTCTTACTTCACTTAGATTCATATCCCGATATATTTTCCTGTTCCATATGCTAGATTGCTTTGGTTGCTTCTAATTCGGTAGTAACACTTAGATTTATTTTCATTATGAGAAGAAAAATTTTTGTCCAAAAATAATGGAAGCTCTTTCGAAAAGATCCTCCAATGAGAAGACAAAAGCATAGCACTTTGAAAATCTTGGATGACTTTTATCCTAATATTGACTTAAAGCTTCACTTGATTAAATCTTAAGTCTCTTTGTATAATATTATAGATGGGTAAAGGTTACCATATGCTGCCTGCCAGCCGTACAGCTAGGCCCCCTAACCGCAGCCTCCCAGCCGTACGGCTGGTCCCCCCAACCGCAAGTCCCAGCTGCACCCCCTGCGGCTAGCCTCTTTTGGAGCATTTTTGGTGGAAATTTTGCTATAAATAGGACCCTTGGGCTCTCACTTGGGATCATCAACACTCAATAGTGTTTTTTCTAATGAGAAACCCTGTCAAAATTATTGGAGAGAGAATTCTTAGAGAGAGAAAGTTTTAGAGAGAGAAAATCCTAGAAAGAGAAAGTTTAGAGAGATAAAGTCTTAGAGAGAGAAAGGAGCAATCAAGGCAAGGTTCTTATTTCTTCTTCAAGCGCATCAGGTATATTTTTCTACAACTCTCCTGAATTTCAGTATTGCATTTAAATATCAGTTTTAATACAGAAAGTTAGATAACTTGCAATGAAGTCCACTACTTTCAAAATAAATCTTTTTTAAATTTTACAAGAAAATCAAAATCTATTTTGATACATTTTCAAAACAAAACAAAAACACAAAAACAGTTTCCAAAAGAAAGGAACTACGAGACTTTGATTTCATTCTATGAATGAATACGTAGGCGCTCACAAAGCTCGAGTCTAATTTCAAAAATACTATTTTAAACTAAATTTATCCGAAAGGACTATTTTGAAAACTATTCAAACTACTTGCAAGATGTCTAAAATAGGAATTAGATATATGATCCATTAAGAGACCGAAAGGACGGATTGGGTGCCTAACACCTTCCCAATTCGTAACGTAGTTCCCGAACCCTAGCAAAATAAGTTTTCAATCAATCTCTAGTTTTAAACGTATGAAAGATAATTCGTTTTTGAATTGTCCTTCGTACGATCTTTTGTTTGTTTTCTTGTGAAACAAACTGGCGACTCTACAAAACAAGTTTTTTACTCAAAACAAAGAAACCGAGAAGGACATGTCGGAGGTCCGGATTCTCACAGTGGCGACTCTGCTGGGGAAGATACGAGAACTAAGCTCTTGTATAATGGATTATATATTTAATTTCTCTTATTTATTAGATATAGGTCTTGCAAGCCTTAGTCCTAGGATAACATAGAAGCGATTTAGGTGGATACCCTGATACCTTTATTTGCTAATTATGTGAGGAAAATCTTTTTTACAATTAAAATTGTGTAAGTTATCATAACAAATCATAAAGCACTGATCAATAATGAACTGCCATATTATTATTTTGCACGCACTCACGCCTTATCATGCATTGTCGCGAGTGTGAATTTACCCTATCAACCTCGGGACCAAATTCGTGACTAGGCCGCGGACTTGCGGGTCTGCACTAGCCAAAAGCGCCTGGGACCACTCTCTTTGGCTAAGTACTTACAGTCGTGAGAATCTAGTCCTGTCATTTATACCGTCAGGATTCCGACAGGTACGGCCGGAGGCTGTCCAATCTCTGCCGAAAAATTCATGAAGATTGAATCTTCATAATTTTCCCGATTGCATAAATAAAGCAACTCATAAGGAGAGAACTTCCCGTGTTTTCAAATGATTTTCCTGAAAACTCTTTTCAAAATGATTTTCCAAAACTATAGACGGTTAAGGAACCCATGGAATTCTGTTTCTACCCTACCTCTATACGGGGCTCTCAAGTTGTCGTTGTTGGCCTATTTTCGATCTCACCTAAAGAAAACTTTTTGTGTGTTTAGCGTCGTCCCGATCGATGTATTTCTGAATAAGGTCCGGCAATTTCTAAATGATATATTGTGTTTATTTTTCGGGGGAATACGCGCGATCAAATTTGTCATTTTCTCCCACATCAGATATTCATTCCATCCTGGCCTCTACGTGGGCTGGAAGAGATAGCACCAAGCGACTCGTCAGACCAGACTCCTCCGAAAATATGGATCAGAACACACCGAACAGGAATGTGAACAACCAATTCAATAGTGCAGTGGATCCGCCACCCAGTCCCTTTTACCTGAACCAGGGGGTACCTCAGAACAATACTATGGGGGGGTCAACCGCTTCATCATACTCCGCCTCTGAATACTGACCCGAATCTAGCCAGCTCAAGTGGGAATAAGAATGTTCCATTACCTAACCCTGAGGATGTGTATCGGATGCTGATGAATCTGAGTCATAATATGGCCATGCTCTTAACTGACAATCAAAATACTCGTGCCAAACTGGACGAGTTGGGTAAGGGACGCATGACAAAATTGGCAAGAGAAGCCCCGATCATTCCACCACCACCACCACTCTCAGTTCACACCGAAGTACCGCCTCTGTTCGAATCATTAAACCAACCAAAGGCTATGCATGATCCGGTCAACAATTGGTTACAACAGGACCCAATTGATCAAACTCCTTCGCAGATGCAACCAATGCATGAACCTTATCGGGATCCATATTATGAACTAGTAAGAAGACCAATGAGTATTCAAGGGGAGGGCCCATTACCAATGGAAACTTATTGAGGGGATAGAAACTTGTCCAAACTTAAGGAATAGTTGAAGGCTCTTACTCAAAAGGTAGCCGAAAGTTCGAATGACTTAACTCAGATGCAAAGCTACAACTTGTATCTTGAAGCCCGTTACCCAGTAGGCTTCAAAATGCCTTCTATACCAAAATTCACAGGAACTACGCCACCGGAACTTCATTTGAAATCCTACGTCAGATCAATGAGGATTTACGATATTGGCAAAGCTGAATTGGCCAATTCCTTTCCTCTCACTCTTGCGGGACCAGCCTAGAGTTGGTTTTTGAATCTTGAAAAGCACTGCGTCAGATCATAGTCCACTATTGTTCAAGAGTTTTTGTCGCAATATAAGACTAATGAAGAACTCAAGGTTATGAGAAAACACCTAGAAATGGCCAAGCAGAAGGAAGGCGAGAGCATTAGTGAGTTCGTTACAAGATGGAGGAAATTAGCCGCACAAATGGTAGAACGTCTCGATGAGGAAGAACAATTAGGAATGATTGTTAAGAATTTGAAACTAGAAATCCGAGCTCAAATGGGGCATCAATTCTTTGGTAGATTCAAGGCTTTACTTCACGTTGGCAATTAGACTGAAGAAGAACTAGCAAAGCAAGCTGAAACCAAGAAGTCTGCATCACAAAACAAGAAGACTTCTACTTCAGCCATCAATCAAGTCACTTCTTATGGGTATTTTGGTAGGGGTTATTCCAACAGTCCCTATGATCAAAACCCTATGAAGAATGTCGGGAATTATTTTGTGCCCAGATATCGTAACAACAACAACAATCCCAGAACTTTTGACCAGAATCAGCCCCGAGATAGATACTTTTCACAGTTACTGGGACCTTTGGGAAAGGTATACGAACAGTTGAAAGAAGCTGGGATAATATATCCCATGAACCCAAGACCTTTACCACAACAAATACCACATCACTGGAATATGAACGAGCGTTGTGAGTACCATCAAGGGTTCGGTCACACCACTGACAGTTGAATGGCTCTACGACATGCTATTCAAAACCTAATTGATAGCAAAAGAATACCTGATCCATCAGCCCCAAATATCGCAAGAAATCCTCTCCCCAATCACCAAATTAATGCCCTTAAGGATGATGTAGAATTACCAGATCCCGTATCTTTGATTAAGCCTGTCATGGATGAAGGAAACATTGAAGTGTTAAAATTTTGCTATTCAAAGCCTTTACATGCTGCCATCGAACATGATCCTGGGAAATCCCAGAAAGGAGTCGAAGAAACCAAAGATGAAACATTATTGGGATTATGCGTTGATAAAACTTCTACCCTGCAATCACAAGAAATGGTTAATCCGAAAATTATGGGATGGATGGAGCGAATGCAATTTATACCAGTACTTGGGCTCGGAAAGCAAAACCAGGGAATCACTTACTTTCCTCAATTTAAAGATAACCTGAGACGACAGGGACTCGGGTATAGCCATGAAAAGGTAACAAGGAAGGGTATCTACCAAAATAAATACCTATCGCAAGTAAACATGATCGCTTTCGACTGGAATAAACTCTCTCAAGTTGAAAAGAAGACACCTACAATCTCTATGGAATCACCTGGAGAGACAATTGATCCAGTAGCAACATAGGTTCAATAGTTGACTCATTTTGGAATAGTCTACCAACCACCAAGTAACAAGCAACCTACTGTTACTACTCCTTCCAAAGAACCTGTAAAAGATCCGAAAGAAGGACGTGTTGTGGAACAGTTAAAGAAAACACAAGCCCAAATTTCAATCTAGGGACTCTTGGTGGCATCTAAGTCCCACCGTGTGGCATTGATGAAAATGAAAGATGAATCAGTTGTTCCTCTCGAAGCCACCCCGAATGAATTAACAGTAATGATTGCTTCAATGGGGATGCAAAAATAAATACTCGGGTTCTCTGACGAAGATCTATCACCACTTGGCCGATCGAGATCATAATAAGCCTTACATATTACCGTCGTGGCCTGTGGAATGTCTATACCATATGTTCTCGTGGATAATGGTTCTACAATTAATGTGTGCCCATTGAAAACTGCAGTTCGCTTGGGTATCGATTTGACCATGCTAGAAGAATCTTCTGTCACAGTTCGGGCATATGATAATACCAAGCGAGAGGTATTGGGTTCTGTCATGCTGAGTATAAAGATAGGACCGGATACATTTACGACCGAATTTTAAGTCATCGATATTCCATCGAGGTTTATTTTGTTATTGGGCCGGGTTTGGTTGCATGAAGTTGGTGTACTTCCTTCTTCCCTTCATCAAAAAATAAAAATACCTTTCAACGGGGATGATATTATCTTTAGGGGAGATTGCCGAAGAACCATAGTGCCCAAAGACTCGTATGTGTTGGGAATTGGTAGCCAAGACGTTCAACTTAGGGGATTGTCATATGAACCAAAAGTACAAGCTCTTACCACTCAGAATATGAGATATCTACCTCCCGATGACATGTCAACAATAAATGCGCAGGTACTGCAAATGTTGAGGAAGATGAAATTCTTACCGATAATTGGTCTGGGAAAATATAAGGCTGGAATTGTACAAATGATTGAGCCGTACCAACAACCGAGTCCTCTTGCTGGGTTAGGGTATATGGGAGACAAAAGACGAAAGAAAAGTGCCATATTCACCGATAGCTCATTAAATGGATGGTTTGTGAAAGAGGGTGAAAACTTCCCTTATTGTGGGTTTCAAGAGCTGTGGATTAATAAAGAAGGAAAAAGACAACTGGGGTTAGAAATCTTTTTCGAAGAAGATTTGTATATAGGCGAGGGTTTTACTCACACATTCTCATCTCAGTTGAAGATCACCCAACCACCTGTCGAACCATTAGAAGAAGAAGACATGCTGGGAAATATGTGTGAGGTAATGGCACTTGAAGAAGATTACCTCGGAGACCTTGTACATCTCATCCGCCCCATTGAAGAAAAGAGGAAGTACGAGAAGAAAGAAAAGAATATTGATAGATATGTACAAGAGTTAAAATGTATGTTATCTGTACAAAATGATATTTCTATCAATAAAATTGTTAATGTTTCCCTTACTTTTATTCTTATAATGTGGAAGTGATGAATGAGAACTTGAATGACGAGCAAAGAATACAACCCATTAAAGGGGACACTATCAAAATAAATTTGGGTACCAGCGATGATAAAAAGAAAATAAAAATTGGGGCTGAATTAAATAATGTTGAAAAGACGGGTCTAGAAAATTTGTTGAAAGAATTCGTCAATGTTTTTTCTTGGTCATATGCTAGCATGCCGGGCTTGGATACCAACATTGTGATGCATGAAGTACACACAAAACCCGAATGTAAACCCATCAAGCAAAAATTGAGAAAATTAATACCATAATGGTCCCTAAAAGTAAAGGAAGAAGTGACGAAGCAATTAAATGTTGGGTTCATACGGGTCGTTGAATACCCTACTTGGTTGGCCAACATAGTGCTTGTATCAAAATCTAACGAAAAAGTGAGAGTTTGTGTTGATTATCGTAATCTAAACGCCGCCTATCCAAAAGATGATTTTTCATTACCAAATATCGACCTCATTGTCGACAACACCGCAAATCATGCCTTAAAATAATTCGTCGACAGATTCGCTGGGTATAATCAAATCAAAATGCACCCTGATCATCAAGAAAAGACAGCCTTCATCACACCATGGGGAACTTACTGCTACACCGTCATGCTGTTTGGGTTAAAAAATGTTGGGGCTACATATCAACGAGCGGCAACTACTTTATTCCACGATATGATCCATAAGGAAGTAGAAGTGTACGCTGATGACATGATCATCAAATCCTTAAATTGTGAGAACCACGTCTCAACTCTTCGTACCTTCTTTGAGAGGCTGATATGGTTTCAAATGCGCTTGAATCTTCAAAAGTGTGTATTTGGTGTCATTAAAGGCAAAATGCTTGGGTATATAGTCAGTAAAAAGGGAATCGAAGCTGATCCGGCAAAAATAAAGGCCATTCAAGAAATGTCAGTTCCTAAAACTGAAAAGGAAATTTGGAGTTTTCTCGGGAGATTGCAATTCATAAGCAGATTCATTTCACAACTAACCCAAACATTAGAGCCAATTTTCAAACTGCTTCAAAAGAACTCAAATGGACAGTGGAACGAGCAATTTCAGGAAGCATTTGATAAGATCAAACAATACTTGTCCAAACCACCAGTCTTAGCGCCTCCCCAAGTGGGCATTCCGTTGATATTATACATGTTAGTCAATAATTCGTCGGTAGGGGCAATGTTAGCACAACGTTTGCTGAAGACAAGAACTGAGCCAGCAATATATTATCTCAGCAAAAAGCTTTCTCCAAGAGAACAAAATTACACGGCTTTAGAGAAATCATATGCTTCATTGGTTTGGGCCACCCAAAAGTTGCGGCATTACATGTTGGTTTTTTCTGTAATCTTAATCTCACGCCTGGATCCCTTGCGATACTTGTTCGAGAAGCCGGTATTGACTAACAAAATGGATAAATAGGTGTTTTTGCTATCAGAATTTGACATCTCGTACATAACCCAAAAGGCCGTCAAAGGGCAAGTCATAGCAGATCACCTAGCTGGAAACCCTATCATCGATGCCGAGTTAGAGCAATTTGAATTTCCCGATGAGGGTATCATGGAGATTACGGAAAACGACGAATGAAAAATGTACTTTGATGGTGCTTGTAATCGAAATAGAAATGGACTTGGAATTTTATTAATTTCTTCAGATCAGACCCACGCACCTATGTCCTTTCGCTTGGAGTTTCCTTGTACTAATAACATTGCCGAATATATAGCCTGCATCGTCGGATTAGAAATTTCTTTACCGAAAGGGGTCGCAAGATCCAGGTATTTGGGGATTCCGCCCTCATTATTCATCAGATTCTGAAAAAGTTGAAGATCAAAGAGGAAAAGCTTGTACCATTTTTTACCCAACTCGAAGAAACTTCCAAGAAATTTGATTGTATTGAATTCTTCTATATCCCGAGAACACAGAATAACTTTGCTGATGCGCTTGCTACTTTGGCTTCGATGATTGAAATTCCGGGGGAGAAAGAAGAAATTCATATCCAAATTCAGAAGAGGGCGAATCTAGTATTTTGTCTATCGATAGATGTTGAAAGTGGAAATAGGGTTGAACCAAGTGTCTGGTATTATGATATCTGGCAACTACTTAAGCACAATGAATACCCACCAAATACGAATAAAGCCACTCGAGTCGCACTTCGCCGACTTGCATCCAGATTCATTATTTGTGCGGGAAAATTATACCGAAGAAATGATGATGGAATACACCTTCGCCAATTTAACCAATTTCATTTTTATTTAATTAATCGATTTTGATTTTCTATGTAATCGATGGGGAATATTATTTTCTTCTTTTATATTCGATCAAATTACGTATAAAAAGAATTTCTTTGTAATTTGATTAAAAAAAAAAAAATAGGATAGGGAGGTTCTGTATGAAAAAGAATAATTTGCATTCAGATGTATTTTTCAGACATCAGGGGGGTTATTCCCTGAAAAAATTGTGGTTCCATTTGATGTTATTGGGTTTTGGGCACGAGTCTGGACGTCAATCCGAGGAGGACTTTCTAATAGTTCGTGCTAAGGCTCAACCGGACTCTGAAAGCGATCCTGAGGAGGGTAACGATAACCCGTTCCATGACTCTGAAAGCGATCCTGAGGAGGGTAACGATAACCCGTTCCATGACTCTGAAAGCGATCCTAGGTTACCGGCAATTATTGAGGGGGCGCGCGCTTACGTAGATAGACGTTATCGGGAGGGTTACTCTGGTGCTCCTGACGAGGATCTTCTTGAGAAGATTCGCCTTCTAATATATAAATATTTTCCGAAGGATGATCCTAACGCTACAAGAGATCGTGAGAAGATAAAAGCATTTTTAGATGAGGCTAGCTGTTATCTGGTATTATGATATCAGGAAACTACTCAACCACAATGAATACCCACCAAATACGAATAAAGCCACTCGAGTCGTACTTCGCCGACTTGCATCCAAATTCATTATTTGTGCGGGAAAATTATACCGAAGAAATGATGATGGTATACACCTTCAGTGTCTCGACGAGGAACGGTCTCAAGCAATGATGGAACAAATCCATAGTGGAGAGTGTGGCCCACACATGAGCGGTCATACATTGACACATAAAATAATCCGTCAAGGGTATTATTGACTGACAATGCAAAACGATTATTTTGAGTATGTCAAGGGCTGTCACCAATGCCAAATATACGCCAAGGCACAAAAACTCTCACCAAAAGAATTGTATCCTATGACATCTCCTTGGCCGTTTTCCATTTGGGGTATCGACATAATCGATAAAATCTCACCAAAAGGAAGCAATGGGTACGAATACATCTTAGTGGCTATCGATTACTTCACCAAATGGGTTGAAGCCGAATCTTATAAAGACTTAAATGCCAAGAAGGTAGCTAGGTTCATCCAACACAACATCATATGCCAATATGGGGTACCACATGAAGTAATATCCGATAATGGGACGCACTTTGAGGGTGAAGCTAATGAGATTATGGAAGAATATGGAATCAAACGCATGGGTGGGCAGAACTACCTTCGGTTTTGTGGTTTGAGAGAGACATCTTTATATATTCATGGGTGGCTAACGAGACAGCTTAGCATCCCACTGAGTGTACCCCTTCCATTGAGAGATTTCTCTTCAGTGGCTCTTCCCATTACCCCGAGGCTAGAGACGACTCTACGAGGTTTGTGGTCCACCCGCTATACTCGACAATTCCATGGAGTAGAGGTTGGCATTACCCAGGCGACTCGATCTGATGTCGTGTTGCATATCTGGCGTCGTGTTCGTTATACCATTGAGAATATGCCAATGATGATGAGATGGTTCAGGTTCGTGGATTCACGAGTGACAGATAAGACAGTTCTTGCTTCATATCATGCCATGGAGTAAGAGAGGATCTTATATTTTGCGACTGATTGATGGTTGATGGTTAGGTTTGGTGGATGGCTTTTTTGTGAAAGCGTTTTGGGTTTAGGTAGATGAAGGATATAGGGAAATTATGTAGGAAATGATGTAAGTATGTTTGATGTAGGTTATTTTGTATGAAAAACTTTAGTTATATATGGAAAATCTCTTTATGTCCCCTTTTTGCCTCCAAATGAATGAATATTATTATAAGGAATAGACCGGGCCTGAAATTTTTATTCAGGTTTCCTACGTTTCCCCAGATGACGATTTTTTTTTTGTTTTTTTTTGGGCTCAGGTCTTCGTAGTTTATGATTACAACTCATTGATAATATTTCTTCAATCGATCGAGGTTGACTGATAAGTTTAATTCTTGCCCATCAACATCGGTGAGGAGAATGGCACCCCCGGATAGTATCTTAGTGAAGATGTATGGGCCTGTCCATTTTGGTGAGAATTTTCCTCGTGGGTCTCGAGCTGATTCATGGATTTCTTTGAGCACCAAGTCCCCAACTATGATGCCTCTAGCTCGAATTTTCTTATTAAAGGTTTTTGCAACACACTTTTGGTATCCTTGATGTTGATATGAAACCTTCAACTGCTTTTCATCGATCATTGCCAATTCTTCATATCGGGCCATTATCCAATCATTTTATATGACTTGATTTTCCAAGATAACCCGCAAAGAGGGTATTTTCATTTCCATCAGCAGAACCGCTTTCATTCCGTATGTGAGGGAGAAGGGTGTTGATCCCGTAAAAACTCTCTCAGTAGTTCGATACCCCTAGAGTGCATATGGGAGTTTTTCAGGCCAATCTCTGCCGAATTTTACCATCTTGCTAATAATATTTTTTAAATTCTTGTTAGCAGCTTCAACAGCCCCATTAGTCTGCAGGCAGTAAGGGGAGGATTTGTGGCGTTTAATTATATATTCTTCCATAATCTCGTTAGCTTCACCCTCAAAGTGCGTCCCATTATCGGATATTACTTCATGTGGTACCCCATATCGGCATATGATGTTGTGTTGGATGAACCTAGCTACCTTCTTGGCATTTAAGTCTTTATAAGATTCGGCTTCAACCCATTTGGTGAAGTAATCGATAGCCACTAAGATGTATTCATGCCCATTGCTTCCTTTTCGTGAGATTTTATCGATTATGTCGATACCCCAGATGGAAAACGTCCAAGGAGATGTCATAGGATACAATTCTTTTGGTGGGAGTTTCTGTGCCTTGGCGTATATTTGGCATTGGTGATAGCCCTTGATATACTCAAAACAATCTTTTTGCATTGTCAGCCAATAATACCCTTGACAGACTATTTTACGTGCCAATGTATGACCACTCATGTGTGGGCCACACTCTCCACTATGGATTTATTCCATCATTGCTTGAGATCGTTCCTCGTCGAGACACTGAAGGTGTATACCATCATCATTTCTTCGATATAATTTTCTCGCACAAATAATGAATCGGGATGCAAGTCGGCGAAGTGCGACTCGAGCGTCTTTATCCGTATTTGGTGGGTATTCATTATGCTTGAGTAGTTGCCAAATACCATAATACCAGACACTTGGTTCAACCCTATTTCCACTTTCAACATCTAGCGATAGACAAAATACTGGATTCTCCCTCTTCTGAATTTGGATCTGAATTTCTTCTTTCTCCCTCAGAATTTCAATCATCGAAGGCAAAGTAGCTAGTGCATCAGCAAAGTTATTTTGTGTTCTCGGGATATAGAAGAATTCAATACAATCAAATTTCTCGGAAGTTTCTTCGAGTTAGGTAAAAAATGTTACAAGCCTTTCCTCTTTGATCTTATATTTTTTTAGAATCTGATGAATAATGAGGGCGGAATCCCGAAATACTTGGATCTTGTGAACCCCTTTCTGTAAAGCGATTTCTAATCCGATGATGCAGGTTTCATATTCGGCGATGTTGTTAGCACAAAGAAATTCCAAGTGAAAGGACATAGGTGCGTGGGTCTGATTTGGAGAAATAAATAGAATTCCAATTCCATTTCCATTTCGATTACAAGCGCCATCAAAGTACATTTTCCATTCGTCATTTTTCGTAATCTCCATGATACCCTCATCGGGAAATTCAAATTCCTCTAACTCGGCATCGATGATAGGGTTTTTAGCTAGGTGATCTGCTATGACTTGCCCTTTGACAGCCTTTTGGGTTATGTATGAGATGTCGAATTTTGATAGCAAAAACACCCATTTAGCCATTTTGTTAGTCAATACCGACTTCTCGAACAAGTATCGCAAGGGATCCAGGCGTGCGATTAAGATTACAAAAAAAACCAACATGTAATGCCGCAACTTTTGGGTGGCCCAAACCAATGAAGCACATGATTTCTCTAAAGCCGTGTAATTTCGTTCTCCTGGAGAAAGCTTTTTGCTGAGATAATATATTGCTTGCTCAATTCTTGTCTTCAGCAAATGTTGTGCTAACATTGTCCCTACCGACGAATTGTTGACCGACATGTATAATATCAACGGAATGCCCACTTAGGGAGGCGCTAAGACTGGTGGTTTGGACAAGTATTGTTTGATCTTATCAAATGCTTCCGGACATTGTTCATTCCACTGTCCATTTGAGTTCTTTTGAAGCAATTTGAAAATTGGCTCGCATGTTTGGGTTAGTTGTGAAATGAATCTGCTTATGAACTGCAATCTCCCAAGAAAACCCTGAATTTCCTTTTCAGTTTTAGGAATTGGCATTTCTTGAATGGCCTTTATTTTTGCCGGATCGACTTTGATTCCATTTTTACTAACTATAAGCATTTTGCCTTTAGTGACGCCAAATACACACTTTTGAGGATTCAAACGCATTTGAAACCGTGTCAGCCTCTCAAAGAAGGTACGAAGAGTTGAGACGTGGTTCTCACGATTTAAGGATTTGATGATCATGTCGTCAACGTACACTTCCACTTCCTTATGGATCATATCGTGGAACAAAGTAGTTGCCACTCGTTGATATGTAGCCCTAGCTTTTTTTAACCCAAACGGCATGACGGTGTAGCAGTAAATTCCTTATGGTTTGATGAATGCTGCCTTTTCTTGATGATGAAGGTGCATTTTGATCTTATTATACCCGGCGAATCTGTCGACGAATGATTTTAAGGCATGATTTGCGGTGTTATCGACAATGAGGTCGATATTTGGCAATCGAAAATCATCTTTTGGATAGGCTGCGTTCAGATTGCGATAATCAACACAAACCCTCACTTTTCCGTTAGATTTTGGTGCAGGCACTATGTTGGCCAACCAAGTAGGGTATTCAACGACCCGTATGAACCCAACATCTAATTGCTTCATCACTTCTTTCTTTACTTTTAGGGACCATTCTGGTATTAAGTTCCTCAATTTTTGCTTGACGGGTTTACATTCGGGTTTTGTGTGTACTTCATGCATCACAATGTTGGTATCCAAACCCAGCATGTCAACATATGACCAAGCAAAAACATTAACGAATTCTTTCAACAAATTTTCTAGATCCATCTTTTTAACATTATTTAATTCAGCCCCAATTTTTATTTCCTTTCAATCATCACTGGTACCCAAATTTATTGTGATAGTGTCCCCTTCAATGGGTTGCATTCTTTGCTCATCATTCAAGTTCTCATTCATCACTTCCACATTATAAGAATCAAAGTAAGGGGAAGCATTGACAATTGTATTGATAGAAATATCATTTTGTACAGATAACATACATTTTAACTCTTTTACATCTCTATCAATATTCTTTTCTTTCTTCTCGTACTTCCTCTTTTCTTCAATGGGGCAGATGAGGTGTACAGGGTCCCCGAGGTAATCTTCTTCAAGTGCCAATACCTCAAACATATTTCCCAGCATGTCTTATTCTTCTAATGGTTCGACAGGCAATTGGGTGATCTTCAACTGAGATGAGAATGTGTGAGTAAAACCCAAGCCTATATACAAATCTTCTTCGAAAAAGATTTCTAACCCTGGTTGTCTTTTTCCTTCTTTATTAACCCATGGCTCTTGAAACCCACAATAAGGGAAGTCTTCACCTTCTTTCACAAACCATCCATTTAATGAGCTATTGGTGAATATGGCGCTTTTCTTTCGGCTTTCGTCTCCCATATACCCTAACGCAGCAAGAGGACTCGGTTGTTGGTACGGCTCAATCATTTATGCAATTCCGGCCTTATATTTTCCCAGACCAATTCCCGGTAAGAATTTCATCTTCCTCATCATTTGCACTACCCGCGCATTTATTGTTGACATGTCATCGGGACGTAGATATCTCATATTTTGAGTGGTAAGAGCTTGTACTTTTGGTTCATATGAAAATCCCCCAAGTTGAACGTCTTGGCTACCAATTCCGAACACAGGCGAGTCTTTGGGCACTATGGTTCTTTGGGGATCTCCCCTAATGATAATAACATCCCCGTTGAAAGGTATTTTTATTTTTTGATGAAGGGAAGAAGGAAGTGCACCAACTTCATGCAACCAAACCCGGCCCATTAACAAATTAAAACTCGATGGAATATCAATGACATGAAATTCGGTCGTAAATGTATCCGGTCCCATCTTCATACTCAGCATGACAGAACCCAATACCTCTTGCTTGGCATTATCATATGCCCGAACTTTGACAGGAGATTCTTCTAGCATGGTCAAATCGATACCCAAGCGAACTGCAGTTTTCAATGGGCACACATTAATTGTACAACCGTTATCCACGAGAACATATGGTATAGACATACCACAGGCCACGACGCTAATATGTCAGGCTTGATTATGATCTCAGCCAAGTGGTGATAGATCTTCGTCGGAGAACCCGAGTATTTGTTTTTGCATCCCCATTGAAGCAATCATTGCTATTAATTCGTTCGCGGTGGCTTCGAAAGGAACAACTGATTCATCTAGCATTTTCATCAATGCCATACGGTGGGGCTTAGATTCCACCAAGAGTCCCCAGATTGAAATTTGGGCTTGTATTTTCTTTAACTGTTCCACAACACGCCCTTCTTCCGGATCTTTTACAGGTTCTTTGGAAGGAGTAGTAACAGTAGGTTGCTTGTTACTTGGTGGTTGGTAGACGCTTCCAGAACGAGTCAACTGTTGAACCCATGTTGCTACTGGATCAATTGTCTCTCCAGGTGATTCCATAGAGATTGTAGGCGTCTTCTTTTCAACTTGAGAGAGTTTGTTCCAGTTGAAAACGATCATGTTTACTTGCGATGGGTATTTGTTTTGGTAGATATCCTTCCTTGTTACCTTTCCATGGCTATACCCGAGTCCCTGTTGTCTTGGGTTATCTTTGAATTGAGGAAAGTAAGCGATTCCCTTGTTTTGCTTTTCGAGCCCAAGTCCTGGTATAAATTGCATTCGCTTCATCCGTCCTAGAATTTTCGAATTAACCATTTCTTGTGATTGCAGGGTAGAAGTTGCATCAACGCATAATCCCAATAATTTTTCATCTTTGGTTTCTTCGACTCCTTTCTGGGATTTCCCAGGATCATGTTCGATGGCAGCAGGTAAAGTCTTTGAATAGCCAAATTTCAACACTTTAATGTTTCCTTCATCCATGATAGGCTTAATCAAAGATACGGAATTTGGTAATTCTACATCATCCTCAAGGGCATTAATTTGGTGATCAGGGAGAGGATTTCTTGCGACATTTGGGGCTGATGGATCAGGTATTCTTTTGCTATCAATTAAGTTTTGAATAGCATGTCGTAGAACCATGCAAATGTCAGTGGTGTGACCGAACCCTTGATGGTACTCACAACGCTCGTTCATATTCCAGTGAGGTGGTATTTGTTGTGGTAAAGGTCTTGTGTTCGTGGGATATATTATCCCAGCTTCTTTCAACTATTCGTATAACTTTCCCAAAGGTCCCGGTAACTGTGAAAAGTATCTATCTCGGGGACGATTCTGGTCGAAAGTTTTGGGATTGTTGTTGTTGTTACGATATCCGGGCATAGAATAATTCTTGACATTCTTCACGGGGTTTTGATCATAGGGACTGTTTGAATAACCCCTACCAAAAGACCCATAAGAAGTGACTTGATTGATGGCTGAAGTAAAAGTTTTCTTGTTTTGTGATGTAGACTTCTTGGTTTCAACTTGCTTTACTAGTTCTTCTTCAATCTCATTGCCAACGTGAAGTAAAGCCTTGAATCTACCAAAGAATTGATGCCCCATTTGAGCTCGGATTTCTGGTTTCAAATTCTTAACAATCATTCCTAATTGTTCTTCCTCATCGAGACATTCTACCATTTGTGAGGCTAATTCCCTCCATCTTGTAACGAACTCGCTAATGCTCTAGCCTTCCTTCTGCTTGGCCATTTCTAGGTGTTTTCTCGTAACCTTGAGTTCTTTATTAGTCTTATATTGCGACAAAAAATCTTGAACAATAGCGGACTATGATCTGACATGGTGCTTTTCAAGATTCAAAAACCAACTCTGGGCTGGTCCCGCAAGAGTGAGATGAAAGGAATTAGCCAATTCAGCTTCGCCAATATCGTAAATCCTTATCGATCTGACGTAGGATTTCAAATGAAGTTCCGGTGGCGTAGTTCCCATGAATTTTGGTATGGAAGGCATTTTGAAGCCTACTGGGTAACGGGCTTCAGTATACAAGTTGTAGCTTTGCATCTGAGTTAAATCATTCGAACTCTCGGCTACCTTTTGAGTAAGAGCCTTTAAATTTTCCTTAAGTTCGGACAAGTCTCTATCCCCTCGATAAGTTTTCATTGGTAATGGGCCCTCCCCTTGAATACTCATTAGTCTTCTTACTAGTTCATAATATGGATCCCGATAAGGTTCATGCATTGGTTGCATCTGCGAAAGAGTTTGATCGATTGGGTCCTGTTGTAACCAATTGTTGACCAGATCATGCATAGCCTTTGGTTGGTTTAATGATTCGAATAGAGGCGGTACTTCGGTGTGAATTGAGAGTGGTGGTGGAATAATCAGGGCTTCTCTTGCCGGTTCTGTCATGCGTCCCTTGGCCAACTCGTCCAGTTTGGCACGAGTATTTTGATTGTCAGTTAAGAGCATGGCCATATTTTGATTCAGATTCATCAGCATCCGATACACATCCTCAGGGTTAGGTAACGGAACATTCCCATTCCCACTTGAGCTGGTTAGATTTAGGTCAGTATTCAGAGGCGGAGTATGATGAAGCGGTTGACCCCCATAGTATTGTTTTGAGGTACCCCTTGGTTTGGGTAAAAAAGACCGGGTGGCGGATCCACTACATTATTGAATTGATTGTTCATATTCATGTTCGATGTGTTCTGATCCATATTTTCAGAGGAGTCTGGTTTGACGAGTAGCCCGGTGCTATCTCTTCAAGTCCACGCAAAGGCTAAGATGGTATGAATATCTGATGTGGGAGAAAAGGAGAAATTCGATCGCGCGTATTCCCCCAGAAAATAAACACAATATATCATTTAGAAATTTCCGGACCTTATGCAAAAATACATCGATCGGGACGACACAAAGCACACAAAAAGTTTTCTTTAGGTGAGATCGAACACAGACCAACAGTGACAACTTAAGAGCGCCGTATAGAGGTAGTCTTTTACTAAAGTTACGGATGTGAATCACGATATGATTTTTGGTAATTAGTTTCTCAATCCATGTTTAAAGTTTGTTAAATAATTGTGAATCATTTTCCTTTCTAAATCCTTCATTCTTCAAGCTTTCTAGGTATTTTCATTTAAAAGATTAGACTTTTCATGCCTTGTATGTTTAGTGCTTGTTAATTAATGAAAATACAACATATTTATATGGTTCTAAAAAGCTTGTAGCTCATTTCCCCCATCTATGGATTTTTGTTCCTTTTTGTAGAGATTACAAAGAGTTCTTAAATTCCGTAAATGATTTATAAATTTGTTAATTTAGTCCTTGAATTACTTAATGATATTTTGAGTGCTTTGTACACTTTACATGATATTTAGACTATTTATTGTCTTTCTTAAGTAATGATGGACAAGTTTGTGAATTTATTCCACAAACTTTATTCTGTTTCATTGTGATGATTCACTATTTAATTTTCATTCTTTTAAACCATGAGATTTCACATACATGCTTAATATAAAACTTTGTTATGATGAGTTTATCATCTCTACGTCGGATTGGCTTCATTGGGAATGGGTTGCCTAGCTTCACACCCGTAGCTGAGATAGATATGATAGCTTCATCATTGGTGGAATTTTGAGAATGAGTTGCCTAGCTTCGCACCCTTTGTTATTTAGAGTTATCACAACATTCCCCATTTTTGAGAATATTGTGTTGAAATCTATATATGAGATTGCAAATACCGTCTATTGTATCGCAACTAACTTCCCAATACCTTAGTGCTTTGTTATTAATTTTCACAACCAATTTGCATTTTCGCTGTTTCACAACCTTTCCAACTTACGAAACCAGAAAAATCGTAAAATCTGTAATCCATTCCATTCCTTTTCGACTATCCCTGTGGTTCGACACTCAGAATTCCGAGACTATAATATAACTTGACTGGCCAGCACTTGGGTTAACACAACGCGATATTCTATCGGCCTCATGACTCCCCGAATCCCGTTATGAGGTTTAGACCTCTGAGACCCAGTTAATTACAGTGTTGTACGTTATGGAAGGTTTAAAGTACATGATTTAGAAGTTATTTTATTGAAATTGCACATAAAGCCTCATTTAAGAAAAAATTTGGCATGTTGAGTTCGTAAGTTTAACAAATCCGAACCTATAAAATTATAAGATAAATCTGAATTCTATAAACTCCGCATTTGTAAAGTCTTTAATCAATGAAATAAATCAAACAATTCTTATATCAAAAAATCCTCCAATGAGGTTCCAACTTCAATCAAAAGGCTTTACATCACATAATAATAAAACTTAATATAGGTTTATTTATACAAAGTACACAAATCAACTAAATGTACAAAAGCTGAGTCGTCCACGGACTACTACAAGTAGTCTAAGGTCATCAGAGTTGTCTATACTTCATATTCTTACCAGCCCGAAGAGAATTACCAGAAAACTGGTTTAGAAAATGGGAGTGAGCCAAACACGGGCTTAGTGGAAATTATAAGAGTTTGGATAAGAAAATAAATTTAGGAATGCACATGCAATGTGAGATTATGAAAGTAATTTGAACCATGTATACATATATACTTATACTGTTTCTACATATATACATAGATATATATAGTACTCTTCTCAAAGGAACTTGAAACCTATGTTATATGCAATTTACACCAAGTGCCGCCCCATCCCCGAAAATACAATAAAGAATATATCATCAGAAGCTATGTATATCATAATAATAGAGTATATCATAAGAGAAGTGTAGGCACTAGTTCAATAACCGTCAATCTCATCTCAAATCAGACATCTAGGATTTATTCTACTATGCACAGTGATCGCAATTTAAGCCCCCAAGGCTATAGGGTATGCAGCCCCCAAGGCTGGATCCCCCCCATGGACCACTTAGATGGTGTATGGTATGCCGCCTCGTAGGGTCCCCCTACAGACCATAGATTATGCCGCTCTCAAAGCAGGATCCCTCTACACGGATCAGGGTGTGTAGCCGCCAAGGCTAAGTCCCCCCATGGACTATTAGTGCCATACAAAACCAAAACACTAATATAAAGTATTTCTAAATAATATACTTATATGTAATACACATATATGTACAATATATATATACTAGGGTATACCCGTGCCGTCCAGCACGATAAAATAGAGGACATTATAAAAAGTATTAATTGAATAAAATAAAAACATATATAGATTCAGTTAAACAAATAAAGAAACTGATGGCATGACATTTATGGTATACCCGATACCAAAGTAAGTTACCACAATATATTTAACTTTCACTTCTTGTATGCTTGAATATAATTGACCCCTTAGTGCCTAAATATGTGACCACAATATAAAAAAAATGTTACCTAAATATGTGATAACAATATACAAAAAAAAGTTGCCTGAGTATATGACCGTAATATACAAAAAAATACCATAATATTTTTGGATACAAAAGCATTCACAAAAAAGTATATCTAAAATCATATAAAAAAAAAAAGTAGCCAAATCATCAATCATCGGCTAATACCCTTCTCCTTAAGCATCCTCAGCATTACTCTACAAAATGTTGAGGTCTCTATGTCCACATAGTCTGGCCATTGTGCACCAGCGCGTATGAAAATCTACAACACATTTGAAAAAAAATATTTGATAAATACAATATTTTTAAGATAGATCGAGCTAGTATTAAGTCTTCTTGAATGTAGTTAGATAGAATGAGTATTCCAAGCTTAAGGTGTAAAAAGTGGTGAGTAGTGGTGTTGTATAATTGCAGCTACAATTGTTTTTTATGACTAAGCTTATTAATACAATTTTAGGATGGACATAAAAAAACAAAGTAATATAATATTTACATTTATTCGGTTAACTTACCCGATTATGTATTCCCCAGCCTCGCCTATCTGTATTGTTGATCCTCTTCCACTCCGCAACCACGTCATCCCAATCCTACAAATGTTGATATGCGTTCAAAGTAATTTTTAAGCATAATTTTATAGAATATTAAAATTAAAAAATTATATAAACATAAAACATCACAGGTAGTATACCATGCATATGACGCATCATAACAAAACTTTGGGATAGACGATATTTGTGGTTCTCGTTGTATCTTATGGCAGTAAAAGAATGTTAATACGATCAGAACTCGTACACCTTGACAACGCCACATACAATTGGCCATGGCTAAATATAGGGGTTCGTAAATCAAGGTCGACAAATTTGACCGATTGACCTTGAGATTTGTTAATGGTCATAGCATATGTTAATCGAACGGGAAATTGGCGACGTGTAAATTTGATGGGCAATTTCATAAATGAAGGAGTTAAAGAAATTCTTGGAATGAATGCTAAATTGCCAAATTTATCTCCTGTTAAAATCTTAGCCTCAATTACAAAAGTACTACACCTTTCAATAATCAATCTCGTACCATTACACAGACCATCCTTGGGTGCGATATTCCGTAATAACATTATTGGACAACCCACTTTTAAATCAAGCTGAAAGGGAGGCAATCCTATTGGATTGAGTGAGTTTAAAAACTCATTAGGATAGCGATTTCAAATAGAATGTTCCATCCCTTCGTCTTCACACATCTTGTTCACTGCCAAATAAGTAAATGTCTCTCCTAGAAAACGATTTAGAGCTTTTGCATTGATATCACTTACATCTTCATTTTGCGTGAAAAGTATGGTTCGGTCATTAAGAAATGCTGGTGTTACAGTACTTGCATCATTCGATAACAGGTAAATAGTTGATATCAAATCAAGTAAGCTTCGACACCTCGTGATTGATGTTGGAAGTTATACAATCTCACTTGAGTTGGACCCAATATAAAAGAAACGATATAAATATATTACTCTGAATAGTACTATAAGGAAATATACCTTTATTAAGTAATTGGCCCAAATAGTTTGGCCATATTATGCTGAATCTAGGCGCATATTCTTAGTCAATGTCAAAACACGCACTTGACGCCACAACACAGACCGTCTAAGTGAGGCAGAAACAATTACTTCACGGACTCCTCTTGGCACAACCGGTAAAATTTGTCTAAAATCTCCACCCAAAACAACAGTAATACCACCAAAAGACTTCTGATTACCACAAATATCTTGTTATGATCGGTCCACAGATTCAACACAATGTCTATGTTGCATTGGTACCTCATCCTAAATAATCAATTTTGTTTGCCTAAACAATTCTGCTTGCAGAGATTACTTATTGAAGCCGCATGAAGAGTTCTCAAGGACATCGAGTGGAATCTTAAGAGTTGAATGAGCTGTCCGACCCCCAACCAACAGTAGCGAATCAATACCAGATGAGGCAACAACTACAACAATATGCCCTAAACTTCTACATTTTGTGGCAATTGTATTATATAAAAAGTTTTTCCAGTGTCCGCACCCTCATTCAAGAAAAAAGTAGTCCCTTCATTACCAAGAGCAGAAGAAAGGATTGCGTCATATGCAGCTCGTTGCCCAATGTTAAGCCTATTAACGTTAAGTTATACATTTTCTTGAACTACATTCATCTGCAACTTTATGTGTTCCCATATGACACTGTTTCCCACTATTGTACTCCAGGATCCAATTGGTAACGGCATAGGTGGGTAGTCTTTTTAACATTTGCCTGATTCCTGAAGCAACTGATTTAGGAGGTACAAACCATAATCTTCAATTTGTGTCTAGCTTGGGTTAGGAATATGATACGTTATACGAATCTTATAAGGAAGATCATCGCATATGTGCACCCAGAATTGATTCCATAAATCATCCGGACTCTTTGGAGAGCATTGCGTCAAGATAATGAAAAATAAACTTCTCAATTGTGCACCAGTTCGCATTACTGCAGCCTCTGTGAGGCATTGAATCCATTCATCATCGTCTTCCAAAAGTCCTCTTGCAACGCAAGCGGCCTTAAAAGAAGGGTGCAAAACATTGTTGACTGTTCTTAGCCATTCATACAATTGAGGTCCTTTCACAACAGTTAGTAACAACCGTAAGTAAAATCTTTCACCTTCATTCGGACTCGCAAAATACATCCGACCGATTGCACGCCCATGTTGTCTTGGTCTCCATACCTTTTCTGGTTTTTTCCAAACATAATATTATGGGAACTCCTGATATGTGTAATCTCGTGAACGCTCATCTGATGCACAACATGAAAAAAAGCCAGTAAGGGTTGTCCTTTCGATAGCAGCCCTTGTAATAATACTATCCAATTGTTCTGATGGATCATGTATGACTTTATGCATTCCAGGCAAGTGCAGTGCCAATCGCTGGACATTCGGAACCTTTTGATGCATAGGGTGGCCAAATAACCGCCACGCAGCCTCTAGAGGTCCAATGTAACGTGCATCCAAATAATTTTTAATCTTATTTACCTTTCCTAACACAATCGTAGTGCGGTCGTGACCCTTATAAATATACTTATTGATATACTTTACGTATCTTAAACAAGCACATACTTCGACATTAATGTGACAGTTAAACTTTCTAGAGAGATATGCATTATAAGGTACGACATCCCTATTGTCAACTTCCTGCCCCCCTCTGATCTCGTGCTTTCGACCATCATTACGACGTCGATATATAGGATAACCGTCTTGGTCCATCGTTGTTTCCTCTGCGAACTCTTTTGGGTAATGCTTTATACACTTCCCTCGCTCCATACATGGTGCGCTTGGGTTTCGAGTGCCACAGGGACCGTGCACCATACAATGTTTGACAGTTTCATAAAGTGCGGGATCTTCAACTATATTTGGGAACTCGGCACATACAAATTTATTCACTTGGTCACATGTCTTGATTTTATCTTCGCCTCGAAGAAATATAAGGAGGTGCATATGTGGTAACCCTCGTTTCTAAAACTCAATAGTAAACACATGGGCCACTTTTTCCCCAAAAACCTTCTCAGTCACGATATCACTCATAAGGGCCTTCCTCTTTAGTTCAAAAACTCGAACAGCCAAATCAGGTCGATCGGTAGCGTCT
Source organism: Lonicera japonica (assembly GCA_021464415.1). Lineage (NCBI taxonomy): Eukaryota > Viridiplantae > Streptophyta > Magnoliopsida > Dipsacales > Caprifoliaceae > Lonicera > Lonicera japonica. The sequence continues at coordinate 34,109,194 of CM038470.1, read as the reverse complement.
TGTTTCGGTAATAAAGCTTCAGTGATTTTCGTCCACCTAGGATTTGCAGTCATAGTTAGAAAAATATCTGGATCATGTTGTACTGAGTAATCGCCATAGAATCTTAAAAAATCTCGAACATCTATCTCAGGCTACCAGTAAATAATGATGGCAAGACAAACTGTTTTCCAACTTGATTAGGGTCATGGCCTTCTACAGCGATATCGGTAAGGCCTTTGTAAATCTCAGCTCGAAGCTTTCTCTGATTTAATCGGCAATAGTTCAAACGATTTTGCTTAGTTGCAGCCCATGCATCTACAATGAATTCCTGAAAGAGTTTTCGCCCTCGGAGGATCGTTAAATACTCTCCCAAGCGTTGAAAAAGACGATAACAAAAGAATTAAAATTGGGTAAGTCTTGTGTTTGACCATTCACCTAGAATGGGGTCCTATTGCTTTAAACTAGGTTCCCACCCAAGCTCACCGTAAAGAAACAACAACCCATAATGCAAGGGCAAATAAGCTGGATTGCACTTATTAATTTGCATTAAAGCATCGCTCCCTTTGTAACGAACAATAATATCTCTCATCCCACTGGTTTCTGTTTCATCTCCTAGTAAAATTAGTGCAATCTCATCTGTTGTTTGTAGGTTGTACCTACGCTGATCTTTTATCTCACTAAAATGTAGGTAGGTGGGTAATTCTTGAACCTCAAGAGTCATACGATTAAGAATAGTAGCAACTTGTTGGTACTTCGTAACAAATACATTATTTCGATCAAGACAATCTTAGATAATCTTTAAAACATCTCTTCGCAAATAAGGATTTCTTTTGGTACGAAAGTTCAAGGCTGACATTGGATCATGTGTATACAACTAAGCATATGTTGGATCTTGACCTGACTGTTGGAATAGTGTTCCTGTTCGATGGCGTAACTGGCCATGGATAGTGAAAGGCATGGGACCAATACCGGGTAAATCTCTATCATCCATTTGAACCCCTAAACTCATAAAAGCATTAGCTGCATTATATGCCCGAGTATTAGTTCGAAATGACACAGATTGGCTACCACCACCATCATATAATGCTTGAAGTTCTGGAGGAGGGGTAAGTAACTTAGGCAATCGAATCTTCCCTGATAAGCAACATGTCCCGTAAACAGAACGGTGGTTAGTGGAAACACTTAACTTTTCAAGATCCCAATGCAAGGTTTTACAATATGGACACTCATTATCCATTTTACCCATAGAATGATGACACGGATACAACATTGGTGATGGCTCATTATTTATAATAACAGTTTCAGGAAGAGTAGAAGGATCGTCAATTCGACATTCAGATATTGAATTTGGCCTACAAATTTATTTAGTTTTATAGCAAAATTAGAATCGAAAATAGAATCGAAAATACAAATTTATTTACTTAATTGAACTTTACATTACCTATCATGTCTTGAAATAGAAGAATTGATAAAACCGGAAATTATGTTGTCTTGGACTGTATGGGGAAGATTCGGCATTGATTGCGCACATGTGGGTAGATTTTGAGACTTTGTGTGACAAAGCACGTCCAATGAGGAATTATTATGTTGGTCCATATGAGCAGGTATTTGCAAGAGCATTATGTTATCCGGCAATGATTGCACAAAGTTTATATCATGTTGAGACAATGTAGTGGAGGTAGAGTTTGGCTGACTTTCAATAACATCCCAAGAAAACTGATCACACGACATGGCATTATTTTTCGGTGGACCTATTTTAGTAGATAAAAGATCTATAGAAAAAGGTATAGGCTGTAGATTCATTGTGAACTTAGACTTCTTTGAAACTATGTTGTTTTCACTTAAACCAGGAAAGAGTCTTGCTTTACTTAATTTGGTTAGTTTCTCTTGTTCGCGTCATGAATGTTGCGCACTTTGCCTAGGATTACATTTGTTCAGCTTCCTTGCGTGAGCTACTATAACATATCTAAAGATGCCATTCACCTTGAAAAGGAGATAATGAAGGTTAAGAGGTATATAACATTTGGTAATTGTCAGATATCTATTTTATCCAATGCAAAAATAATTATTCCTAAAAATTTTAGTTGCTATAATAATTTGGATAAAATAATAACAAAATAATTATTCCTAGAAATTTTAGTAACAAAATACAATAAATAATAATATACCACAGGAGGAGGGGTAAGCACGGAAGGAGATTTGTTTTCTTTCCCTTTTCCTTTGCCCCCGTAATCTGCTGGGAGCTTTCTTTTATTGCTCTACATTATTTGAATTTTCCATGTTAATAAATAAAATTCAATAACAATGTGAAAGAAGAAGAAGTTCTATAGAAAAAGAAGATGATCTTTTTGTGTTATCACTTCTAAATTTGAATTCTGAATTTAAAGATTAGGGTGTATCTTGCCATTGCAAATAATAAGATATATGTCAATGGAGAAGAAGATCTATAGAAAAAGAAGATGATTGGGTGGGAGTGATTTATTTCTAACCTGTTTAGCAATTCGGAGAATCTCTGACTCCTCGCGTATAACAATGCCTACATTTTGTTGACGTAGAGCACAGACTGTCCGTTTTAGTTTCGCATCAACCTTTGAGACGAAAAATTTATTTCTTAATCGAAAGATTGATTTTTCCATATAAATGACATACTAAACGAAAAATAAAACTCTTACATGTCCATATATTGTTAAATTTGTAGGCATCCAAAATGGAGAATTTGTTGAAGTGCAAACTGAAATAACATAAACAAAGCTTTAATAAAATAAATTTATACAAATTGAAATAACATAATTAAATAAAGCCAATAAACTTGCACAAAAGCAAGTTTATTGAGATAACATAATTAAAATATACACCCAAGATCATAAATTTATACAAAGTCAATAAACTTGAATTAAGAAATTGAGATTATACATGATAATGTAGTAAAAAAAAATTGCATAAAAGCAAATTGGAAGATAATAAATATATTTAACGGTTTTTAAACGATAATAATAAAACATGACCAATTCAAACAACAAATTGCATTCATTAAATTGAAGTGCTTACCCTAACCTTAATATGAGTTAAAAAAAAGAAAAAAAAAGATTGAAGAATTTGGTTAATAAAGCTAAAGAATGGTTACGAAAAAAAGCATACAAAAAATAAATTTCAAAAAATCATACAGAAAAAAAATTACAAAAAAAAATTCGTGTACTCATGTAACATACGGGAATTTATGAATTTATAATAAATTTTGTTTAGTTATGATTTAATTTCATATTTGAGGATAATCCTTGTGGATATTTTTGTGGAAAAACAAATTTGATTGTGGATAAAAGTATATTTTGTTTAATATACTTTGTTTAATTATGAATTTATAATAAATTTTTTTTATCGTGGATAAAAGTATTTCCTTCAAATTTGATTGTGGAAAAAAAAATTCCACCCATTGGCTCTTTTCCTATTTCTTCTTGACAGATGGAGGTTGTATACAACAATGTGCAACACATTTAAAAAGACGCGCATAAGCGGAGAGAAGTCACAATTAGATAGAGAAATGTAAAAGCTGTTTTTTTCCCTCCTTTATTGATAATTAAACAGTTCATTATTATTTTTTTTTCCAAAAATAATCAACATATCAAAATGTGTAATAAGAAACACACTTTATTATAAATTATTGACTGCAATGAAATTAATAAATTTTTAAAAATTGTAAAAGTTAAATCCGATTTTTTATTTGTGGACAAATGAAATATTATTTTTATTGTAATACTAAATTTACTTGATGTTATCGTGGTATGACATATTTAATTTAATGCCTGACTTTTTCTCTTTCTATAATCTACCTGGATAATTATTTACGTTCACATGTAAAAGGACTACTTGAGTTTACTTCCCAATTTAAATTACTTAAACTCTGACATAATATAATATAATGTATACATCGTACAACAATATAATTGAGACCTCTTTATCAGCAAAGCAAACTACTATCCCATTAATTTCCCATATTAAATTAAAAGTGACTATCTTAATAACCTACTCTAAAAGCTAAAAAAATGCAAAAAAAATAGGTCATAATTTATTTTTTCTCTGCCACAAAAATATCCACACACCACATTATTATTTTTTTCTCTGCCACAAAAATATCTACACACCACATTAACCTAGTAGGTGATGTGCATTCCATTATTAATTTCTAACTTTTGAGAATCAAGTTTCCTAACCTTTGAGAATCAAGCTCAGTGCATAGCTATGTGGTAATGTATACAATACGTGAACCTTTAAGAATTAGTGGAGTGGTAAGTGTAAGTGTTTTATAAAAGATATTTGGTGGAAAATAAAAGGGTCTTTAATGACCAATAATACATTAAATTAAGCCTCTTTAATACAAAATAATAAGAGATAGTTCTATGTTAGTGATCTCTAATTAAGCCTCTTTAATTATTATTATTATTATTATTATTATTATTATTATTATTATTATTATTATTATTATCATCATCATCATCATCATCATCTCTGAAAATAAGGAAAATTAAGAACTAAGCTTATGGTGGTGGTAGGTAAAGGAATATGCATTCGATCCATGGCTTATGGCTTATGTCAAAGACTATGCCATTTAATTCATTAAGGATTCCTTGATTCATTCAATTAACTTTGTGTGAGATGAAGAGTGTTTGTTTTTCTAAAAAAAATGGCCCTTTTTTAATAAGAATGATTTGTGAAAAATAAAGAAAAATAAGTACTAATTATCCGATTGATTTAATTTTTTTAATAAGAATGATCTGTGTGTTATTTGGACTTATACTAATCATATACCTAGTCTAATAACATAGTGGGTAGGAATAGCTATTTGATGACCGAATTAAAAACCATTTTACACGACTACTTCTACCTACTTCTACCAAGCATGAGATCACACAGCTCAGTTCCTGATCACAAATCACACCTACTTCTACCAACCATGAGATCTTAGATATATTAAAGCTATTTAAAAAAAATAACTCTAATAATTAAGCCATTTGCATACCAATTTGTAAAACTCTTACAATTTTTTTTTTGTAAGTTTTCAAACTATTGGACAAAAAATTACACTTTGAAGTGGGATATTTTTTTTAAATTTTTTTTAATTAATAATGATCATATATTAAACCTATTTAAAAAAAAATGGCCGAAATAATTAAGTCATTTGCATACCTATCACTATTGGTAGCTAGAATGCAAAAAAAAAAATTAAGGAAAAAATAAAATAGGTTGCAAATTTATGCTAGAATGCAAAATCTAAAAAATTCTTCAATCATTCAACATGCCAAATATGAAAAATCTTCAACAAATTATTTCATATTGCCTTTTGCCAAAAAAAGAAGGAAAGTTACAGATTCATGATAGAACATGCCAAAACGCAAATCTTCAAAAACATACAAAGGCTACCTTATATACAAAACCCAAATCATTCAACATGCCAAAACCCAAATCTTCAATCATTCAACATGCCAAAGAGCTTACCTTTTTTGGTACCGGATACAGAGGCTATGGAGGTGGGATGGAGGAGTAACCGGCGGACGGCGCGATGGAGGCGTCACCGGTGTAATGAACGGCGTAGGTATCACCGGATGAACCCACAAATAAAACCATATAATCTTATATTAAACCCACAAATAAAAATATACAAATAAAAAAGAGAGGAGGTAGAGAAAGCAAGAAGAGCCTACCCTTTTTGGTGCCGGAAACAGAGGCTACGGAGAGCTGAGCTCTAGATAGAAAAGACGTCACCGGCGGAGTGAGAAACGTAGGTGGCAACTACAGAGGGGGAGGCTGCGGCAATGGTGGAGGGGGAGGTCACTCCGTCGAAGGGAACGACGACGTAAACTGTAACGACCCGGTCCCACCTCAGTACGATATTGTCCGCTTTGGGCTACATGGTCCCACTCACCCGCACGGATTTGTTTTCGGGAGCTCATGACCAGCTTCCCAGGGGGTCACCCATCCTGGGATTGCTCTGGCCAGCTACTCGCTTAACTTCGGAGTTCTTATGGGATCCGAAGCCAGTGAGCCCCCAAAAGGCCTCGTACTTAATTAGCGACCGTTTCTTACTTATATGGGTTTCCAAGGATCCCCCACTTTCCGATGTGGGATGCCCCCTTTGAGCTACAATTCCTCCCCTAAGGGAGTACTCCATCACTCGCAGGGCGTCACATCCTTCCCCCCAAGGGAATCGACGTCCTCGTCGACACACCGTACTCTGCGGGGTCCCCTCTGATACCATTTGTAACGACCCGGTCCCACCTCAGTACGATATTGTCCGCTTTGGGCTACATGGTCCCACTCACTCGCACGGATTTGTTTTCGGGAGCTCACGACCAGCTTCCCAGGGGGTCACCCATCCTGGGATTGCTCTGGCCAGCTACTCGCTTAACTTCGGAGTTCTTATGGGATCCGAAGCCAGTGAGCCCCCAAAAGGCCTCGTACTTAATTAGCGACCGTTTCTTACTTATATGGGTTTCCAAGGATCCCCCACTTTCCGATGTGGGATGCCCCCTTTGAGCTACAATTCCTCCCCTAAGGGAGTACTCCATCACTCGCAGGGCGTCACATAAACAGTTGCTCCAGCGGATGAGGAGCTGTCAGAGGGAATGATTTTCCTTTATCATCCATGAAAATGTAAAAAGTTAGAGAGAGAGAGGGGAGTAAAGGTTGAAAGATGAGGGGCATTGGTTAAAAAGTTAAAAGTGACATAGGAGAGGGTGAGTAAAGGTTGAATTGATGGTTGAGTGTGCAAGTATGTAAGTGGGAGATGATGAGAATTGATATTTTAATGTAAATGTGTGAAAATACTGTGTGTATATTAATGGTGTGAGTGTGATGTGATATCTTAATGTGAGTATAAAACTAATCTAAAGGTGTAAAATTAATACATACCAAAACATATATTTTTTAAACCATTGGATCAATAGATTTTTGGAGTCAAACTTGCTGTTTTATTATATAGATATATATATATATCAAATCATATCTTCATAATATTTTCGTAAACCAAAAGTGCATCTAGCTTTCATATACCAACATATGATATATATACTTATTATACGTATAACCAAATATGTATACGAGATTGGTAGGTAGATTAAGCGATGACGAGAATAATTCCAACTTAAGATGTATCAAATAGACATGTGATATTTAGGAAACTAATACACCTCACATGATTATATCCATGTGATACTTGAACAACTCAAACGGGGGAGCTAGCAATGTATTTGTAATAACTCCCGGCTTAATGGAATACCATTAATAAAACAATTCACCCATTCAATGGCATATGTATCTCATGAATATAATCATCATAACACTTTTAAGTGAAATCTAGTATCATCCCACAATCTATTGAACATGTAACTCAGTTAGAAAACATTATAAGGTGGTTGTCAAAATAGTGGGTCTTTACTATATTCATTATATTAGTATCCCAATGACATTTATATATTATTTACATCAAGTAAATAACATTTATACAAGCAACCCCATCTTATATACTAAATATATATATCCAATGCTCTTTATAATTACATACTTAATTACTAAATAAATCCACTAACAATTCACCAATATGTATAGGAACATTTATGTATAGCTTTTTAAAATACTGTAACACTCCGTGTTTCGATAGGTGTATTTTTATTAATTAAGTTTACTATTTGTCTGATTCGTTCGTGGACTTAGACAAGTCCGAATGTTCCTACACGTCACTTTGGTGTTATGGATAACATTTGGTGCATTCCTTGGAAAATTTGGTGTATTCTTGAATTTTAAATTTTTCCTACTTTTCTTATGTTTGGTTTACTGACCTAGGAAGGTCCAAATTGAGGTTTGTCTTTTCCGACGTGTCATATTATAGTTATTAAACCATCCTATAAAGTTTCATTAGATTCGAACTTCATTTAATCATTTTTAAGTATTTAGTGGAATCGAATTCTTTTTTTTAAACGTTAACGATTCCTCCAATTCTCGTTTGTAATTTTGGAACATTCAGACCTCCGAATTTAGTTCCGTCTTCTTTGGCATGTCATAAATATATGTTAGAAGTAATCTCGAGCATTTCGTCACATTCGGATTTGAAATGAGCAATTTCAAAGGCATTTTTAGAATCAGGAATATTTGCTCGACGTTTTAGATCAGTCAATTTTGGAGACTCGTAACTTTCTCATCCTTTATCCAAATACCACTCCACGACCTCCTATAGTTTAATATTTTATCCATCTACAACTTTCTTGTTTTGCCCGAAAGCTAGTTCACGCTCCTCGATGGTCAAAACAGAGTGCGAAGTAAGCCCATTAGCAAAAATCAGATTTTGCTGAATTTTGGTAGAGCGCTGTCTTCGGTCAAATTATGGTATTAATATATAACGAATTTGGAGAAACTTACTCTTGTGAAGTTGTAGATCTTTGAATTATATTTCCGTTGATATAAAAAAAATTCCAATCGGAGTTCCGAGCAAAGAGTTATGGTCAAATTACGAACAGTGCACCAGAACACATTTGGTAAATCGGGTTTGACCGAGTCAACTCGTTTTGTTTCGCCTTTGACCAATTTTGACCATCTTCTTCACTCCTTAAAACACCATTTTAGACCCTTGAGACCAGAGGAAAAACATATACACTCGTAGAGAGAGAAATGGTGAGTAATGGAGTGATAATATGCTATTCCAAGCTCAAATCAAACCGAAATCGCTCATTTCTCTAGCTTTTCGCGCGGTGAATCCATTTTTGAGGTCAGTTTTCTCAATCGGTGGCAATAGGAGGTCATTTTGTGGATATCCATTTCTTTCCAGAGGTATTAAGGTGGGAACTTCCCCTATTTTCTTCAATTCCTTGATTTAAATGGTTGATTGAGTAGTAATACTAGACTTTCGATACCGAAATCATATTTTCCCTTGCATGTTTGTGGTTCAAACTTGTTAAATAAGATCTGAGCCTATAGATGAGTATTATATCTGTTGTAGCTGATGAATAAAAAGGCTGATCATAATGCATGTTGCTATACAAGTGTTACTTTGGGATTTTGGTACCGAAATGGCTTGATGCAGCACATGTATGTCTAATAATTGGGATTTTTGCACAAATTACCTTATTCCCTGAGTATACATAACTTTAAAATCATATTTAAACATTAGATTAAACATGCATGAGGTGTTTTATGGTATTACTAGCCGGTTTATTATTACTCCTCTTACCAATCTTCACTAAATGTTTAGAATTAAGAAATTTGGTTAGTACAAGTGTGATTCATGGAGAAATATGAGATTTTGGATTATGTTTATTATTATTGATGGTTTTATTGTTGGCCATTTTCGGTATAATAATGGGTTATATAAAAGAAAAGTAATAATCTACAAAATTATTTAGTGTTAAAGCAACAAAGACTATTCTTATTGTTCTTGAAATTTTATAACACATAGATTGAAATGTTGATATTATAAATATTGCCCTGAGTACAACTACTACCTAGTGGTTTGTTGATTATATTGAGATTGTTGGAACCGGATAAGAACCGGTATAGAAATGCTTTTATTTTATTATTACACAGGCCCATGGTAAAGATGGGGTGCCGATAAATCTGGTTACCAATGCACTGACCCATGGTAAGATGGGGTGCATTTGTGAGTAGTATATTCCGTTTAGTACCGGTATTAGGCTGAGGAGGAGGAGGAGGTGGATGGATGTTTATACAGCTATCGTGTGAGATACGTATTGATAATTAATAATATTATATTGATGCTTTATGTATAGCTTTCCTATAAATTGTTATAAATTGGGAATTTTGTTAATAATTGAATTGTGAACTCTCTTATATTGTAGTACGATCATGCATTGCATTTTCCCTTTCCCTATAGTTCCCATTGGGCCATTTTTGGCTCATTCCCTCATTTTCCTTTTAGGTACACATTGTATCTCGGGTAGAGGTTGTCGAGCAGGTCCGAGTTCATCTGAGAGTCTTCTCTGATGCCCCTATTGAATTAGTTGTTGTATTATCCTAATTTATAGTTGTTGTAACTTCTAACTAAGTTTGAGTACTTGTACTATCTATGGATGTACTAGTTGTATTTATCAAATTTGGACTGTAACGGATTTGAGAAGTATTCTATATTTCTGCGTTGTTTATTAAACATGATGGATTTCTTAGTATTTATGAATACTTCATGCCGAATTTTTATTAGATTTCTCTACTTTGTTCAAGTTATCAGTTATGTCTTTTTGTCTATCTACTGTTAATTATACACAGCATCCATTAACACTTGCTTAATTAGGCGGGTTGTTACAAATACCAAGTTCATACCAAGGTATAATATAATTGAAATTTTGTCTAAATTCTCATTCCTAGTTCATAACTTAATCTCTTAATCCACAAACAAGGCATACGCGCATACACGCTAACGGCTAGTGGCTAGGACTTGCAATACATTAGCATATAATGTGTTTCGTATATATATATAAACATGAAATTACCACAAATAATATGTATAAATCAGGACCACTCATCACAAATCTCAAATCCAAAGCCCCATGTATGTGTATCAACAAATTTATATGAATATTACAAAATTTGCTTGCAAATAGAGACACAGCACATAATATTTGAAATTGAGGTTAGGTATTAGTGTTCCCACCTTAGTTAAGCTGATTCTTGGAGGTTTTAAGCGCTGGATCGGGCCGCAACGTATGAAATCATGAAATCCCAAATTTGAGCTTCAAAACCCTAACAATGGAGAATGGCAATGGGGAAGAATATGATGGTGAGGGTTTTGTGCAAGGTAGGGAGCTAGGAAGAATCACTCATTTTCACACTTGACACGAGCTATCTCTCCTCTCTCTAGCCCTTGACATGGGTAAGAAGGAAAACAATACTCCGAAACATGTAGATTTCCCCTCCTTTAGAGAGTATTTACATTTTGGAGGTAATATCTCTCGTGGAATTGGTTAAGACACACTCACCATACTACATGATTGGTACGTAGTTAGCTCCATCTGAGTTTAGGGACATTGTACCGCATTTTCAGGACCCAAACGCGAAAATTGGACCTTATATATCGAACTCGTGGCTTAGATTATGCATTAATCAAACATTAGAGCTATAATTTAGCAAAGACCCAAACAATGAAGTAGGTGAACAAAGAAGAAAATTATGATAATTACGAAATTCACTAGACTCTACTTGCCGAGTGAAATTAAAATGTATGATTCACTCTAAGGTTTTCATTCGATACACTTAGAAGGAAAGACAATCATACAAGCAAATATATCTTCCCCGTGGAACTCGTGTACAACGTTCAATATTACAGAATCTAAAACTGAGTTTAGAATTCACTATGTCATCTAGAATGCTAGAAGCAATTGTAGGTCGAAAAATACCCTAGAGGGGGTGAAAAGGGTTTTTGAATTTAATCGAATTTTTAAAAAGCGTTTTAAAAATATTTGAAGTCTATATCAAGTAATCAAGCAAAATACTCAACCAATCCCAAGCACAAGGAAAATATAGCAATTAATAAAAAAGCTAGAGATAGAAAGAATAAACTGATAAAAGTCGAAGACTTTTTGTCCACAGGAATCGGCTTGTTATCCCCTACTTCCGCACTCGGATAGTTCTCCGAGAATTTTCACTAATACCGATATTCTTTCGGGTGAAGATCAAACCTCTACAAGTGTATTTTTCTTACACACTCTTACAAGTATTGAATCACTCACAATACTCACATAATAATTAACTCTTGCTAAACTATGAGATACACCTCTCACAAATATGATTTGAATGAGTTTGGTGACTAACACCAATATACAATAGTTCTTAAATGTTTGAAGGATTACAAATGAATCTCACACTAAGAGATATCAAGATTGATCAATAAATAAGCTCAAATATGAAGAATATGAGCAATGCAATAGCTTGTATACTTGAATAATAAGGATATATAAAAATGAGTTTTTATGATCATTCAAGTGTGCAAAAATGTGTCTAAGACCTCATATAAATAGCTTCGTAAAGGATATGGCCGTTTGAAGTGGTTACAATGAGTTATGGGTCAAAACTAGACATTTACCAACTTTCCAACGGCTAGTTTTTGGCCTTGTAGTCGACTCACCCTTGGACCATATAGTCGATTACATGGTGTAGTCGACTCACCAATAATGCATGTAGTCGACTACATGCTTCTGGAATTCCATCACAAGCCAAACCTCAAATCAACCAAACTTTTAGGGAGTGTTCCAGAGGTTATTCTAAGCATGTTGGTGTTGGTTTTTAGCATAAAATCATCCGGATAAATTAGATATGAATTTTACAGGAAAACTGGTTTATGTGACATAGTTTTGTTAATGAGGTTCAATTCAAACTTTGATTTTGAAAGAGTTTGAATGCAATGAATGATACATAATCATGGTTGAGCTTAGTTTGTGATCAATGATAATATCTTTACAAAAAGCTAAGCACTCACTCAAATAATAAAGTATCTAGCCTTCAAGGAGCTTGATTGAATTTCCTTGTACTTTTTCTTGAATGCACCATATTTTTCCGTCTTGATTCATGATATCTTGAATTCACGTGAGTGTTGAGAGGATCTCATGAAGAGGTGAAAATCTTGATATTTGTTACGGTTTTGGTCCTCGAGATACTTCGGGAATCCAATGGAGCTCGTTAAAACGATTTAAGCTAAATTCATTTAAGACATATGTTAAATACACATGATTAGCTTTTTGCCATTATCAAAATTAGATTAAGACCTTCTAGGCCAACAATCTCCCCCTTTTTAATGATGACAGTAAATTAATGTGTGTTATCAATAAAGGATAATGACTTGAAAAGGCAGTTTTAAGACGATAAATTAGCTCTCCCTCAATATATGCATATACGTAAAAATTGAGAGTACTAAGCATAATCATGACCAACAATAATAATAAAAATTTAATATATTATCAAAACATTAGCGTTAAAACTAAATTAAAGCATCCAAGTCAAACAAAACGCTACAACGAGATAAGATAGTTTAAACTTAAAATTTAGACGCTACAATGAGATTAGATAGTTTAAACTTAAAATTTAGAAATACGAACTAATACTAACATAGTTTAGTAGTCAAAATCCTAAGAGTGTGTACCATTATCATTCTTAAACTTGGCTTAAAACTCACACACACATTACTTCTCCCCCTTTGAAATCATCAAAAAGAAGTAATCATTCTTGAGGTGGTGGTGGAGGCGAATCCCATGGTTGCCAACCGGAAAAGACATAGTCCGGATGATAATGTTGAAAAGCCGTCTCGATTCGATTGAACAGTTGATGCATCTCTTGACGCGTGTTGGCCATTTGAATGGATAAATTGTTAATGGCATCCATAAGTTAGTCTTGGCGACGACGACCCCTTTGTTGTCGTGGAGAAGGAGGGGCTTGTGGGATTGGTTCCTGTGCTTGTTCTTCTTCCTCCTCTTATTCTTCATCACTAGCCTCTATGTCATTTGGATCATTGGATATCTGTGACGCCCCGAAATCCCGTTTAGAGGATTTCACCTCCGGGACCCGGTTAGCCACGGAGTCGTACGCGACGATGGGTGATCAGGTGTAAAACTTAGAATTTATATAGTTGAGATATCGATTAAAGCCATACATTTTGGAAAATTTTGGCATGTGGAGTTTGTACTTTCAATAAAACCATTTCCTGTCAAACCAGCACAAGTTTAGCTAAAATAATATCTCCACATCTATCAATTCCTTATTATATAAAAATTCACCTCGGGTACACAGCAATGCCTCTACTGAGGTCTCAATCTCATAATAACTTGACATCAATATAAATACATAACAATACAATATACATATCCAGTTTATTAACTAAAGAATTAGTACACAAGTCGTTTCCCAACGACTTAGGTGACCAAAGTCCATCAGAGCTATCTAGACTTGCACTCCTACCATTCCCACGAACACCTGCAACACTGGTTTGGAAAATGGGAGTGAGCCAAACGGGCTCAGTGGGAACTATAAGGGTTGTATAAGAAAATAAGTTGGAAATCATGCATGCCATGCCATGTATTATAATGAAAATAGTTTATGTGCTGCTTCTCAGTAATAAGTCACATTTCTCTTTGTATATACAAATATAAATACATATACACATGTGAAGCAGCTAATGCAGGGAAACCTTTCGTGAAATGTATATATAATGCCCCCAACCCAAAGTACAAGAAAAGCAATGTACGTATACATATACATCATCGTACTACATAAGCCACAACACCGCGACTAGATCTATCACATCAATCATATATATCAACTCACGTCTAGGATTTTCATATATCTACTGTACAGAGATAGCCGGCACTCGGTTTCTTCTGCCCAAGGCAGGGACCACCTACCAGGTCCACCTAGACGCTACCTCACGCAGCCACACAGGCATACGCTACCTCACGCAGCCACACAGGCGCACGCTACAATAATACTCACGTAACCACCAAGGCTATACGCTACCGGTAATCACCATCTATCTAGTACGAACGGTGTGGCCATCCGATATGAAATCACATAAATCATCTCATCAAATCAATGAAATCACAAGAATATAGAATCGAACATATATACATATGAATATACATGCATTCCATATGTATTCGTAAAACTTGTATATATGTATATATCCATAGTGTAAAACATGCAGTGGTATTGTTGAGATTTAACAAGATCTGCCAAGTCCGTCAGTTAAGAAAGGAAACCATAAAAATCCTTAATTTGGGAGGTTTCATAACTTTCATCAAATTGGCCCCAAGCCAAGTCTAATATAATCAAATAGTGTATACGAGTTCCCAATTAGCCTCCCAATATGATTTAAATACTTCATTCATTCAAAACATATTTTTGTATTTGACCAGCATACTTACGGACCGGCTAGGTAAGTAGAAAATCTCATAAATGTAGTTCATAGCTTAAAATACAACCACAATACCACCAATATATGTAACTTTGTCCGAAATATGCTTTTAAAACCATGTATCGCATTATATATATACGTAGTAGCGTATACTGTACACTATCGTATCCGTACATAAGGGTTTTGTGCCAATCTTACCAAAAACAGTATAGAAATTGGGGCTTTTTGTATAAAATAGCTACTGATGTCATATATGATTCAAATCCATCAAAATTATCCAAAGAAATTAACCCAAGCCCCATGCATATGCAACTTTGAGTAGAAAACCTAGGTTTAGTTTGATTTGGTGTAAATATGTTGTAATCACTTGAAAGGAAGTTTAAATACTATTATTCCCACCTTAAGAGGGTCAATCCCTCGAAGTATTGCGGAAGAATCGAGCCGAAGAGGCGCTATCGCAGAAACCCCCAAATCTCTCCGCAAAACCCTAGAAATGATAAACCAATGGAGGAAGAGGATGAATATGATGATGGAGGTGATGATGATGTTGATGATTTGGTGGGGGATAATAAGCATAGAGTATACTCACAATATCCCCAAGGATAGCCCCTCAATCTCTCTCTAAGAGCTCTCCAATGGCTTGGTGAAATGAGGAAGAAAGGAGAAGAAGAAATTTATAAAAAACCTGTCCAGCACGATGGAGTCGACTCCCTACTGTTCATGGAGTCGACTCCCTAGGCCTGGAGGTGCCCCTTTCAACTTTTGGTCAATAGCTCGACTTCGCATGCACTTTTGGGCCTCAAGGAGTTGGAATTGGCTCTCGGCCAAAACACGAAAGTTGTAGAGGGAATTGAAATGAAGACGTGGCCGAAAACGGGGACTCATTTGGAGTTCGGATGAGGAAGTTATGGTCATCCAAAGTTGGGTAAAAATAACTTATCGCATAGGATCGAAACTTGTGATTTTCGAGTCGATTTTCGTCCGAGCCACCCAAAACAACTTATGGTCATTATAACACACTTGAATATATTAATATGACTTGTTGGAAGTTTTCAAACCATACCAACCTTTACAGAACCCAATTTGGTTACCCAGAGCCAAATTCAGCCTCATACGCGATATGGGCCGCGATTTGCAAGCGATAAGGAAACCGGGTGTTACAATATCCACCGTCCATTTTCTTAGTGGTAATGCATTTGATGAAATGTCCTCTCGGTGTATAGCTCATGTTCGGTAGGTTCCCTTGAATCGGTCTCGTCATCAAGTGGAATATTATAGAATTTAAATAGACGCATAAGAGCCATACCATAGCCGAGGCCTCGAGCCGAAAGAGACATAATATCTATGAACTTGTCAAAAATTAAGCTAGCATAATCAAGCATGTAGTTGCTAGCAATGGCTCAAGTGAGGAAAATGCCGTAGTTTGTGACATTTGAATAACTACAACTTCGAGGAGTAACGCAATGTGTGATAATATGATGGATTAGTCTAGTATGTAAAGTGAGCATGGAGCAAGAAATTCTATCATAAGAATTATTTCTTTTATTTTGATGGCGTCCCTTCAAGACTGGTTTAAGGGCATCGTAACGGGTATATCCGAACAAAGTATCATAATTTCTATAGACAATAGTTGTATCATGACAATTAGTCCAAAAATTTTTGCAATAATATCCTTGGAGAAAGTGATTACTCTACCTTTTAGATACGTTCTCAAAATAGAGGTATTAGCTACCCCATCGTCATCTAAAGGGTGATGCAAGTTAGCATAAAAGAGACGTACCAATTGCAGATAAAAATTTTCTTTGATATCCAAGAAATTTAGAATTATTTGTGGATGAAAAATATGTGAGATAAGCAAGCCATTCTCCGAAAATAGAGTACGATTGAATTTTTTACCTTCTACGATATCTCGGTTGATGAAATCCAAGTTTAAACGAGCTTCTAGCGAGGCATTGATAAAGAGGGGTGGTCGTTGTTATGGTGGAGAGTTTGATTCTCGTACACGTTGTTGAGTTGTTCGTTTAGAGATTGAAGGCATGAATGTGTTGTAAAAGTGGGCTTAGGGTCTGGTGGGTTTAAGGATTTTTAGTAGAAAGCTTGAAATTAGTAATTTTATGAGGAAAATAAGTAGTGTAAAGTATGATATGATGATGTAGAAGAGTGATTGTGAGAGAAAATAGAGAGATTTTGGGTACCACAAACCCAAGGAACTAGTACCAGAAAGATAACAGAATATACATTTAACAGCAAGTAAATATGATTCTTTAAAATCCGCTTGGAATCGTGCACAAAGACATACACTAAACATAATATCCGGCATAGAGGCTGTCAAATACAATAAACTACAGATCATACAGCGATATTTCTTGATGTCCACACTTTTAACAATTTCGTTTTTGTCAAGCTTCAATGTTGAACTCATAGGCGTACTCATTGATTTGGCGCCTTCCTGTCGAATTGCATCAAAAGTTCCTTTACGTACTTCTCTTAATTAACAAATATTCCTTCTTTGCATTGCTTCACTTGTAATCCAAGGAAGTAATTCATCTCTCCCATCACGCTCATTTTGATTTCTTTTTGTATACATGTGAAAAAATCCTTGTAAAGATTCTCGTTAGTAGAACCGAAAATAATGTCATCAACATAGATTTGCACAAGTAGCATATCATTATCATGATTTTTAATAAATAAAGTAGTATCAATTTTACCTCTAACAAAACCATTATTAATCAAAAATGAACTTAATCTATCATACCATGCTCTAGGTGCTTACTTTAAACTATACAATGCTTTAGACAATTTAAACACATAATCTAGATAAACATGATTTTTATACCTGGGAGGTTGTTTCACATAAACTTCCTCTTCAATAAAATCATTTAAGAAGGCACTTTTCACATCCATTTGATACAACTTAAAATTCTTAAAACATGAGTAAGCAAGTAGCATGCGAATGGCTTCTAAACGTGCCACAGGTGCATATGTTTCTTCATAATCAATGCCCTCGTCTTGATTGTATCCTTGGGTAACAAGTCTAGCTTTATTTCTAACAATTACACCACTTTCATTCTTTTTATTACAAAATACCCATTTAGTGCCTATTATGGTGTGATCATTATGCTTGGGAACAAGTGTCTATACTTTGTTTCTCTCAAATTGATTGAGCTCTTCTTGCATAGCCATCATCCAAGATTCATCTTGCTCGGCTTCATTTATGTTTTGAGGCTCATATTGAGAAACAAATGCCACATTATTGCATACATTTTTTAAGGATGATCTAGTCACAACCAAAAACTTTAAAATATGCAATATTTGGTTTCTTGACATTCCATAATTCATAAGGTGTCTTATCTAACTTTTTATGAATAATAGTACATTTAATCACATAGCATGCGGTATTAACGGCTTCCACCCAAAAATACTCTGGCAAATAATGTTCATTTAACATAATCCTAGACATCTCTTGAAGAGATCTATTTTTCCTTTCAACAACACCATTTTGTTGAGGAGTTCTAAGTGCTGAAAAGTTATGATCAATACCATGCTCATCACAAAAGTTCTCAATATCAATATTATCGAATTATCTACCTCTATTACTCCTAACATGCACAATAGAAACACCTTTTTCATTTTGAACTTTTCTACAAAATTTAGCAAAAACATGTGGAGTTTCACTTTTGTGAGAAAGAAAGAACACCTAAGTAAATCTAATGTAATCATCAAAAATAAAAAATGCATATAATTTGCCACCTAAACTAGCAACCTAATTAGGACCAAATAAATCAAGATGTAACATATCAAGAGGTCTAGTTGTAGTAATATCCTTCTTAGACTTAAATGAAGACTTGTGTTGTTTACCAAGTTGACATGCATCATAAATTTTATCCTTACCAAATTTAGTTTTAGGCAATCCTTTAACTAATTCTTTCTTAGACAAAGTATGAATTAAGTCCATATTAGCATGTCCTAATCTTCTATGCCATAACCAAAAAACATCATTAATAGCAAACAAACACTTAACATCTTGTTGAGACAAATCATCAAGTTCAAAATTGTACACATTGTTAGTTCTATATGCAACAAGTAAGATGGAATCGTCACTAACATTCTTAACAATACAACGATCGGATTTAAAGATAACTTCATAACCTTTATCACACAATTGACTAATACTAAGTATATTATGCTTTAAACCTTCAACTAAAAGAACATTATCAATACAAGTAGAATTCTTACCAGCCTTACCTATACCGATGTTCTTACCCTTGGCATTATCTCCAAAAGTTACATTCCCTCCTCGCTTTGGAATGAGACTTAAGAAGTTTTTTTTGTCTTCCGTCATGTGCTTTAAGCATCCACTATCCAAGAACCATTTGGTTTTGCTACCTTTAGCTTTCAAGCACACCTACACCATAACCTTAAGTAACTTCTCATTTGGTATCCAAAATGTGTTGGGTCCCTTTGGGTTAACAAACATATTGGTTCCTTTTGGAACCCAAGTAAGCTTCCTCTTAGGAAAACTCTCATTTATATGGTAACAATGATCTACATAGTGAGTATTTCTACCATAATATGAGCAAAGATGAGTGGGATCATGAGGTGTGTATATTTTAAAAAAGTTTTTGTAATCTTTTTGATTGTCAATTTGGTTATAGCCCAAACCGGCTTTGTCAAATATACACCTTTGCATTCCTAATAGTTTATCCAAGTTGTCCCTTCCATTGGTGAACTTGGTTAGATTATTAGTTAAGTCATCCACTTGGTTTTTCAACTTGACATTTTCCACTACAAGTGTGTTTGGAATTTCTTTCTCCTTTCTTTTCTTCAAGGTTTTAATTCCGTTTTTCAAAACCACATTTTCCTTTTCAAACGTTTCACACTTGCTAGAAACCATCAAGTTGTCCTTTTTGAGACTTGTAGACTTTTTAGATAAATTTTCAAACTTACTATGCAATTCCTCAAATATTTCACATAATTCATTATAGTCATTCTAATCAAGTGCATCATTATTAATAGAAACATCATTATCGCTAAATGAATCATAATTAGAGTCTACCTCATCGTCTCTTGCCATAAGGCAAAGGTTTTTTGTTTCCTCGTCGCTAGAGTCGGCATCGGACTCCCCTCCTCCAGAATCACTCTAAGTGCCTTTAAAGGGGTGTTTTACTTGTTTGAACGCTTTGTCCTTCTTATTCCTCTTCTCTTTTCTTCTAACCGGGCAATTGGTTTTGAAGTGCCCTGGTTCATGGCAATGAAAACATTTCTTCACTTCTTCGTTTTCAACTCTTGGTTGAATTGATCGATTATTGTTCCTTCTTGATGAAGAACCAAAGTTGTTTCCTTTTCCAAGAAAGTTTTTCTTCTTGGCTAGAAATTTCATGAATTTTCTAAATAGAAGAGCTATGTCTTCATAATCTTCCATTGACTCCTTATCATCCTCTCGTTGGCTTGCTTTGAGAGCTAGAGTCTTTTTGGCTTTTGAAATAACCTCGTCTTTTCTTTCTAATTCTTTCTTATGGGTTTTGAGAAAACCCAAGAGTTCGTCCATGCTAAGCGTCTTGAGGTTTTTGGCTTCTTCAATAGCCGTCATTTTTTGTCTCCATTTCTTGGGAAGAGTTCTAAGGATTTTTAGAATCTTGTCCTCATTAGAGTAGATCTTGATAATTGAGAATCTACTATACATAGAAGCAAGAGATTCATTTGGCTCCCATTTGAATAGTTCATAATCATGAACAAGCTTGTCAATATTGTCATCCTTAACTTGTGAGGTTCCCTCATGAGAAACCTCTAGTTTATCCCAAATTTCTTTGGCGGTTTTACAATTAGAAATTTTGTTGTATTCGTCCATGGTCAATGCACAGTGCAGAGAATTTAAATATTTACCATTAAATTAGATTTTCTAAATATCATGCTCATCATATTCGGAAATAGACTTAAGAAGAACATTACCCCTTTCATCGGTTTTGGTAATCTCATAGGGTTTAATGAGTGTAACCCTCCATTATTCAAAGTCACCAACTTGTAAAAAAGTACACCTACAATTTTTCCAATAACTATAATTTTTTCCATTAAATAAAGGTGGCTAAGTGGTGGAAGAACCTTCGTTAAGGCTGGTTCCTTGATAGATAGACATGATTGTAAACTCTAAGATTGTAGAATCAAAACAAGAGTACAACCTCTGATACTAATTGTAGGTCGAAAAAATACCCTAGAGGGGGGTGAATAGGGTTTTTGAACATCATCGAATTTTTAAAAACCGTTTTAAAAATATTTGAAGTCTATATCAAGCAATCAAGAAAAATACTCAAGCAATCCTAAGCACAAGGAAAATATAGCAATTAATAAGAAAGCTAGAGATAGAAAAAATAAACCGATAGAAGTCGAAGACTTTTTGTCCACACGGTTCGGCTTGTTAGCCCCAACTTCCGCGCTCAGATAGATTCCCGAGAATTTCCACAAATACCGATCTTCTTCCGGGTGAAGATCAAACCTCGACAAGTGTATTCTTCTCACACACTCTTACAAATATTGAATAACTCACAAACTCACACAATAATTCACTCTTGCTAAACTATGAGATACACCTCTTAAAAATATGATTTGAATGAGTTTGGTGACTAACACCAATATACAATAGTTCTTAAAAGTTTGAAGGATTACAAATGAAGCTCACACTAAGAGATATCAAGATTGATCAATAAATAAGCTCAAATATGAAGAATATGATCAATGCAATAGCTTGTATACTTGAATAATGAGGATATATGAAAAATGAGTTTTTATGATCATTCAAGTGTGCAAAAATGTGTCTAAGACCTCATATAAATAGCTTGGAAAAAGATATGGCCATTTGAAGTGGTTACAAGGAGTTATGGGTCAAAACTAGACATTTACCAACTTTTCAATGACTAGTTTTTGGCCTTGTAGTCAACTTACCCTTGGACCATGTAGTCGACTACATGGTGTAGTCGACTCACCAATAATACATGTAATCGACTACATGCTTCTGTAATTCTACCATAAGCCAAACCTCAAATCAACCAAACTTTTGGGGAGTGTTCTAGGTGTTATTCTAAGCATGTTGGAGTTGGTTTTGAGCATAAAATCAACCGGATAAATTAGATATGATTTTTACAAGAAAACCGGTTTATGTGAAATAGTTTTGTTAATGAGGTTCAATTTAATCTTTGATTTTGAAAGAGTTTGAATGCAATGAATGATACATAATCATGGTTGAGCTTAGTTTTTGATCAATGATAATATCTTTACAAAAGGTTAAGCACTCACTCAAATAATAAAGTATCTAGCCATCAAGTAGCTTGATTGAATTTCTTTGTACTTCTTCTTGAATGCACCAAATTTTTCCATCTTGATACATGATATCTTGAATTCATGTGAGTGCTGAGAGAATCTCATGAAGAGGTAAGAATCTTGATATTGGTTACGATTTTGGTCCTCGAGATACTTCGGGAATTCAATGGAGCTCGTTAAAACGATTTAAGCTAAATTCATTCAAGACATATGTTAAATACACATGATTAACTTTTTGTCATTATCAAAATTAGATTAAGGCCTTCTAGGTCAACAACAACATCTAAGATAAGGTTGTTCAATCTTTCAACATGGGGAGGAAGACTCACCTGAAAAATAATAGAAATGTCATGATTTTGATAAAGGTAACTAACCTATACTCACAATCACGCAATCATTGCGTAATCATGACTTGAATCACATTTAGCCTATCTAAATAATGAAGTTCAAAGTACACAGGCACTAACTAGCTATCAAACGCAAGAAAAGGAATCCATCTTCGTATGAACCCCATAAAACTCAAACTCAATCAAGGAAATATTATTAAGGGAAATTTCATGTTATTTCCTTCAGTTTCAGGTTATATGTTTAAGAGAATACTGCTCCATAAATAATCTCAAGTCATACGGAAGAAAAGCTTAGATCATCTATAAGACTCTTGAGGGAATCAACTATGAGCGGTCAAGGCTTGAAGATATTCCATATATTGAGGACTTATTTAATGTGGGGTAGTATACACGCGTATGGCATAGTCCTATGTTACTCGACCCTTCTCTAAGGGTTTCAACCATGAAGGCTAGGTTTAAGATCAGGCTACACTAACTAAGGCTCAGGGTTGATCTAATACCTGGGGGTAAATCAAGGTTATTCTTGCGAACTACCTGGAGTGTTGCATCTCAGCCTAACAACCATATGTTGGAATATCGTCCACTCCACTAATGGGAGTCAGTAGCAAGGTTCCTTGATCCCTTACGTCCGTTGCTCATCTGACCAGGTTAAGCATATCGACTAATTTCCTAGAACATGACAACTAATCCGCACTAATAAGGTTCTTAAACCTCAGTTGCCAATATATTTATACACTAGTTCTCAAAGGGAGTCAAAGGATCCCATTCAAATATATAAATATATAGGTCTCCAAGACCCAAATGCAGTAATACTTAATGGTCAAGGGTAGAGTGTAAACATATGATTTTGATCCTAGATGGTTTCACCATTTCACCATTCCATAACACCTTAAATGGTTTTCTACGCAAAAGGACTTACACTAATTCTCTAATAGTGTTGATACAGGGTTGTTAATTCTAAGGACCAACCATTTATCCATTGTTGGGTTTAGTCGAGCCACACTTGGCCAATTATCAAGAATGAGTTATAAAATCATGTCTTTCTAGCTAACAATAAATGAGTCAAAATCACTAGAGAACTATGGCTTAAAAAATTTAAGTAATCTTTCGCTGCATTACTCTGATTCTCTACAAATCTTGTATCTTACAAGTGCAATCGAATAGTTTGACTAAAACAAATGCTAATACCCCAGAGAGGGTCTTGTCCCCTACACCAGGTGACAAGAGGTTAACTGTTATTGATAATTCCGTCTACCATCCTTACGGCTCAAAGAATTTCCTATGCTAATGACATGACTCCATGCCATGTCATTAGCCATACAATTTCTGACAAATCTCCTTAACTACAAAAAGTAGGAATCATACCTCAACTAGGGTTCATAATTAATTATTTTCCACAGGGAAGAACACAATGAACTTACTGACCGCTAATGAGTGACATATAAAAGGAATTCCACTAATGATTTCTATCCCTTACCTTAAAAGAGGAGTTGAATCGCGAACGGGTCGAATATAAAGGCTGTTAAGGAGGTACACGTCGACTTCGTGTCCAAGTTCTAGAGGTTAGAACACGCAATTGAGCTTGATCATTCCATCCAATTCCCAAATCCGGTGTTAGGAAAGTCCTTTAGTCAATAGGAATGAGGGAACACACAGAACCAAGTATTTCTTGCATTAAGAAATTTCCAAATAATAAATCCCTCAACCGCACAACGCCTCTTTAAGTTGAAATGATCGCTAATGCTATCTTTCTTAACTACAAGACGAGCACTCGGGTATTGTCGTCCTAAAGATCATAAGAATAGCCACATGCAAGGTTCATACCTCGTGAAAATCAAAAGGATCAATGGGATGGACATGAGGAATGAGACTTTAATGGCCATTCATCCATGAGTATACCAAATTGTATCTCCTGTTGGCGACAATAAACTGGTGATTTATAAGATAGTCAATCGTTGGTCGAGGGATGACTATAATATAATCCAACAGTCACTTGTTGCTCATCTAGTAGTAGAACTAATCCCGAGTATAAAATGCGTGTATGAAATGAGAGATATAGAGCTAAATATCAAATTGATTACAAAAGAAGTCAAACAAATGGATTTAGGAATAAAAGTTCAAAAAGGGAAATAACCTGCTATAGACTAATATTCCATTCCCCAATCCTCCTATTTTCCCAGTAGCTTAACTGTGGGAAAGCCTATAGCACGATGATGCATCGAACAAGAGGGACACGATCCAATTCACCTCTTCATGGTTGAACCTACCCATAAACCCCACGAAGAAAAATCAAACCTATACCTTTGATACCAACTTGTGATGCTCCGAATCCTGTTATGAGGTTTAGACCATCGGGACCCAGTTAATCACGATACCGTACGTGACAGCGGGTTTAAAGTACATGATTTAAAAGTTATTTTTATCGAAAATTGCACATAAAGCCTCATTTAAGAAATTTTTAGGAATGTGGAGTTCGTAAGTTTAACAAATCCAAACCTGTAAAATTATAAAATAAATCTGAATTATATAAACTCCTCATTTGTAATGTCTTTAATCAATGAAATAAATCAAACAATTCTTATATAAAAAAATCCTCCAATGAAGTTCCAACTTTAATCAAAAGGCTTTACATCACAAAAGAATAAAACTTAATTTAGGTGTAATTGTACAAAATACACAAATCAACTAAATGTTCAAAAGCTAAGTCGTCTACGAACGACCACAAATAGTCTAAGGTCATCAGAGGTGTTTATACTTTGTATTCATACCAGCTCAAAGAGATTACCTACAAAATTGGTTTGAAAATGGTAGTGAGCCAAACACGGGCTCAGTGGGAACTATAAGAGTTTGGATAAGAAAATACATTTAAGAATGCACATACAATGTGAGATTATGAAAGTAATTTGAACCATGTATACATATATACTTATACTATTTCTACATATATACATAGATATAGATAGTACTCTTGTCAAAAGAACTTAAAAACTATGTTATATGCAATGCACACCAATTTCCACCCCGTCCCCGAAAAATACAATAAAGAATATATCATCAGAAGCTATGTAAATCATAATAATAGAGTATGTCATAAAAGAAGTGTATGCATTAATTAATCTTATAACCGTCAATCTCATCTCAAATAAGATATTTTGGATTTACTCTACTATGCACAACGATCGCGATCTAAGCCCCCAAAGCTAAGGTTTGCAGCCCCTATAGCTAAGTCCTTCCATGGACCACCTAGATGGTGTAGGGTATTCCGCCTCGTAGGGTCCCCCTACGGACCATAGAGTATGCCATTCTCAAAGCGGGATCCCTTTACATGGATTAGGGTGTGTAGCCACCAAGGCTAAGTCCCCCCATGGACTATTAGTGCCATACAAAACCAAAACATTAATAGAAAGTATTGTCAAATGATATACTCATACGTAATACACATATACATACATATATATATATATATATCAAATCATATCTTCATAATTATTCCATAAACCAAAAGCGTATTTGGCTTTCATATACTAACATATGATCTATATACTTGTTATACCTATAACCAAATATGTATACGTGATTGGTAGGTAGATTAAGGAACGACGAGAATAGTTCCAACTTAAGATAATGTATCAAATATACATGTGCCATTTAGGAAACTAATACCCCTCACATGATTATATCCATGTGATGCTTGAACGACTCCAACGGGGAGCTAGCAATGTATTTGTAATAACTCCCGGCTTAATGGAATACCATTAATAAAATAATTCACCTATTCAATGGCATATGTATCTCATGAATATAATCATCATAACACTTTTAAGTGAAATCTAGTATCATCCCACAATCTATTGAACCTGTAACTCAGTTAGAAAACATTATAAGGTTGTTGTCAAAATAGTGGGTCTTTACCATATTCATTATATTAGTATCCCAATGGAATTTATATATTATCTACATCAAGTAAATACCATATATACAAGCAACCCCATCTTATATACTAAATATATATATGCAATGCTCTTTATAATTATATACGTACTAAATAAATTCCTTAACAATTCACCAATATGTATAGGAACATTTATGTATAGCTGTTTAAGATACCAAGTTTATACCAAGGTATAATATAATTGAAATCTTGTCTAAATTCTCATTCCTAATTCATAACTTAATCTCTTAATCCACAAATAAGGCATACGCGCATACACGTTAACGGCTAGTGACTAGGACTTGCAATACATTAGCATATGATGAGTTTCGTATATATATAAACATGAAATTACCACAAATAACATGTATAAATCAGGAAAACTCATCACAAATCTTAAACTTAAAGCCCCATGTATGTATATTAACAAGTTTATATGAAAATTACCAAATTTTCTTACAAATATAGATTCAACACATAATATTTGAAATTGAGGTTAGGTATTACTTTTCCCACCTTAGTTAAATTGATTCTTGGAGGTATTAAGCGCTGGATTGGGCCGCAACGTAGGAAATCATGAAATCCCCAATTTGAGCTTTAAAACCTTAACAATGGAGGATGGCAATGGGGAAGGAGATGATGGCGAGGGTTTTGTGCAAGGTAAGGAGCTAGGAAGAATCACACATTTTCGCACTTGACATGAGCTATCTCTCCTCTCTCTAGCCCTATCTCGAAATTGGATTGAATGGGTGAAAGGGAAAGGGGAAGATGAGCATATAACGAGGAAGAAGGGTGTAAAAAGCCCGCTGGGCCTTGTCTGATTGATCGGAGGCCTCTTATTCTGAAGCTTAACATTTTGGGTCTGGAGCACTATTTGTATTTTGGCTATAACTTTTTGCTTCGAACTCCAATTGAGGTGCTCTTTATGTCAACGGAAAGCTAATTCAAAGGTTTACAACTTCGTAGAGGAAGTTTCCTCAAATTCTAGATTAATATTTCCTATAAATTCACCGAAGACAGCACTCTACCAAAGCACTACTGTAACGGCCCGTATTTCGATTTGCGAGTTGGTACTTCTATTAAGCCCGGTTATGGCCATATTGTCGTTAGATTGTGAACATTGGATTTCGCGTCTCTCGTATTTGACCTAACACCTCTAGCGTGTCATATTAGATATATTAAGTTTGTGGGATCAATCGTTTCGTTTTTCGGGTGACCCGAATAGAAAACGGGAAGTAAATCGCGTGTTTTGAACTTTTCAAAAAAATTAATTTTAGCCAAATTTAAGAGGCCATAACTTCTTCATCTGGGGTCCAAACGACTCCCAGTTTGAGGCCACATCTTTTTCTCAGCCCCCTCTACAACTTTTGTGTTTTGGCCAAGACCTAATTCGCACTCCCCGATGGCCAAAATTGGCCGTGAAGTTGAGCCTGTGACCCAACAACAAAATTGTGTGTTGTGAATAGTGGTATTCGACAACATGGGTTTTGATGTAGTCGACTACATGCTCCTGGGCGAGATTTTTATATTTCTTTCCTCCATTTTCCTCCTCATTTTAACATATCCATTGGAGAGCTCTTAGAGAGAGATTTAGGGGCAATTTTGGGGGAAATCTCATTAACATCCAAGGCACTTCATTCCGCATCACAACCACGCCATCATTACCATCTTCATCTTCTTCTCCATCTCCATTCCACCAGAGCTAGGGCTTTGAAGCAAAATTGGGGGTTTTCGCGTCTATGCGTTTCTGGGTTGACTCAGCCACAATTCTTCGAGGGATTAACCCTCAATAGGTGGGAACACTAGTATTAAAGCTTGTTTTCAAGTTATTATGACATATTTACACCAAATCAAACAGAACCTAGGGCTCTTTCTATAAATGAATGTTCATGGGGTTTTGGGATCAATTCTTCTTGATATTTGGTTTAATTTATACTTTATATGATTATAAATTATGGATTTTATGATAAGCCCCAATTTTTATATTGTTTTTAATAAGATTTGTACAAAACCCTTATGTACGGATACGATAGTGTACAGCGTACTCTAATACGCATACATACACTGCTATACATGGTTTTAAAAGTATGTGTTGGCCTTTATTAATCCTATTTGTGGTATTGTTGTTGTGCTCGAATTACCAGTTAACAATTTACAAAGTTTGTTACTTGCTAGGCCAGTCCGTAACTATGTTGGGTGATGTCACAAACCTATTTTGAGTAAGTAATGTATAAAGCCTATAAGGGGGAGGTTTGTGTAAAATCTATAAGTCGTACAAATACGATATTAACCTTGGCTTGGTGCCAAATTTGTGGAAAGCTCTAAAACCCCTAAAAACTTGAATTTCTTATTTAAATGTTAGTCAACAGATTTGCCTAGCCTGATTCAAGTGTAACAACAATACCACCGCTGGATAGCAACATCTACCTATCTCTATTTTAGAATGTATATGTACGAGTTAGACAAATACATATGGAATATATGTAAATACATATGCACATGTTTTGAATTATATATTCTTATGATTTCCTTGATTTGATGAGTACGTTTGGAGATTATTTGGATTTATTATCGGATGGCCACACCGTTCGTACCAGGTAGATGGTAATTACCTGTTGCGTATAGCCTTGGTGGCTACGTGAGTTTATATTATTGCCTTGGGGGCATTTTTCATCTAGGTAGACCCGGTAGGTGGTCCCTGCCTTGGGGGCAGAAGAAACTGAGTTTGATCGCGATCCGCGTTGACACGTTATAGAAATCCTAAACGTGACGTATATATATGATTGATGTGATAGATCTGGTCGCGGTGTTGTGGCATATATAATAGGATGAGATATATATATATATTGCCTTTCTGATACTTTGGGGCAGGGGACATTATATGTATGCATAGCACTAAATGTTTCTGTGGTACTGACTACTTCAAAAATATGTATATATATATATGTGTGTGTGTGTATACTTGCACCCAAGTGCAAGTAATGTATCATTCAGAAAGTTATATGTATGCATCTTACCAACAAAACTATTTTCATTATATTGCTTGGCATGCATGCATGGTTTTCCAACCTATTTTCTTATACAAAACACTTATAGTTCCCACTGAGCCTGTTTGGTTCACTCCCATTTTCCAAACTAGGTTTTGCAGGTGTTCTCGGAGATGGTGCACTTATGGAGTCTAGTAGCTTTGACGGCCTCTGATAACTAAAGTCGTTTGGAAACGACTAGGATTATATTTTTCCTTAAATTGATATCATGATTTTGTACTGTAATAAATTACATATCCTAGTGATTGCTGTACTCTTGAAATATTGTTGTAAAACTATTTAATGAATTAGGACCTCATTGGAGGCTTTGTATAAATGATTTCTCTTAAATGTGGGGTATTTATTGGAAATGGATTATATGTACAATTTAACATGTTTTTGTTTTGCTTTATGAACAAACTCCACATGCCAAAATTTTCTAAAATTACCGCTTTATATAGGAGGTTCTATCCTCTAAATAGGATTTCAGGGCGTCACAAGTTGGTATCAGAGCTATAGGTTTAAGGTTTTCTCGCAGGATGGAATGGTAAATCCTAGATTACTGATGTTAACGGTTGTGGTGTCCCTTGAAAAGTCGATACGTTCTCGTGCAATAGGATTCTACGGTTAGGATTTTTGGAAAATGGGAGAATTGTGAAGGGAGAGGTTAGGTTGTCCTGGCTACATCCACTCACGGAGTTCTTATCCTAAAATACTTTTGGCCTCTTTCGTAAATTATTTCAGTCATTGGCTCTTATATCACTCGTTGCAACTACACATTTTGTACTCGGGATTAGTTCTGCCACTAAGTGAGCAAAAGGCGACTGTTGGATTATGCTATAGTCATATGCCGGCCAAGGGTTGACTATTTTAAAAGTCACCAGTACATTATTGCTGACCGAGGTTAGAACGTGGCACACTCATAGGGGAGTGGCTGCTAAGGTCCCATTCCTCATGTTTACCCCGTTGTTTCTTCTTCGATTCTCTTGAGGGGTGAACCTAGTATGTCGTTGTTCGTCCCTCTCTTTATCTGTACGGTCGCACAAGGTCTCGTAAGTCTAGTTACGAGAGAGAGAGAGAGAGAGAGAACATGAGGATCATCTTTAATTTGACTACTCTGATATGAGTGAACTTTCATATTCTTTTAGAAATCAACTTGTCTGAGAGGCCTCTTCTGTTGAACAATTACCTCCCTTTTGTAAGTGAGGAAATTTTCTAAATTTCCGGTTTGGGGGTAATGAGAATAGCCAAATTTGGTCATACATGTGTTTACACCCCATCTTAAAAGTCTTGACTTGAGGTGGTTGATGCCTAAAGCTCCTTAATGATTTCAATAACTCGTAAGTGCCTATAGTTGTTGCATCCCTCGGAGCAGGAGGTATATATATCTGGGATGAAACTTACCCAACTTATTTTCTTTTGAGAATGGTACATTCATTTTGTCCTTTATTTGGATTAAACATTGAATATGCTTCTTTTGAATCTAATCTTCATT
This sequence comes from Lonicera japonica, assembly GCA_021464415.1. Taxonomy (NCBI): domain Eukaryota; kingdom Viridiplantae; phylum Streptophyta; class Magnoliopsida; order Dipsacales; family Caprifoliaceae; genus Lonicera; species Lonicera japonica. Next base: position 34,078,212 of record CM038470.1, on the reverse strand, counting down.
TTCCTAGCCGATTAAGTTCATTTGGAGAACGAGAAACTCGTTTAGCAACCTTGTATCCAATGTATCCATGATATACCTTGTTCCCTAAAAGTGAAGGGCGAGAATCCTTAGTAGCATCCGTAAGTCCTGATACCCGTTACTTGTTTACGAACTCATTATCCCTTCGAATAAGGAATCCACTGCAAATTTGTTTGGAGTATAATTCGCATCCCTTTTTGGTAAAGGGGACCTATCAGAGTAACACAGTGAAAGCTCGGCGACTTGTTGATTGATAGTTGGAGTGATCAGGTTTTTGAAATCCCCTTGCATTCAACAAGTATATCACATTCCGACCTTTAAGAATTCGGTTTGAAATAAGAATTGTAGTGAACTCCCTTAGTGGATCTTGACATTTAATAATTTTCAAATAGTCATTCCTTTTGGGCAAAAGGGATAGAACTTTTAGTAAAACTTACCTAGTATGTATTCAGCTTTATATAGATCCAATACTTCCTCCCCTTGTTATTTCCTTAAGCTGAGCATTGAGGACGCATTTAATTTGAGTGCAGCTCCTTTACTACCTATTGAGAAGGCTTGTTATAGTTGCTCAACGATAGTAAAATGATTCATCAATTGTAGCCGAGAGAACTCTGTTTTAACAGTTTTCTTATGGTAGAAAGGTGTAAAGTCTTTGGAACTCTATACGGACCATTTTATAATCTTTCTATAGTTAACACCTATGACACTTGCACATTCGAAATTTTGTTCAAATTCCTCCTCTTTAGACACTCATTGAGAGTCTGAGCGTAGGTGATGGTGAAATAATATTCCTGTAAGTCGGAAAATACCCTAGAGGGGGGGGGGGTGAATAGGGTTCTTAAAACTTAATCGGATTTTTAAAATCGATTTAAAAATGTTTAATGTCTATATCAATCAAGCAATCAAGAAACAAAGTTAATTCCAATCACAAAGTATAAACAACACAATATAAGAGATCAAGAGATAGAAAGATTGAACCAATAGAAGTCGAAGACTTTTTGTCCACACGGTTCGGCTTGTCAGCCCCCACTTCCGTGCTCAGTTAGTACCCCGAGAAATTCCACTATAACCGATCTTTTTCCGGGTGAAGACCAAACCTCTACAAGTGTATTCTTCTCACACACTCTTACAAGTATTGAATCTCTCTCAATACTCACATAAGAATTCACTCTTGCTATCTTAAGAGATACACCTCTCTTAATGTTTGAAAGAAAAGATTTGGTGACTAACACCAATGTACAATAGCTCTATAGTGTATGAAGATTACAATTTAAGCTCACACTAAGAGATATCAAATTTGATCAACAAAATATAGCTCAAAATAAAAATGATTGATCAAAAGTAATGTTCTTGAATCTTTGAAAATGAGTGTAGATGAAGAGAATAGTATATGAATGATTCAAGAGTGTTTAAATAAGTCTTAGAAGGTGTATATATAGTCTAAGACAACATATGGCCGTTTGGAGGGAGTTGGTAAGAGTTTGGTGCCAAAAATGGTAAAAAATCAGAATTCCAACGGCTAGTTTCTGGGCCATCAGTCGACTGAGCAAGGCTCCTTAGTCGACTGAGCCTCTCTGCTTAGTCGACTGATGAGCTATGTCCATCAGTCCAAAAGCCCAAGTTTTGTACTTTTGCAAATAAGCTCTAAAACCACTTTTAATGCTTGGGGAATGTAAAATATAGGTTCCTAAGACACCTATTTTTGTTAGAGCTTCAAATAAGATCATTTAAAATTAAATATGAATTAATTTTAAAACCGGTTTTTACTAGAATGTGTGTTTTGAAGAGATCTTGAGGAAACTTAGTTTTGATCAATCTAGTTATGTACAAACAAAGTATATGAGCTATATTAAGAGTCAAACATGAACCTTTACAAAGGTAACTAAAGCACTCACTCAAATAGAAACTAATGAGTCTTCGAGGGCTTTGATTGTTCTTCATTTCCTTTCTTCATTGGCTTATCATTCATCATAGAAGTGACATTGAGAGAGCATTGATCATAGAAGCTTTGTGATGTGTGAGATATTGATAGGGTACAACTTTGTAGGTGAATGATCTCTATTCCGGCTTTTCGATTTTGTCCACGTGTGATCAATTTAATGTGGCTATAACTTTAAACATCAATTTTATTAAATTAGACATGATTAATGTTATTGTAATTATCAAAACAAGATTAGTGACTATAAGGTCACCAATCTCCCCATTTTTTATGATGACAATAAATTAATGTGTGTTTGCGATTAAGAAATATAAGTTGAGTTTTCTAAAGGGAAGACTCCCCCTCAAACTATGCATAAAATAGAATAAAGCAAACATGCATAACAAGAGTTCAAATCAATGCAGGATCTTAATTAATACTTCAAACTTTATCTAACGTTCAACATAATTAGATAAATTACTAGAGTTATAACCATATTAAAACCATAACAAATGCATAAAACTGAAGTTGATAGAAGTTTATAGAGAAAGCATAATAAGCATACTAGAAAAAGTGTGTACCAAACACTTATTATTTTCTCCCCCTTTGTCATGATCAAAAAGAGGAGAAGAGAAAGAGATCACTCGTCGGGACCTTCTTATGGCCATTGACCCCATTCTTGATTGCCATGCCACGGATTCCACGGTGGAAAGACATAGTCGGGGTGGTAGTGGAGGAATGCAGCTTCATGTGCTCTTTGCCTTTCCTTAATGCGGTTGAACCTATTGTCCATGGTCACTGAGAGATGTTGGATGGCTTGCAAGATAGCTTCATTTGGATGTGGCATGGGAATGGCTTGTTGAGAACTAGTGGGAGCTTGAGTGGAAGTTCCTTGAGGAGGAATGTCTTGTTCCATGGGCTCGGTTTGAGCCAAGTTCTCATCATCATCACTATCAGCGTCTTCATCAATGTCAAGAGGATCATTTGAAATCCGTTCCCCGTTCTCTATGTGATATCCCATTTGACGAATAGTCTTGGCACTATAGGTTTCATCGGTCGTAGGAACAATGATTTCCGTCTCATCTTCAAGGTGAACGTCATAGAATTGAAATAGTCGAGTGAGTGCCATAGCATATACCAATCCTTGTTTCTTGCGATTGGTGATACCAAGAAGATGATTGAACATGAGATCGGCATAGTCAAGCTTGTGTCCCATAGAAATAGCCTATACCAAAAAGATGTCTAAAGCATTTACTGAAGCCCGGCTTCCTCGTCTTGGAACAATGGAATACCCGAGTATGGAGTGGAAGAGTCAGTTTCGCAAGGTAAGCATAAATGCTTTGATTTCTAATCTCGCATCGCTGTTGTGATGTTTATAGCGTCGTTTAAGAATTGTAGACAATGCTGCGGATTTCTCAAACCCAAAAAGATTGCCAAAATTTGACGGTACGTCTGTCACATTCTCGGTTGGAAAACCAAAAATTCGACTAAGATCCATCTTAGTGAAGCTAATCATTCGTCCATTTATGAATGTGTTAAGACGAAGCTTATTGGGACGACCGGAATCAAGTGCTGGGTGATGAAGGTTAGCATAAAACAATCTAACTAGACGGGGATAGACATTCTCACGAATTGTTAGGAAATTTATGATGCCTTGTCTACGAAAAAGAGTAGTGATATTAAGTCCATATGAAGAAAATAGCTCAATGTTGAATTGTTTACCTTCGACAATGGTACGAATAGCATAGTCGGAGTTGAAGTTTGCTTGAACTTCGTTGGAGATGAACAACGGTGGCAGTGGAACTTGTGTAGGAGCGGGCGATGATGTACCTACTTGCGGTACAGAGTTGCGAGGGCGACGAGAGTGAGATGGTTGAGACATATCTATAGAGATTGGGTGAAGGATATATTGGTTTAGAAAAATTAGGATTTGAAGAGAAATTGAAGATTTTTGGGTTGAAAATTTTTGTTTAGATGAGGGAAAAGGATAGGAAATTGTTTATGTGGGTAAAGTGGAAAGATTTTGTCAAGAAATTTGATGTAGGGTTGTGTTGTAGGAGAAGGTTCAACAATGGACGCTAGGGTTAGGGTTAGATGGAGAATGAGATGGGTTTGAGTGATTTGGGGTGAAAAAGATGTGATTTGTGGTTGATTTGGTGTAGAGTGGTGAAGATTTGATGTTTAAAAGGTGTTTTGGGGAAGAGTTTAGAGATTTAGGTTGATTTGTGAAGGTTTGTGGTGTTTATGGAAAGGGAGAGCTCGAAAAGGATGGAGAGGAGAATGAAGAAAAACAGGGGAAAATAGGGTTTTCAGAGAATAGCTCTCAGCCAAGCATCAATCCACTAATGAAGGCCCTTCAGTCGACTGATGAAGGCTTAGTCGATTGAGTGATGTCCCTTAGTCGACTGATTGGGTCTGTCAAGCCCAAATTTGCTCATTTTTGCACTTTAGGCCAAATGAAACTTTGAAGTGCTATTGTGGGCCAATTATGTACTACAATAAAATTTATTAGTACACAAAATAACATGTAAATGAAATACATGAAACTAGGATGCTTTTTACACAAAAATTAATCAATTAACAACACATTTTTGTAAGCTTTATAAACAAGCATAATTGATCAATATACATGAATATTTTGGTTAACTAGATATCACATGCTCTAGTCATACTAAGTTCACGTCGAATACTGCAAAAGCGATCATCGGGAAGTGGTTTAGTGAATATATCCGCAAATTGTGATTCGGTGCCAACGAATTCAATATCAACATTACCTTTTTGCACATGATCACAAATAAAATGATATCTTATCTCAATGTGCTTATTACGTGAATGTTGTATGGGGTTCTTGGTCAAGCTAATGGCATTAGTGTTCTCACATTTTATGGGAATGTGGCTAAGAGTAATTCCAAAGTCCTCTAGTTGTTGTTTAATGTACAAAGTTTGTGCACAACAACTTCCGGCCGCCACATATTCGACTTCAGCCTTTGAAAGGGCCACCGAGTTTTGTTTCTTGCTTAACCAAGATACTAGTGCGTATCATAAGAAATGACAAGTGCCACTAGTGCTTTTCCTATCGATTTTGCAACCGGCAAAATTCGCATCGGAATAACTAATCAAGTCAAATGAGTTCTCTCTTGGGTACCATAAACCCAAGGAGCTAGTACCGGAAAGATAACGGAAAATCCGTTTTATGGCAAGTAGATGAGACTCTTTAGGATCCGCTTGGAATCGTGCACAAAGACATACATTAAACATAATATCCGGCCTAGACGCTGTCAAATATAATAGACTACCGATCATACCTCGAGATTTCTTGATGTCTACGCTCTTACCAATCTCGTCTTTGTCGAGCTTCAATGTTGAACTCATAGGAGTGCTCATGGATTTGGCGCCTTCTATGTCGAATTTCTTCAAAAGCTCCTTCATGTACTTCTCTTGATTGATGAAGATGCCTTCTTTGCATTGCTTCACTTGTAATCCAAGGAAGTAGTTCATTTCTCCCATCATGCTCATTTCGAATTCCTTTTGCATACATGTGGAAAAATCTTTACAAAGATTTTCGTTACTAGAACCAAATATAATGTCATCAACATAGATTTGTATAAGTAGCATGTCATTGTCATGATTTTTGATAAATAAGGTAGTATCAATTTTACCTCTAACAAAACCATTGTTAATAAAAAATGAGCTAAGTCTATCATACCATGCTATGGGTGCTTGCTTTAAGCCATACAAAACTTTAGATAGCTCAAACACATAATCCGGATAAACATGATTTTCAAAACCGGGAGGTTGTTTCACATAAACTTCATCTTCAATAAAACCATTCAAGAAAGCACATTTCACATCGATTTGATATAATTTAAAATTCTTAAAACATGAATAAGCAAGTAGCATATGAATGGCTTCTAAACAAGCTAAGGGTGTATATATTTCTTCATAATCAATGCCCTCCTCTTGATTGTATCCTTAGGCAACAAGTCTAGCTTTATTTCTAACAATTACACCACTTTCATCCTTTTTGTTACGAAATACCCATTTAGTACCTATAATAGTGTGATCATTAGGTTTGGGAACAAGTGTCCACACTTTGTTTCTCTCAAATTGATTGAGCTCTTCTTGTATAGCCATCATCCAAGATTCATCTTGTTCGGCTTCAATTATGTTTTTGGGCTCATATTGAGAAACAAATGCCACATTATTGCATACATTTCTTAAGGATGATCTAGTCATAACCCTACTAGATGGCTCTCCAAGAATTTGATCAATAGGGTGGTTGGATGCGAATTTCCAACTCCTAGGCAAATCATTTGAGTTTTGCTCGGTTGTGTTTTCTAACTCTTTAGGAGGAGCTTGAGCACTCGAATTCTCTTCCTTAGATGTATCATTAATTTGAATATCCGAAATCTTTTGGATAATTTCAACATCGTCATCAGAATGTACTATAGGTGAGAAAGAATTTGACTCATCAAATACAACATGCATAGACTCTTGGACTACCAAACTTTTCTTGTTATAAACTCTATATGCTTTACTATTAGTGGCATACCCATGAAAAATTCCTTCATCAGATTTAGCATCAAATTTTCCCAAGTGATCACGATCATTTAAAATAAAACATTTACAACCAAAAACTTTAAAATATGCAATATTTGGTTTCTTGTCATTCCATAACTCATATGGTGTCTTATCTAACTTTTTACGAATGATAGTACGATTGATCACATAGCATGCGGTGTTAACGGCTTCCGCCCACAAATACTCCGGCAAAGAATGTTCATTAAGCATAGTCCTAGACATCTTTTGAAGAGATCTATTTTTCCTTTCAACAACACCATTTTGTTGAGGAGTTCTAGGTGCCGAAAAATTATGATCAATGCCATACTCATCACAAAAATTTTCAATATCAACATTATCAAATTCTCTACCTCTATCACTCCTAACATGCACAATAGAAACACCTTTTTCATTTTGAACTTTTCTACAAAATTTTGCAAAGACATGTGGAGTTTCACTTTTGTGGGAAAGAAAGAACCCCCAAGAAAATCTAGTGTAATCATGAACAATAACAAGAGTGTACAATTTGCCACCTAGGCTAGCAACCGAAATAGGACCAAACAAATCAAGATGCAACATATCGAGTGGTCTAGATGTAGTAATATCCTTTTTAGACTTGAAAGAAGATTTGTGTTGTTTACCAAGTTGACATGCATCACAAATTTTATCTTTAACAAATTTGGTTTTAAGTAATCCTTTAACAAGTTCTTTCTTAGACAAAACATGAATTAAATCCATATTAGCATGTCTTAGTCTCCTATGCCATAACCAAGATACATCATTTATAGCGGATAAGCATTTAACATCTTGTTGTGATAAATCATCAAGTTCAAGAGTATACACATTGTTAGTTCTATATGCAACAAGTAGAATGGAATCGTCACTAATTTTCTTAACAATGCAATGATCGGATTTAAAAATAACTTCATAACCCTTATCACATAATTGACTAATGCTAAGTAAATTATGCTTCAAACCATCAACTAATAGAACATTATCAATACATCTATAATGCTTACCAACCTTACCTATACCAATAATTTTGCCCTTGGTGTTGTCCCCGAAAGTCACATTCCCTCCTCGCTTGGGAATAAGACTTAAGAAGTTGTTCTTGTCTCCCGTCATGTTCTTTGAGCAACCACTATCCAAGAACCACTTGGTTTTGCTACCTTTGGCTTTCAAGCACACTTACACCATAACCTTAAGTAACTTCTCCTTTGGTACCCAAAATGTGTTGGGTCCCTTTGGGTTAGCAAACATAATAGTTCCTTTAGGAACCCAAGTAAGTTTCCTCTTAGTGAAACTTTCATTTTTATAGCAACAATGATCCACATAATAAGTATTTCTACCACAATATGAGCAAAGATGAGTGGGATCATGAGGTGTGTATGTTTTAAAAAAGTTTTTGTAATCCTTTTAGTTGTCAATTTGGTTGTAACCCAAACCGGCTTTGTCGAATACACACCTTTGCATTCCTAATAGTTTATCCAAATTATCCTTTCCATTTGTGAATTTGGCTAAGCTATTAGTTAGATCATCCACTTGATCTTTCAATTTGACATTTTCTACTATAAGTGTGTTTGGAATTTCCTTTTCCTTTCCTTTCTTCAAAGTTTTGATTTCATTTTTCAAAACCACATTTTTTTTCTTAAAAGTTTCACACTTGTTAGAAGCTATCAAATTTTCCTTTTTGAGGCTTGCATACTTTTTAGATGGATTTTCAAATTTGCTATGCAATTCCTCAAACATTTCATATAATTCATCGTAGTCATTCTCATCATGAGCATCATCATTTATAGATACATTATCATCACTAAATGAATCATAAATAGAGTCTACCTCATCGTCTCTTGCCATAAGGCAAAGGTTTGCCGTCTCCTCGTCGCTAGAGTCAGCATCGGACTCACCCTCTTCGGAATCACTCCAAGTGCCTTTGAGGGCATGTCTTACTTGTTTGAAGGCTTTGTCTCTTTTATCTCTTCTCTCCTTTCTTCTAACCGGGCAATTAGTCGTGAAATGTCCTGGTTCATGGCAATGGAAACATTTTTTGACTTCTTCATTTTCAACTCTTGGTTGAATTGATCAATCATTGTTCCTCTTTGATGAAGAACCAAAATTGTTTCCTTTTCTTTGAAACTTCTTCTTCTTGGCTAGAAATTTCATGAAATTTCTAAAGAGAAGAGCCATGTCTTAATCATCACCCATTGACTCTTCATCATCGTCTTATTGACTTGCTTTGAGAGCAAGAGTCTTCTTGGCTTTTGAATCCACTTCTTCTTCTCTCTCTAATTCCTTCTCATGGGTTTTAAGTGAACCCAAGAGTTCATCCATGCTTAGCTTCTTGAGATTCTTGGCTTCTTGAATAGCCGTTAATCTGGGTCTCCACTTCTTGGGAAGATTTCTAAGAATCTTTCGAATCTTGTCTTCATTAGAGTAAACCTTTCCAAGGAGATCTAAAGAATTAGTAATAATGGAGAACCTACTATACATAGAAGCAAGTGATTCATTAGGCCCCATTTTGAATAGTTCATAATCATGAACAAGCATATCAATATTGTCATCCTTGACTTGTGAGGTTCCCTCATGAGCAACCTCTAATTTGTCCGATATTTCTTTTGCGGTTTTACAACTAGAAATTTTGTTGTATTCGTCCATAGTTAATGCACAATGTAAAGAATTTAAGGCTTTGGCATTAAATTGGATTTTCTTAATGTCATTCTCATCATAATCGAAAATAGACTTAGGAGTAACATTACCCCTTTCATCGGTTTTGGTAATCTCATAGGGTCCAATGAGTGTAACCCTCCATTGTTCAAAATCACTAGCTTGAAGAAAAGTACACATGCGATTTTTCCAATAACTATAATTTTTGCCATCAAATAGAGGTGGCCTAGTGGTGGAAAAACCTTCGTTAAGTCTGGTTCCTTGATAGATAGACATGATCGTAAACTCTAAGATTGTAAGATCAAAACAAGAGTACAACCTCTGATACCAATTGTAGGTCGAAAAATACCCTAGAGGGGGGGGGGTGAATAGGGTTTTTAAAACTTAATCGGATTTTTAAAATCGATTTAAAAATGTTTAATGTCTATATCAATCAAGCAATCAAGAAACAAAGTTAATTCCAACCACAAAGTATAAATAACACAATATAAGAGATCAAGAGATAGAAAGATTGAACCGATAGAAGTCGAAGACTTTTTGTCCACACAGTTCGGCTTGTTAGCCCCTACTTTCGCGCTCGGTTAGTACCCCGAGAAATTCCACTATAACCGATCTTCTTCCGGGTGAAGATCAAACCTCTACAAGTGTATTCTTCTCACACACTCTTACAAGTATTGAATCTCTCTCAATACTCACACAAGAATTAACTATTGCTATCTTAAGAGATAAACATCTCTTAATGTTTGAAAGAAAAGATTTGGTGACTAACACCAATGTACAACAGCTCTATAGTGTATGAATATTACAATTTAAGCTCACACTAAGAGATATCAAATTTGATCAACAAAATATAGCTCAAAATCAAGATGATTGATCAAAAGCAATGTTCTGAATCTTTGAAAATGAATGTAGATGAAGAGAATAGTATATGAATGATTCAAGAGTGTTTAAATAAGTCTTAGAAGGAGTATATATAGTCTAAGACAACATATGGCCGCTTGGAGGGAGTTGGTAAAAGTTTGGTGCCAAAAATGGTAAAAAATTAGAACTCCAACGGCTAGTTTCTGGGCCATCAGTCGACTGAGCAAGGCTCCTTAGTTGACTGAGTGAGCCTCAGTCGACTGAGCCTCTCTGCCTAGTCGACTGATGAGCTCTGTCCATCAGTCCAAAAGCCTAATTTTTGTACTTTTGCAAATAAGCTCTAAAACCACTTTTAATGCTTGGGGAATGTAAAATATAGGTTCCTAAGACACCTATTTTTGTTAGAGCTTCAAATAAGATCATTTAAAATTAAATATGAATTAATTTTAAAACCGGTTTTTACTAGAATGTGTGTTTTGAAGAGATCTTGAGGAAACTTAGTTTTGATCAATCTAGTTATGTACAAACAAAGTATATGAGCTATATTAAGAGTCAAACATGAACCTTTACAAAGGTAACTAAAGCACTCACTCAAATAGAAACTAATGAGTCTTCGAGGGCTTTGATTGTTCTTCATTTCCTTTCTTCATTGGCTTATCATTCATCATAGAAGTGACATTGAGAGAGCATTGATCATAGAAGCTTTGTGATGTGTGAGATATTGATAGCGTACAACTTTGTAGGTGAATGATCTCTATTCTGGCTTTTCGATTTTGTCCACGTGTGATCAATTTAATGTGGCTATAACTTTAAACATCAACTTAATTAAATTACATATGATTAATGTTATTGTAATTATCAAAACAAGATTAGTGACTATAAGGTTAACAATTCCCATTAGGAATGTTTAGACAAAGCGTGTCTGAGCACCGTTAAACCCGAAGGTTTTCATATCTTAAGCCCAAAGACAAGTGTTAAGATTTTTGGTGAAAACTTTCCTACTTCACCTTGAGTAATGAGGTGACGATTAAGTTAGTACTCCAAGTTCGAGACCCTCCACATCCTGGATTTTAGAGTGGAGCCCAAAGCAGTACTGCAAATTTGAGCCTTATCCACACCGATCTATGATTAATCTTATTAGGAAGAGAGTTAAATTTGTCTGCGAGGGGTAGACGTCATCTCCATTACAACTTGCCTTTCGTTTGATACGTATATGTATAATGAGATTTGTTCTAATTCGGGAGATGGTCCTGACTTATTGTAAAAGGCTGGAATTAAACCCCTGGAGGATGTAGAATGTACCTCGAACTGACACCTTGGGGGAGTGTGAGATCGCCAGAAAACATGTCTAGTGTCTAGTGTACACCAATCGACCACCTTTGCCTTATGCATGGTGGGTTTCTGCTAAAACTCCCGAGGTTTTATTAGAGAACGATAAATTGCGAAACGAGATAAAAACCTAAGGTTTCCTTTTTCCTTTTCCTTGCTTAACTGAGTATATAACCGTACAGAAATGGGACATGTAGATTTTTCCTCAGGTAGTGCTACCTAAATTAAGATAGAGTTCTCATGGGGCTTATAAGGGTACAAACCTCATTCTTTACCTTGATAGCTAGTGAGTGCTAATGCATTTTGACTTTCACAATAGGAGTAGGTCAAATGTGATTCAAGTACGCTTATGCAATGGGTACGTGGTAGTGACTATATATTGGTGACCCTTGGGGAATCCTGATATTTCTGTTTAATCTCGGATGAGTTCTCTTCCCTTGTTTATGAGTTTAAATAGTCATTCCTTAGACTTTGCTTTAAGCATTTGAGATGAATTGATAATTTTTAATTTTGACCCCGTTCCAAAAGCTACTTGAATGATTCAGATGGGCCCCATTGGAGAACATGCGTTCATTAGTGTAATCATCTTGTGCTTCGGGTGGAATGCATGATAACTTTAGCGTCAACACGAGATGCAATTATTCTAACTCCTTCATTTCTTCACATGTTTCGTCGTTGGAATCTTTGGTAACTTATTGCTCTAGAGTATATTTGGGTATGATCCTAGCTGCGAGTTAGCTGTACAGAGTTCTACTTTCATATTAAGTGTTGACAAATGATATCGATGGCTCTATAGCCCAAGTAGAGCTAACTACTCCTTGGTCATTTAGTATGGCTGGCGTGTTACAACCAATTTTTTAAGAGAGATTAGTTTTGAGTAGAGCTACCTACTGATTCGTTCTATAATCTCGAAGAGTAAGTATTGCGTTGGGTGAAGTGCGATGCCATGAACTTTTTCGTCTTTGGCATTTGGTGTCATCAAGGGGTTAACCAGATTTTGTGCATTCATGTAATACCCTGTTCATTTATTCCACCGTGGCTGCCTTCATTCGGTCGCTTATTTCACCTCGGTTGGTGAAATCACAGTATATGGAGTTTTGTAGTGTTCTAGAACCTTGAACCAATCGTATTAGTCTACATACACTCGTGTGAGTGAATGTTTAGTGATTCGGGTGGTCCGAATCAATTTTGGGTTGCAAATGGTGAGTTTTGGCCTTACGCGATTTATGGTTTTTAGCCAACTTTGGAGCTACATAACTTTTCTATCTCTTACCCGATTTAGTTGTCGTTTATTCCTATGTTTAGGTTTCATACCATTCTACAACTTTTGTGTTCTGACCGAAAGCCAATTCGTACTCCTCATTGGTCAAAACAGCGTTCGAAGTAAGCCGGTTAGTATAATATGGTCATTCGGTAGTGCTTCGGCAGAACGCTATATTCGGAGGATTTCTGGAAATTTTCTATACCAAATTTGGCGAGACGTCCTCTAAGGAAGTTGTAGATCTTTGAATTATCTTTTCGTGGAGATAAAGATCACCCCAATCCAAGTTCCGAGCAATGAATTATGACCAAAATACCAACAGTGGTCAGTGCTGTGAAATAAGCTTTGGCTGAGAGCTCCCAAAATCGATCTTAGGAGGTCTAAGATCAATCTTGGAGCCCTGGAGACGAATTACAAAGAGTTTTGACTCAATTTTTATACACCCAAACCATTATTTCTTCCTCATTTCAAACCATACTTCCCCCACACATATTAAGAGAGTTCTAGAGAGACAAAGATGAGATTTGTGAGATGTCTTGGTGAATTTGTCATAATGATCCAAGGATTACACCCACACAAGCACTATTAATCATCTTCTTCTTTAATCTTCCATGGAAGCTAAAGGAGGGAAAGCTTGGGCATGGAGTTTAGCCACCAATTCTCCTCTATGGAGCTTCAAGCTTGGTTCAAAGCATCATATGAGGTGGGAACAATAATATTTAACCTGTTTTCTTAACTATTATGCGTTGCATTTAGTTTTAGATAAAAATTGGGGGGTTTGCTACTTGCGCTTGATTTTGGGTTGTTGGACCTTAGATGAATGGTGGATAATTGCTAGATAATGCTTAATAAACATGATTAGAGAAAGCAATCCATATATTTAGTCATAATCATAAGTGTGGACACAAAACCCCCATGAGACGTATACTAGTCTTTGCTAACCTTTGAGATACATATGTAAATGAAGTTTATTGGCCAAAAGATTTGATTATTGATATTACGATAGGGCTAAAGAAATGAACTTCATTGTTCATGCTATATGAATGACATGTCTACCTCCTTAGGTTTATTTCTACACGTGTGATGGATTATGTGGGCTTTTGATATGTCTATATATCAATGATGAATGGATATATTGATGTTGATGCGATTACACGTGCTATAATGATAGTGACAATGATGTTGGGACATCTATGTTGTACAAACATGTTCTTGATTGATGTTTTGGCCCATTTATCTGTGGGCATTAATTGTAAGATTGTGGCCTCACCATGGAGGGTCATAGCCCTGCCATATGATTGGGTTGTAGTTGCTATGTTTAAACACTAATACTAGTTGTGGATTAAAACCACAATTGATTTAGGGTTGGAGCCCTATATAATTTGATTGGTTGTGATTCTATTTGTGAGGTTTTTTGATATATTTGCTCTTTGCATGATAATAAGGCTAGGGGCGCCGGGCTATAATTGCTAGGCCGGGGGCACCGAACTATAAATGCCAGGCCAGGGGTACCGAGATAAAAATACCATTGTATACGTATACATGTGCACCATATTAAGGCCGGGGGTACCGAGATATAAATATCAGGCTGGAGGTGCCGGGATATAAATACCAAGAGTTATAGCTGGAGTAGAGCCACCCAAAACAAATAAGGGAAAGGGCTACCCAGTATACTGGAGTGGAGCCACCCAAAGCGAAGAATTGAAAGGGCTACCCAGTATAGTGCGGTGGTAGCCGCCTGTTATATTATCATATTGATGTATATTGCCTTCCCGCGGATGAGTTTTGTAGTCCTGCATTATATAGCTTCCCTGGCTTGTGGATTAGATCGTGTGGCTCTATCAATAGAATTATGTTTCGGGAATTAGTAGCCCTACACTTATGTGAAACATCCTAAAGTAGTTCCGTCCTTGGAGAAACGTGCTGTACGGGTGTCTTCCTGTTAACTAGTTGGAGCGTAGTCCCCGAAAAAATGTCATGCACGGGTTCAACTCATAATGAATTACGAGATAAGACCAAGTCCCTGAGAAGTTCTCTCACTTGGAGGAGACATGATTAGTTTAGAGCTTGGGGTCCTTCAAGAACCGATGCTCTAAGCCTAGTGACCACGGGGTGTAAGCTAAGGCTTTATACAAGAGATATGACATTTTGATCTTTATATGCTTGTTACTTGTATAGTTGATTTTATCATATCTCTTGTGGTTATTATCCTCTCATGTGATTATGTTGAGATTATTGTATGGCAAGCATTACATGGGCCAATTGAGTACGGGAAGTGAATCCGTCGTAGCATGACAAACCAATGGAAGCTAGTGTTTGTGATGAGATGGTTTTATACCAATGGTTCTCTGGTGATACGGGAATTAGTTGAGAGTATTCCATGGGACGTTTAGGGACGGGACTAGTTAGTTGGATAGATAGCTTCTAGTGAATAGGATGGGAATTCTAGTAGGGTTCGGCATGCACTTAAGTGTGGATTGCATTGCGTTGCATTGTTTTATAAACCTTTGTAGTAAGTAAAGTAGTTATTTTCTATACAAAACCTATATAGTTCCCACTGAGCCCGGTTTTGGCTCATCCCGTTTTCTAGTAGTTTTGCAGGGCAAGCTTCGGGGTTGGAGCATGGCGTATGGCCTAGAAGCATATGATGTTCACATACTTTCGTAGTCCTTAAGAGTAAGGACTAAGTAGTGTATAATGTTTTGTTATCTCAAACTATTTGTAATTATGTATGGGTTTCGAAACTATTCTAGTAAGGAAGGTGTAATTCCAGACTTGTAGAAATGATTTCACACATGTGGAGTGGATTATATATGTGCATTAATTTGGATTACATTTGTATGTAAATGGTTTTAAACCTGACAGGTTGGTTTATTTTATAAATGAACTCCACATGCCGAAATTTCATAAAAAGGGAATTTTTACTCGGATCATATTTTATTTAAGAAAAAGTTTTTAAAAGTTGTGATTTTTCTATTTTTAACCCTCCGTTGCGCACGGCACCTGTGATTAACCGAGTCCCGGAGATGGAAATCTCATAACGGGATTCGGAGCGACACAAGTTGGTATCAGAGGATAGGTCCGATTTTCTTCACGGGGTTCATGGCTAATTACTCATTTGATTAAGTGTTTTGAGTAGATCCCAATTGAGTCTAGTGTTATTCCTCATTAGGGATCGCTCGATTGCGTACTAATCCTGGTTTCTTGTTCGTTGAGCGTCCAATTCTCTAGGGATGTTCTACCTTAGAGACATAAGTGTTGCATTTATATTTATCGTGAGCATCTTAGTGTTAGTACCGACTCCACTTTGGGAATAGTGGATAAGGGGATAGAGCTGTTTAGACTGGTAAGTTTGAAATCATTTCCTTCGATCCTTATGCCACTAATGTGGAGCGTGAGTCTCCCAGTCCATATCTATTCCATTAGTGGGACATCCGAGTAGAGGGAGAGACGCCATCCTCACTGAGCGAATGAGATTTATCGGATTATAAACAACGGGGAGCCGTTAGTCAAGTGCCATTAACGAGAGCCAGGCCTGGGAACCGAGGAGGTTCCTCCACATGTAGTCATTATCGTAGTCATTTTCTTAAATAAGAGAAGAGTTATATGATCAGAATAGCGCATTGGAAGCGCAGTGGGACCCTTGGTCTAGATATTTATGAGAAATCGCATAAATATGTCTCTAGTGAGCGGTTGCCTTGTGGAGATGTGTTTCATTCTTTCCTCATTACATATATATGTTTACCATATTATAGCTTGTTTTGTTGATGAACCATATTATAATTGTGTTGTTTCCTTGTGAATCCAATATTTTTCTTGAAAATTTTGTTTTGTACTCAGGATGAGTTTTGCTATCAAGTTAGCAATGGGTGACTGTCGAGTTATATTTTAGTCAGCCGCCTGATCAATGGATGACTAACTTATAAATCAACGGTATTTTGTCGCCAGAGGAAAGTGAAATGTGGCTTACTACTGTTAGTGGCCAGTCTCATTCCTTGTATCCACCATGTACGTTTATTTGATTCCAATGGGTGAATCCCGCACTTTGTAATGTTTGGTTTTGGGGTAGTTGATTTAGTTTAATTGCATTTGTTTTCCCGAGTATTGTTATATATGGATTTGTAGGAAACTGGGTTGCGAGAGCTATCTCTTTTGACGCGATTGTAACTTATGGATTCTAAAATGTGAATGGTTGTGGATATATTGTATGAATTTGGTTTTAAACCTTACAAGTGTTATTAGTTCTAGATCATGAATCGGTTTTATATCATTGAGGATTACTTCCTTCGAGTGGATACTAGAGGGTTCTAGCCTCGTTGTTCTATTTTCTTATCACACGTGGGGATTGTTCTTTTTATTTTGATGCTTGGAGTGAGTTTGTTTCATTGAAGGCTGTGGTTCCTCCTTTAAGGAGGGGAGACCTAATGAGAATTCGAGAATCCGTATGTTCCCTTGTCTTGTACTCCTCCTACTAGAATTTTGAGGACGAAATTGTTTAAGGAGGGGAGATTGTAATACCCCGTTCATTTATTTCACCGTGGTTGCCTTCATTTGGTCGCTTATTTCACCTCGGTTGGTGAAATTGCAGTTTATGGAGTTTCATAGTGCTCTGGCACCTTGCACCAGTTGTATTAGTCTACTTACACTCGTGTGAGTGAATGTTTAGTGATTCGGGTGCTCCGAATCGATTTTGGGTTGCAAATGGTGAGTTTCGGCCTTACGCGATTTATGGTTTTTAGCCAACTTTGGAGCTACGTAACTTTTCCATGTCTTACCTAATTTAGTTTCCATTTGGTCTTATGTTTATGTTTTATACCATTCTACAACTTTTGTGTTTTGACCGAAAGCCAATTCATACTTTTCATTGGTCAAAACTGCGTCCGAAGTAGGCCGATTAGTATAATCTGGTCAATCGATAGTGCTTCGGCAGAACGCTGTATTCAGAGGATTTTTGGTAATTTTCTATACCAAATTTGGGGAGACTTCCTCTTAAGAAGTTGTATATCTTTGAATTATCTTTCCGTGGACATAAAGATCACCCCAATCCAAGTTCCGAGCAAAGAGTTATGACCAAAATACCAACAGTGGTCAGTGATGTGAAATAAGCTTTGGCTGAGAGCTCCCAAGATCGATCTTGGGAGGTCCAAGATCGATCTTGGAGCCCTGGAGACGAATTTTCTAGAGTTTTGACTAAATTTTTATACACCCAAACCATTATTTCCTCCTCAATTCGAACCATACTTCCCCCCCACATATTAATAGAGTTCTAGAGAGACAAAGATGAGATTTATGAGATATCTTGGTGAATTTGTCATAATGATCCAAAGATTACACCCACACAAACACTATTCATCATCTTCTTCTTCAATCTTCCATGGAAGCTCAAGGAGGGAAAGCTTAGGCATGGGGTTTGGCCACCATTTCTCCTCCATGGAGTTTCAAGCTTGGTTCAAAGCATCATATGGGGTGGGAACAATAATATTTAACCTGTTTTCTTAACTATTATGCGTTGCATTTAGTTTTATATAAAAATTGGGGGGTTTGATACTTGCGATTGATTTTGGGTTGTTGGACCTTAGATGAATGGTGGATAATTGCTAGATAATGCCTAATAAACATGATTAGAGAAAGCAATCCATATATTTAGTCATAATCATAAGTGTGGACACAAAACCCCCATGAGACGTATACTAGTCTTCACTAACCTTTGAGATACATATGTAAATGAAGTTTATTGGCCATAAGATTTGATTATTGATATTACGACGAGGCTAAATAAATGAAGTTTATTGTTCGTGCCATATGAATGACATGTCTACCTCCTTAGGTTGATTTCTACACGTGTGATGGATTATGTGGGCTTGTGATATGTATATATATTAATGATGAATAGATATATTGATGTTGATGCGAGCATACGTGTTATAATGATATTGACAATGATGTCGGGACATCTATATTGTACGTACATACAAGTTCTTGATTGATGTTTTGGCCCATTTATCTATGTGGGCATTGATTGTAAGCTTGTGGCCTCACCATGAAGGGTTGTAGCCCTGCCATATGATTGGGTTGTAGTTGCTATGTTTAAACACTAATACTAGTTATGGGTTGAAACCACAATTGATTTAGGGTTGGAGCCCTATATAATTTGATTGCTTGTGATTCTATTTGTGAGGTTTGTTGATATATTTGTTGTTTGCATGATAATAAGGCCAGGGGCACCGAGCTATAAATGCCAGGCCGGGGGCAGCGGACTATTAATGCAAGGCCGGAGGTACCGGGATAAAACTACCATGGTATACGTATACAGGTGCACCATATTAATGCCGGGGGTACCGGGATATAAATACCAGGCCGCAAGTGCCGAGATATAAATACCAAGAGTGATAGCTGGAGTGGAGCCACCCAAAACAAACAAGGGAAAGTGCTACCCAGTACACTGGAGTGGAGCCACCCAAAGCGAACAAGGGAAAGGGCTACCCAATACAGTGTAGTGGTAGCCGCCTGTTATGTTATAATATTAATGTATATTGCCTTCCCGCGAATGAGTTTCGTAGTCCTGCATTATATAGCTTCCCTAGCTTGTGGATTAGATTGTGTTGCTCTATCAACGGAACTATGTTCCGAGAAGTAGTAGCCCTACACTTAGGTGAAACATCCTAAGGTAGTTCCGTCCTTGGAGGAACGTGCTTGTACGGGTGTCTTCCTGTTAACTATTTGGAGCATAGTCCCCGTAAAAATGTCATGCGCGGGTTCAACTCCAAATGAATTACGAGATAAGACCAAGTCCCTGAGCAGTTCTCTCACTTGGAGGAGACATGAGTAATTTAGAGCTTGGGGTCCTTCAGGAACTAGTGTTCTAAGCCTAGTGACCGCGAAGTGTAAGCTGAGGCTTTATACAAGAGACATGACATTTTGATCTTTATATGCTTGTTAGTTGTATAGTTGATTGTATCATATCTCTACTTGTTATTATCCTTATTCATGTGATTATGTTGAGATTATTGTATAACAAGCATTACATGGGCCAGTTGACTACAAGAAGCGAATCTGTAGTAGCATGACAAACCATAAGAAGCTAGTGTTTGTGATGAGATGGTTTTATACCAATGGTTCTCTGGTGATACGGGAATTAGTTGAGAGTATTCCATGGGACGTCTAGGGACGGGACCATTTAATCGGATAGATAGCTTCCGGTGAATAGGATGGGAATCCTAGTGGGGTTCGGCATGCACTTGGGTGTGGATTGTGTTGCGTTGCATTGGTTTATAGACCTTTGTAGTAAAGTAAAGTAGTTATTTTCTATACAAAACCTATATAGTTCCCACTGAGCTCAATTTTGGCTCATATCGTTTTCTGACAGTTTTGCAGGGCAAGCTTCGGGGTTGGAGCGTGGCGTATGGTCTAGAAGCCTCTGATGTTCACATACTTTTGTAGTCCTTAAGATTAAAGACTAAGTAATGTATAATCTTTTGTTATCTCAAACTATTTAAATTATGTATGGGTTTTGAAACTATTCTAGTAAGGAAGGTGGAATTCCAGACTTGTAGAAATGATTTCACATGTGGAGTGGATTATAGATGTGCATTAATTTGGATTACATTTGTATGTAAATGGTTTTAAACCTGACAGGTTGGTTTATTGTGTAAATGAACTCCATATGCCGAAATTTCATAAAAGGAAATGTTTACTCGGACCATATTTTATTTAAGAAAAAGTTTTTAAAAGTTGTGATTTTTCTATTTTAAACCCACCGTCGCGTACGGCACCCATGATTAATCGGGTTCCGGAGATGGAAATCTCATAATGGAATTTGAAGCCTCATAATTCGTAACTCTGTTACTGATACTTTTTCATATCCTAGTGACGAGGAACTGCGTTTAGATTTACTTCCCCTATTCCTTTGTTTAGTTTGAATTTAGACAAATGACTTTATGTACCATAGATCATTTGAATGTTCTTAGTTACAGTGTATATTTTTGCAAACGTAGATTCCCTTTTAAGGATGGGAGACACAGTAAGAGTTCGGAACTCGTGCATACTTTGATCTTATAACCATCATATAGAATTTCGAGGATGAAATTTTCTTAAGGAGGGGAGATTGTAACGCCCCGTATTTTCATTTGCAATTTGGTCCTTCTATTAAGCCCGGTTAAGGCCTTATCGCCATTAGATTGTCAACATTGAGTTCCACGGCTCTTGTATTTGACCCAACAACTCTAGCATGTCATATTAGATATATTAAGTTTGTAGGATCAATCGTTTCGTTATTCGGGTGACCCAAATAGAAAATGGCGGGAAGTAAATCGCGTGTTTTGAACTTTTTCAGAAAAGTTAATTTTGACCAACTTTGAGACCAACTTTGAGAGGCCATAACTTCTTCATCAAGGGTCTAAACGACTCCCCGTTTTGAGGCCACATTTTCATCTCAGCCCCCTCTACAATGGCCGAAATTGGCTGTGAAGTTGAGCCTGTGACCAAACAACAAAATTTTGTGCTGTGAATAGTGGTAGTCGACTACATGGATTTTGATGTAGTTGACTACATGCTCCTGGGCTAGATTTTTATATTTCTTTCCTCCCCTTTCCTCCTCATTTTAACATATCCATTGGAAAGCTCTTAGAGAGAGATTTAGGGGCGATTTTGGGGGAAATCTCATGAACGTCCAAGGCACTTCATTCTGCATCACAACCACGCCATCATTACCATCTTCATCTTCTTCTCCATATCCATTCCACCATAGCTAGATCTTTGAAGCAAAATTAGGGGTTTTTGTGTCTACGCCTTTCCGGCTCGAGTCAGCCGCAATTCTTTGAGGGATTAACCCTTAATAGGTGGGAACGCTAGTATTAAAGCTTGTTTTCAAGTTATTATGAGATATTTACACCAAATTAAACAAAACTTAGGGCTTTTTCTATAAATGCATGTTCATAGGATTTTGGGATCAATTCTTCTTGATATTTGGTTTAATTTATACTTGATATGATTATAAATTATGGATTTTATGATAAGCCCCAATTTCTATATTGTTTTTGGTAAGATTTGTACAAAACCCTTATGTACGGATACGATAGTGTACAGTGTACTCTAATACGCATACATACACTGCTATACATGGTTTTAAAAGTATGTGTCGGCCTGTATTAATCCTATTTGTGGTATTGTTATTGTGCTCGAATTACCAGTTCATAATTTACAAAGTTTGTTACTTGCTAGGCCAGTCCGTAACTATGTTGGGTGATGTCGCAAACCTATTTTGAGTAAGTAATGTATAAAGCCCATAAGGGGAGGTTTGTATAAAATCTATATGTTGTACAAATACGATATTAACCTTGGCTTGGTGCCAAATTTGAGGAAAGCTCTAAAGCCCTAAATACTTGAATTTCTTGTTTAAATGTTAGTTAACAAACTTGGCTAGCCTGATTCAACTGTAACAACAATACCACCGCTGGATAGCAACTTCTACCTATATCTATTTTGGAATGTATATGTACGAGTTATACAAATACATATGGAATATATGTAAATACATATACACATGTGTTGAATTATATGTTCTTATGATTTCCTTGATTTGATGAGTTTACTATCCTTTGGAGATTATTTGGATTTATTATCGAATGGCCACACCGTTCGTACCAGGTAGATGGTTATTACCTGTTGCGTATAGCCTTGGTGGCTACGTGAGTTTATATTATTGCCTTGTGGGCGTTTTCCATTTAGGTGGACCCAGTAGGTGGTCCCTGCCTTGGGGGCAGAAGAAACTGAGTTTGATCGCAATCCGTGTGCATACGTTATGGAAATCCTAAACTTGACGTATATATATGATTGATGTGATAAATTTGGTCGCGGTGTTGTGGCATATATAATAGGATGAGATATATATATATATATATATTGCCTTCCTGATACTTTAGGGCAGGGGACATTATATATATGCATGGCACTAAATATTTCTATGGTATTGACTACTTCAAAAGTATGTATATATATGTGTGTGTATACTTGCAGCCAAGTGCAAGTAAGTATCTTACAGAAAGTTATATATACGCATCTTACCAACAAAACTATTTTCATTATATTGCATGGCATGCATGCATGGTTTTCCAACCTATTTTCTTATACGAAACACTTAGGCCTCGTTTGGTTCACGGAAAGGAAATTAATTCCCCTATCTTTCCCATGGAGGTGGGAAAGTAAATTTCCTATCAAATTTCATTTCTTGTGTTTGGTAAACCATGGAAAGTATTTAGGTAAGAGTATTATTGTCTGAAATTTGTGTAATAAATGCTTGGAAATCACATGGGAAAATCAATCCCATGTGTTTTGGGAGGAATGGTTTTACCCCCTACTTTCCCCTCTCTCGGGAAAGTGTTTCCGGAATTTGTACTTACCAAACAAAGGAAAGGAACGACTTTCCTTTCCCGAGTACTAAAATCCGTGAACCAAACGAGGCCTTATAGTTCCCACTGAGCCCGTTTGGCTCACTCCCATTTTCCAAACTAGGTTTTGCACGTGTTCTCGGAGATGGTGCGCTTATGGAGTCTAGAAGCTCTAACACCCTCTGATAACCAAAGTCGTTTGGAAATGACTAGTATTATATTTTTCCTTAAATTGATATCATGATTTCGTACTGTAATAAATTACATATCCTAGTGATTGCTGTACTCTTGAAATATTGTTGTAAAACTATTTAATGAATTGGGACCTCATTGGAGGCTTTGTATAAATGATTTCTCTTAAATGTGGGGTATTTATTGGAAATGTATTATATGTACAATTTAACAGGTTTTTGTTTTGCTTTATGAACAAACTCCATATGCCAAAATTTTCTAAAATTACCGCTTTATATGGACTTCTCTTTTTTATATAAGTTATCATTTATACCTTAACACCCGTTGTCGCTTACGATACTGTGATTAACTGGGTCCCGGAGGTTCAATCCGCTAAACGGGATTTCGGGGTGTCACAACTACCGAACGATCAGATTTTACCAAGTGGCCTACTTCGCACGCTGTTTTGACCAACGAGTTAAGGAGTATGAATTGGCTTTCGGTCAAAACACAAAAGTTGTAGAATGGATCAAAACCTAAAGACAGGCACAAATGGGAACTCATTTAAACATCTTATGATAAAGTTATGGCCTCTCAAAGTTGACCAAAAAACCCATTTTGGCAAAAGTTCGATTTTTCGCCGTTCGCCACCAATTTCAACCGCGGCTCCTTAAAATGCATTCTAACCACTCACTCATACTTAATATCATTAAAATGAATTTATAGAAGAGTTTGATCAACTACGGAGGCTCCAGAACAAAATCGGCTCCTCCAACAGAGATTTTTGCCTTGAACGGGCTTAAGAAGGAATTTATTGCAGAAACGAAATACAAGGCGTTACAGAGAAGCATATGAATTTCCCCTTAAAAGAGGTCCCACAGGGGATACACCCAGTTGGAGCATATCGATATTCTTTTTACTTGGGACTCTATCATCTAGCTTCACTGATTTCACCTTATTGGCTCGTTTGGTTCAAGAATTAAATCATTCTCAGAATGCTAAATTTTATTCCGAAACGATTTCCGCTTTTGGTTCAAATTTTAGGTCCGAAATAAATGATTTTAGGAACCAACATTTCCTCCCAAATTCTCCCATTTAAACCATAAGGAATAAGCCATTATCAGTGGGCATCTTTTTTAAATTTTCTTGTTGGGATTAAAATAACCCTCTTTCTTATGAATAAACAATACTTTTTTCATCTGTGTATGAAAATATTGTTTGGAATTTTTTTTAGTTACGTTGCTGAAAAAAAAAATTAAAAAAATTTGTTTGGAACTTTTTTTTTCTATTGTAAATTTTTTTTATTACAAAAATTGTAATTTTTGTAGGATAATTATTAGGCTTGTGTAATTGTCTCTTTTGAAAATTTAGTAGGAGACATCTTCTCATCTTATAGAAAGAAAGGTATTTTTGTAATTGACACTTTATTTCATTCATATTCCCAATTAAACTAAATATAGTGAAAGTAATGTAACATTCCAGGAATAGAGTATTCATATCTTAGCCAAACATTGACATGGCATCCTAGATGCCAAGAAAAAAGCTTTTCAGGAATTAAGTATGCCCATTCTATTCTCAAAACTCGAACCAAACGAGCCCTAAAATCCATCAAGTCGGCATTAATTGAAGACTCTTCATCCTCATTCTCGATCAGTACTGCCTTCCTTCCCTGAGCTCATCATATCTCAGTTCCATCATTAGTAACAACACTTTCAGTAACCACATGATCTACATTAATCCTTACTTAAAAAAACCAATAGCTTGCAACATATTAGATTTTTTAGAAAACTAGGATTACACCCCTTCTTTTGAAACATATTGGGAGTTAGGACAACGCAAAATGTGTTATTAAGATTACACCCCTAGTTTTGAATTCTTTCTTAAAATAGGTCTGGTATAATAAATGGTGAGCTACATGTGCAGTGGCAAAAGTCTAATATGCCCATGCACCCTTGTATTTGTTTTTAGAAAGTAGTAGGGATAGCTTAATCTTATGATTTGTTGATTGAAATTGTAGATTTTGAATTTCGAATTGAACGAGGAAACTATAATTATTGATTTCATGACTTTATTACATTAGATAGATTAAGTCAAATTTAAAATTCAAATTATACTTTCTATAAAAATATATTCAATCCGTGATATTATATATATTATTTATATTTTCAATTACACATATTCTTATTACAAGTATAAATACATTTTCAATTTCATTAGTACAATTATATTTCCCATGTAAATACATATGTTACTAGATTTTCATTTTTATCATTGTAAATATATGTATTTTTCACATCTTCATTATATGTTTTAAGAGTGTAAATGTACATATATTTTCATTTATATGACTACAAATATATCTGTTATTTCATTTTTATTTTTATATATGTTATTTTCCTTAATATTATTGTCATAAATATATATGTTTTTCACATATATACGTTTCTTGATTATAAATGTGTCTGTATATATATATATATTAATTTATATGACTACAGATATATCTATTATTTAATTTTGGAATGTAAGTATACTGAGCCCTACTTATTTTAATTTAGCAAGCAATAATCTCCAAGATAATATACACATTGTTACAAATCCATAACTTAAAGCGATTTGCCAATAAGTCGGGAGATTCCACCCTTCAATAATATATTTCGAGATCCATACCAAGTTGACGAGACCATTATAATTTATCATAAGAACTTTATATTCGAGACATAAGCCATATCTATTATGAGATCATAGTTAATTGAAGATACGCCAATGCATAATGCTTTAGGATTCCCACGATATGACCCGTATATACAAATGCACAATACCACACTATATTCTTGCAAGAATTATCCAATTCTTACTACTTATAATTTGAACTTCAAGTAATGAGGGAATTTTAGTAATACTTAAAAACATAAACCTTTTAAGTATAAATTTCAAATACTTAGAGATACAATTGGTTGAAATCTTTATATTTTCTCATAACTTATAATTTAATACCGATAAGCTTTCATCCATGAGATATTTTGTCTTGAGTAATTCTTGCAATTTACATAATTATATAAACTATGGGATCATTATCTTATATGCATAACTTATTCATATTAATCTCCTACATAGTCATGATTATTAACAAATTCATATCCCCATTAAAGAATCTTGTCATGCAAACCCTTCTTCATGCACTCTCTTCGTTAGTTAAGTTATATTACTTATTTTCTCTTGTTATAAACTTAATTACACAATAGATTCCTATAAATCAATACGTGCATATACACACCCAACTTCTCACATGAAAGAACCAAAACAAGTGGAATATAAGAAAACTTGATGAATTATCCCAAATAAGGGTAGAATCTGGACAAAATGGGTTTGTATGTGCACTCACCAACTTAATTTAAAATATGCATGGCTTGGAACGTAAAGAATTTCAATGATTTCAACAAATCATTTCATAAAAACAACAAATTAAATCCTTACCTCAAAGTTCTTGAGCTAAAATTGAAGTTTGGTATCTTGGCTACCAAATTCCAAGCTCCCTCTAAAACCAAAATAAGCCTCCATCAAGAATTTGAAAGTGACGTTGTTGAATCAACACTTTGTTATTAAACACTTGTCAATTTCTTCACTATATGGCCAATTCTCTCCAACTCTTCAAGGTTTACTTATTCTTTCTCTCTATCACCTTTTCTAACTCTCTTTAGATCATTCTCTTTAAAATTGGTGAAAATAAATTCATATACTTGAGTTATACGGGTCAAAATGGTAAAACTCTATTTTGTATAAGCCCATGATCGATCATGCTTTGGGCATGATCGATCATGGCCAACAAAAATGAAGACTATGATCGATCATGGAATCACATGATCAATTATGGCTCTTGAAATTCTATAAATTATTGTTCATATCCCCATTATCCATTCAAAAAAGACTAGTACTTAATTAATTACCCAAATTAAATTAAGGTGTATTACATTCTTCCTTTTTGTAAACCCCACATTTGATTTGTTTTTTCCATGTCCACATTCCTACATTCTCCACCTTGTCTCACCATGACTTGTTGAAACTTTTGGTCCCCCTCTGCCAAGTAGCACTTGAACCACTCCCCAACCAAAATTTGCTTGAAAATTTATTTAACATATCCATTTCAACAAAAAGTCTAGTTACACTAGGACGAGCCAGAGTAGCAGTTGCTGCATCTGTCTTCATAAGGACTTCCAAAGTACCCCCAATAGAAAAATAGGCTATGCTTTAAAAGGTAATGAACATGTAAACCTCGAAAATTCACCCCAATTGGAGCACTCAAAGACTCATCAGCCAACACTTCAACTACTATTGCTTCGTTAACCAGATCCGCTGATAATCCTCCTCATGAAAAACTCTCATGATAATATTCTTATGATCTAAAGCTCCCATTATAAACACGGCCTTCAAGCCAAATGATTCAATCGCAGCATGAATTTTTGAAATAGCCTATCCACCATGGGAAAACTTACTAATTAAAGCAAATTTGAATGGGGATATCAATGCTATATAGCTTAACAACTTCCTCTACAAAGAAAAATATAGTAGCTTCCCCTTTGTACGTTCTAGGCTGCTTCAACTGAATATCAACAACATTTAACCTTCCTAACACATTTGCAAACAATTTTGTGATCATCGGAGCTCTTGCCATCGACAGAGAAGCCATGACTGCGCCGAGAGAAAAAATTCCACGCCTCAGTAATAATTTATTTTGATATTTCATTTACCATCTTATATGATATGATACGATATTATTGCTTTTTGAAAATATGTTTATCGTTGTAATAGTTATACTTCTTGAGAGGCAGAACTAGTGGGAACTCAAGCCCACATACTTCGTTTCTTCAAAGAAAAAAAATACTATAAAAAGATATGTAATTAAGAATTTCTAACAAAGTTTTTAACACTGCAAAACAAATAGCTTAATGGCACCAAACTGCATTTCTCTATTGTCTTTTTTTTACTTACAAGCAAATTTTGCCTATTTTTACATATTTCTTCTTTATAACCTTACTGATCCTTATAGTTAACTTTGTATTATTATTAATATTATTATCCTTATATTTATCCTCCAAAAAACTTTACTAAAACTACATAAATATATATATCGAAATATATCAAAATCAATATCATGAAAAAATAGCCTTAAACTACGTTAGACAATGATGAAAAACATCGATGGCCCTTTACTCTCCCAGGTCATTCTGGTTTGTTACACTATAATTTTTTAAAAATTTCTTATAATTTTTTCTACCAGCATTTTGGTTTGTTATACGAAAATTATTTTTTAAAAAATTGTTACTGTTACACTTACTCTTTTGATTCAAGTAACGTACATCCAACATTCCATTCATTAATCGTGGAATGCAACGGTAGAAAATAATTGTTTAGCGCTACAGAACTTTAAAATCTTTAACGCGTGTAAACTACACAACATCTAGCTTGGCCACTTATATTTGTTGTATTTAATTTTTGTCAATTCAATTTTTTCTTCTTCTAAATTTAAGTAATATAAAAATAGATTATGTGTTCTAATTTTCCCATTAATATTGATCATTAACTATACACTAGATTCATGTCGCAGCCAAAGAGGAGGAATTAATATTAGCTAACAACTCTAAATCCAAAGATAAAGAAATATCAGATAGAGTAAAAGGAAACATATTATTACCAATCGAAAATTACACTTTGTTCAATGGTTTCTCAAACAAGATTCTCCACCTAGCTATATATATATATTAGATGATGGTCACGATTTTATGATTCCTAGTAATGGCTACTGATTATAACTAAATAATACTTCCTGTAGGAGAATAAACGGAAAACTTATCTTAGGCTAAAAAATGAAATATTACATGATGGGCCCATATTATGTAATTCCTGAAATATCCATGGACTACATTGATGACGAACGCGCTATAAAATAAAAAGGCATAAAAAATACTTTTGAGAAGATAATTTGCCTTGGGACTAACTAAATCCTTTTATCATTGAGTGGATGGGTAAGCTCACCTAGAGTCACTCGTTAAAAATACTTTTGAGAAGATAATTTATAGAACGTGACTCGTTAAAAAAACACTATTTTATAAAAGAGAGTCTCATCCCCATCATTATGGTAGCAGTGCTTATATGTGTGATGCTTAGGCTAGGTTATACCTTAACAAATTGATGGCAAGCATACTCTTGTAAGGTATTGTTATGCGTACCTTTGGAGAATTCACCGAAGTGAGAGCCATCGTGAGGCCTCGTTAGTGAGATTTGTGCTAACCTCTAAAACTTTTATGAGAATCAAGATAGTGCTCATGGCCATTAGTAATGCAAACTTGCATAACTAAGTCTTATATCACATATTGTGTGTGTTACAGTAAAAGTTTGACTGAAAGTACCTAATCCAAGGCATAGTCGCACTCAAATGGAAGTTGTCAACATTAAGTATAATTTAAGGTTCGAAACACTACCACACCCATTACACAATATTATGTTAATTGCCATATTATATTTTCTAATATGTTTTTAGATCATACATCTTATGGGGTTTCCAAACTGAATGAGATGTTTTAAGTATTATAGTCCCAAGGTACTATTTTTATTAAAATATTGGGGGACTATTGGAATATTTTAATAAAATAACAAATCTTAATTTTAATTTATGAGTAACAAAATTCATAAGTTTAATTTTAAGAGGAGAATTATTGTGTTTATTTTTTGGAGTTTAACTAGAGGAATTATCATTGGTTTAATATGGTTATAGGAGGTAGTACATTTAGGGTTCGAGCATAGTGAACCACTTTCAAGGCTAGATCCCACCTGTTTGGAGGTGTTCTTGAGCCAATGCTCGGGGACTTCAAGGGAAGGGGAGGAATGATGTGATCCAGCTTAGCCCTCTTTAGCCAAGAAATTAGCCTTATGTTCTTGCTTGTTGTCACGACCAGCTGACTGAAGAATTTAATTAGTTTTAATTATTTATTTTATATTTCTTAAACCCCAAGGATTATTATTATTTAGAGTATTTTCTTGTTAGGAATGTATTGGGCTTATTTTAGATTGTTTATTAGTTTCCTTATCGCATTAGGAATATTATATGAGTTATTATTTTCCTTTTCTAAGTAGGAAATTGTTTCCATTTTGAATTAGGATTAAGGCTTTGTTTACTCTATTTAAAGGAGGCACATTATTGTTTTATGAATGGATGAGTTTGATGATTAATAATATTGAGAGTTTTCTCTTTGTGTTTTCTAAGAACGTGTTGAACATGTTGAATTGATTAATTCAATTGTTCTTGACGTATCAATCAATTCTCCATCAATTGATTGTCTGACTTCGACTATACCAAGGTTCACGCTTCTTTAAGCGTTGGGTTGAGGTTTCCACCTTCCATCAACTTTGCGTGATTCCAAGGTTCTTGCGTCTTCGACGTTAAGGGTTGCAGATCCATTAACCTGGCTAAAAAAGGCGATCCGGGTTCGCGTCATTGATATCAGAGGAAACTTTTCTATCCAAGTTTTCTATCTTTTAATTATTGTGTTTTCCATTCCAAATCCCTAATCTTGTATCTTGTAATGATTCTATATCATTGTGTTAGGGTTCATAAAAAGAAAAGAAAAGAAGAAGTTAAGATTAGATTTGTTTTTTCCTTTAAAATCCCGCTGGGCTGTCAAAATTTGTGGCTTTCGCTATCGAAACAACCTCGGATCGTCCTGATTTTTTGCGAAATTATAATATAATTTCGTTCCGAACAACATATCCAAAAATCAGTCCGATCCAACGGTTGGATCAAAAGTTATTACTGTTTTACAATAGCACCTGCATTGGAAAAAAAACGATGTATGAATAGTGCTGCATAATCAGTGCTGCGTGAATAGTAAAAAAATTTAAATTTTCTTTGTTGGAAGAACCCTAGAATCAAATTTTGATTATTGTTAGGGTTGGTTTGCGAATATTGTTGCATTGAATTTTCAATTGTGGAGGTTTAAATATTTCAAAAACCCTAGATTATTCATTAATATACTTCTTGTTGGGTTTTAATCTTGTGATTTTGATTGATATAAATTCTTTTTGGTTGGAAAAAATCTAGAAAGTCATAAGATATTTGATTTGCGTTAATTAGGGATTTGTTTGTTGCCATCGTTTAGAAATTCTACTTTACATTGTGAAGGCGCTCGATCTAATTGTTGGGTATGCGATTGGTTGTTGGGGACTTGCGATATATTCATATTATTCAACTTGTTTTGGAGTTGCAAAGAGAAAATTGTGAGTATATCAATACTTTGAGTGACAAACACGAGCAGTAAAATTAGAGTGACATATCTTTGAGCGATACACGAAAGGGAGTGTGGTGAGAATTATTTTTATTGCACTAATCCTTGTTTTGTAGCAAGTATGTCTTGTCTAAACTTTGAATATGGAGAAAGGTGGCTTCAAGAGGAGATTAAACGTGATAGTGCTCGATTAATGCAATTAGAGATTGAACGGCGCATGCAGTTGAATAAAGCTCCTAAAGAGAACTTGAAAAGTCAGCCTCGTAAAGTTAAATTTGAAGATGAATGGAATTCGGGTGCTACTAATATAAGACATGGTGGTGAGGTTGGAGAAAGTCAGGTTCGTGACAACAATATGGGTAGTAGCAAGAAGAAGGTTTCTTTGTTTGGTGATGAATTTATTCGTAGGTTTGAGGAGATGTTTGCCGAAGCCTATGAGCAGTCTAAAACGAGGGGAAGCCTAGAGCTAAGTCAAAGTCCGAATACATCTTTTGCGTGTTCAACGTTAAGGGTTGCGGATCCATTAACCTGGCTAGAAAAGACGATCCGGGTTCGCGTCATTTGATGTGATTCAGCTTAGCCCTCTTTAGCCAAGAAATTAACTTATGTTCTTGCTTGTTGTCACGACCAGCTGGCTGAAGAATTTAATTAGTTTTAATTATTTATTTTATATTTCTTAAAGCCCAAGGATTATTATTATTTAGAGTATTTTCTTGTTAGGAATGTATTGGGCTTATTTTAGATTGTTTATTAGTTTCCGTATCGCATTAGGAATATTATAGGAGTTATTATTTTCCTTTTCTAAGTAGGAAATTGTTTCCTTTTTGAATTAGGATTAAGGCTTTG
This sequence comes from Lonicera japonica, assembly GCA_021464415.1. Classification (NCBI taxonomy): domain Eukaryota; kingdom Viridiplantae; phylum Streptophyta; class Magnoliopsida; order Dipsacales; family Caprifoliaceae; genus Lonicera; species Lonicera japonica. The sequence continues at coordinate 34,045,920 of CM038470.1, read as the reverse complement.
TTTACTCCTATTTAAAGGAGCCACATTATTGTTTTATGAATAGATGAGTTTGATGATTAATAATATTGAGAGTTTTCTCTTTGTGTTTTCTAAGAACATGTTGAACATGTTGAATTGATTAATTCAATTGTTCTTGACGTATCAATCAATTCTCCATCAATTGATTGTCTGTCTTCGACTATACCAAGGTTCACGCTTCTTTAAGGGTTGGGTTGAGGTTTCCACTTTCCATCAACTTCGCGTGATTCCAAGGTTCTTGCGTCTTCGACGTTAAGGGTTGCGGATCCATTAAACTGGCTAAAAAAGACAATCCAGGTTCGCGTCAAGGAATATGAGTAGAGAATTTCAAAAAGAGTGAGTTATTTACCGACAATCTCAGTTTTTAGTGGCTCGTCACTCTGCTCTCTCTAGGAGCGTGTTTTACTTTGTTCTATCTCTTTTATCTATTTATATAGTTTGTCTTCCTCGTAAGTTAAGGCTTTTAGATATTTTAAGTCCATACGCGGGTTAGTCATTTGTCCAATACGTGTGAACGCAAGAATAAGCAGGAGTAGAATGGGCATAGCATTTGAGAGAATCTCAACGGAACCCCCGTTTCCCTTTTTGGGGCACGAGCCTTTCGCTTGTTCTTTTTCTATGTTTAGAGTCATCAATACGTTTTTCGAAAAAATAAACAAAATGTAAATGAACCCACATTGGGTACTAATATGGTCTATATAACCATAGTGGAATTGGGGACTATATTACGACAATTGGAAGGCATCCACATCGTCTTTTTGGCTTCTAAAAGAATATGCTTGTTTTCATTTTTACGCACTTTCCCTACTATTTTTGGCCAAATTCGAGCGCATGAATTGCTATTTTAGCTTGGCAAAGGTTCTACTAGTTTCAGCAAGCAAAATTGGCTCCTTAGACAGATGTTCCGATAAGAACAATTGTGATGTACTTAATTTCATCGAATTTTGTATAAAACAAAGCATGTAAAGTGGTTTAAAACATGCAAATAGTTTGTTGATCAATTTATAACATGTGAAGCCAATGTTTTTATTGGAACAGGCTCACAATGTCCAATTTTATCCAATTTTACGAGGCATAATTTATGCGAGTAATGGAATAAAAGGAACATAATGTAGAAAATTAAGTTCAAAGGCAATTTATGCGTATGTACAGTCCAATACAGTGTAGGCTTATTTGTGTTACAAGCTTTGGCTAATCTAGGAATTTAAATACAATCACTCTAAAAGTAAGTTACAGATCCTTTTCTCTCGTACTATGTTATTACAGTATATTTTTCTCTCTAGAATTTGCGGGCCTTTGCCTCAATCTTGCTCTTGTGTGAGTTATAACTTATATAGTAAGCGATTTAATAAGCCTTCTAGCTAGAAGACCCAATCAGGCATACCATTGCACTGATCCAGATGCCCGTTGGCTCATTACGGGTGCTTAAATGCCTGTTTGGATTGATAGCCTAATCGAGCCTAATGTTTCGATCAAAACAAGTGGATCTCCCAGTTGGATCAAGCTGATTTTTGGATATGTTGCACCCAAGATGTCATGTAGAGGCTATCAAAATTTGAGGACGATTAGAGTCCGAGAAGGGCTTCATCCAATTAAATACTACAACTGGTCAAGTATATCAACTTGAAAAACTTTGGTAATTAGGTATCAACAATTATTTTCCAACGTCCAATACATTCATTGTGAGGCTCAACTGTATAGGTTCATCATGATCTTCAAACTTGCATTGCCTAAGTCCATTTTTTCTTTGTCTAAGCATGAATCTTGAAATTATGTATTGGCCAAGTCTAATTTTGCTTTGATGAAATGCGAATTCCAACCATTTGTATGAGTTGCATAATGAGGTATCCACAACATTCTCTCTACTTCTAGGAACATATCATCTGAAGGAGCAGGGTTTTTAGAGGAGCCATATTTTATATTCCCCCTGCATTCTCTCTACTTCTTATATATATACATCTATTAAGAATTTATTAACGAGTGAAGACCAGAACATATATATATATATATATCTTAATATCTTATATATAAACATCTATTAAGAAATTAAGACAAAGTAAAGACCATAATATACATTTATATACATTATGCTGTGTCGATTATGAGGAGGTTTGGGTTGGATTTTCACACTATTTTTTATTCTTGGATTTTCACATTTAAGCTTGGGTGTTGACATCCATTTGTTTGTAGTTGAATTATCTAGACAAAAAGGAATTTCAGTGTCCTTAGTAAACCAAGGCATTCAGGTAGAACAGCAACAATAGTGCATTATTGCCAATAAAATTATCTGTGGCTTCAGCAATTTAGTGACATTAAAACAAATTTATTATTTACTAAAAAATGAAGAGAAACTGTACAATTGAGTATGTGGTGAACCAACTCCTCGAATTGAGCGCGCGGTGATTGGCATGCTATACATCATAATTAGCGTCACTGAAATTTTATCCTTGAACATCAGTATTCAATGTCATCCAAGAGCACTATAAGGACAAATATTAGAAGACACTTGCTTGAGTAGAGATTATTGGATATTATGTTTTGGAATTTATTCAACTTTATTAGTTATGTTTGATTTGTTATCTTATTTTATGGATTTGGTTTGATTTAGATTTTATTAATTGTTTATTGTTTTCTTATTTTATGGATTGCAACTTTTCATTTCTTTGTTTTATGGATTATTGTATGCTCATTTGTGCCACGGCAATATGCACTGCCAATGGGTGGTTTATTTGTATTTAAAATTTTCCAACAAACCCAAACAAAATAGGCCGATTAAAAAAGCCCAGATCGTTTGGTCCGATCGAACCTGGACCGTTTAAAGTGGTTCGGTCATGATTGCATGTTCGGTCCGGTCTGGTCTAAAAAAACAAAGGACCGATAGTAATGGTCTGGTCCGGTCCAAAATGAGGATCAACGGTCTAGTTGACCAGACCGTGAACACCCCTATTTATATGTATTAATGCAATAGTTTTAAGTGATTGATTCAATGTCATATTTCTGTAAACAGGATAGATTGCGACAGTCAATTATGGATGGCCGGGTTGCGCGCTTCACTGCACAAAGATTCATTATCATTAAAAAAAGTTAAACTTAGTCTGGTAATAAAAAATAAAATTATATTAATTAAAAATAAACATACTTAAAAGATATATAGTGTATCGTCCGACAAGAAAATTTCTAAAAATATATAGTATATTATCCCAATAATTATTAAAAATATATATGTAATAGATAACTTTAACAAGGGCATATCTATATTATAAAACACTATTATTGACCAAATTTTTTCTCAAAAAATATAATAATTCAATGATTAGAAATACACATGTTATAGTATTTCTTGGTTGTACACCGTTGAATGATTTTTATATATACATCAAGATGTCAAATTAAAGATAAAGCACTCACACTAATAATGTACATATAATAAACTCTTACACATTAATAATTTTGTATGCAATTCAAATGCCATAACTTTAAATAAAAAATTTGAATTTTCATAAAATTTATTAATCAATATCAGTTAAACAAGATTTATGGTGACTATATAATTACATAAAAAAGATCAAGAAAAATTATTGAGTAATGTTTAAAGACGTTATTTTATGTGTTTATATATTGTTGGTAATCTCAATCTATTTGTTCATAGTACATCAATCCAATTTTTTTTGACAATTTAATTTTTAAATCATAATGCATGATTGATGCAATTGGTTTATTTTCACATTTGACGTTGAGTTTAATTTGTTAAAAAAGTATTTTGTTAAGATTAGAATAAGATAAAAAAAAATATGATTAAAAATTCCTCGAGAAAAAATAAAACAAGGCAGTCCAAGCAGTTGGTTCATCTTTAGTTTTTCTAACATAAAAATTGAACACATGTTTCAATTGTTTAATATAAATTTATTGAAATATGCCAATTTAAATTAGTCACAAGTTATTTTTTTTTTATCATATTAATAAATTTAATTTCTTTTATCGTACCTGACGACATGAGTCTATTTTAATATATATATATACACACATAACAATTACTCTCATAATTTAAAATTGATGTCCAATAACAAAGTTAATTAGCTGAGTGGGCAAGGGGACGTCACCACAACCAAACTCTGAAATGTTTTGTATGTCTTTTTCTCATCAACCATTTCTTGAATGGCACTGAGTCACTCATCTTCAAATGTTTATTATTTCTGAGTCCTGACTACAGTCACAACTAATCGGAATACAAGTGCTAAAGTCAGTCAACCTAATAAAAATAAAAGTAGCTTTGGGCCACATGCCCACGACCGAACCTCGTTTTGATCAGTTGGCAGTATAGTGATCGCGATACTAACATCAACGATAATATTATTAATTAATTTTTTTAAAAATCCTAAAAACTTGAATTAAATAAATATTTAGGAAATACAAAAATTCGAACCAAATAAATACTAAAAATATTGCTCATAAAATTATTCATGTGAAAAGTGCCATCCACAAAACTAAAAGAAATAAATTTTATGGGGGATGAAAGTTAATATTGTATGTATATATATCAATGGTGGATTTAAAAGTTAAAAAAATATAAATTAAGGGGGTTTAGTGTCACTTTTAAAGTTTTAGGAGGTTAAGTGTAAATTACTTGAACGGAATTGTTAACGGAATTATGACGAGAGTCTCAATTGAACTACTGTAGCAATTTCAAGGAAGACATTGCATTTTTTGAAATATCAGGGAAGAAATTGAATCTACACCCAAATTTCAAGATTTAATTTGTCTTTTTCCCTATTATTTTGCAATGAATGGCGTCCCTAATTTGCCTAATAATTAATTAAAAGAACATCTTTTGGGTCATTTTTTTTTGTTGTTCTATAAATTGACTCATGAAGACTCTATCCTTTCTACACCAAAAAATGGCAAGTAAAAAAATGGTTCTCATGATGAAAGTTATCTTTCTCTTATGTCTCTTTGCTTTCCCAGAAACTCAAGCAAGAACTTTACCAGGTAATATTTAACTAATCTATTAATCAATTTAACTTTATATATATATCTTTTGGCCAAATGATTGTCAAGAGCAAACTAAACTTGCCATTATCAACTTATATATGATTCAAAGTTTTAAATTCTGTTTGTGTTGCGTGCAGAACTGCGTGTGAGATTCAAGAGTAAGATTACAGAAAACACTCTTTTGATGATCATAACAAGTTATGAAGAAATTCTCTCAAAGCTATATTTATCAATGGGCGAGATAGCAGTAAGTGATTTTGGAAGGCGAGGAGCTTCACCACCACCACCTCCAAAGCCAGCAACGCCGCAGCGCCCCGGGCTAGTTGCCAGTGTTGAAAATGAAGGACTAGATTTATGTCATTCATCCTCATAGACCTACATATATATTTTCTCAAAAATTATGTTCAATGCACCCCCAGGGCATGCCTACCAAAAAAGGGCCTGTTACCGAAATATATTATTGTAATTTTAGAAATCTTGTTACTGTAATTCGCATATATTATTCATGTAATTTAGTATTAATTTATAAATATTATTAGGATGTGTTTGGTTATCTCAATTACATAATAAGTAAATAGAGGGCATGATTTTGAAATTCCATTATTTAGATAGACTAAAAGATCATGATTTTGAAGTTTTCGGTTGGTTCGATCAGTAATCCATACAAACCGACCAATACACTTTCTCAAAATCCCAACTAATTGAACGATACACTTCTTGACCAAATTCTCAAAGGCCACTGTACAAACACATTTCATTGAGTTTGTAGTACAAGCACCCGCCATAGTAGATCATCTATAATAGCTTTATAGCAACTAAAGTCAGACTAGGGAAATAATACTAGGAGAAGGAATTAAGTTATATTTTCAACATATATATATGCTGAATCTATACACATACAGAAAAAATTTAGGTGTGGATCGGTTTGTACGGACCGGTCCTTTGTACAACGGTTTTTCGTTATAAAGGCAATCATGAAATACCTTGAGCGACCAAGGCAATTAGGTTAAAGACTTTTTGATATAAAAGCAGTTACAACAAACCTTGCTCAGCCAAGGCAACTCTGAATAAAACCTTTTGTGTTATAAAGGTGACCACATAAGACCTTCAACAGTTGGGGACAAGATAAAAATGTGTAAGTCCTTTCTCTGTCAAAGGCAAATTCTATTTAAAAATCTCCCTGAAATACGAAGATGAACTTTAAAACAAGGTTTGCTTCAGTAAGACGATCAATTGATTAAGACTCCTATATTTATGAAGCATATCCTTAACACTATACAGTATAAGACTTTCTCGTTTATCAAAGGCAAAAATAAAGCACAGAGCCTTAATCGGCTAGTCTTGTTCGGCTGACCTTATTAATAAGGAGCTGTCCTTATCCATTTTAATGAAGAACTATTCTTATTCTTTACCATTTAGAATTAAATGAAAAAGAGTTTGGCATCATTGGCCGATTTGAAAAATAACTTGTTATTCCAAAATTACAAACAATCTACTCTATGAATGGTTCAAACGTCCCAGAAGCGAAGGCATTACAACAGTTCAACAACAAAGATAAAGTAGAGCTTACAACAATGAAAGATTCAAAAATACAAAGTTTAATATTCATTACTTCAGAAACATTTACATTTTGTGGGGCTTCGAGGCTTGTTTACAATGAAAATCAACTACCGATTGCCATAAAACCTACTGCTACTTACATAGGAGCTTGCTGCTGCAAAACAAAAAAAGAGGGGGTAGAGCGAAGAAAGCATAATAGAGAAAGAGAACAGTTGGGAAGGAAAATAAAGCTGAAGTTGGGGAGGAAAGTGAAATTGAAGAAGAGTAAAATAGGAAAGAGAAAAGGAAAAGAAATTGAAGAAGTGGGAGGATGGAGAGGAAGCAGAGACGAAAATTGAGTTTGAGAGGGGAAGGACACGGCCAGATCGTTTTTGCCTTGCCACCTCTCAAACCCTACCTCCAAGCCTATCTGTGTCTTCTAATGCGGTAGCGTAATGATTCTTATGATGGCGATAACGCTTCCTAAGGCGGCAAAGCTTTCTCTTAATGCGTTGAAATTTCACCACCAGATTAGGAACAACATCCTTTAATTTGGTGAGTCTTTCACTCAAACTCCTCCACCCTCTGCCAGACCCAGGATTGGAGTCGACGGACAGCGTCTCACTGCTCTCAGACATGGGAGAACAATTTTTTTTTTACAGGAGAAGAAGAGGAACGAAGTCGGAATGATGAAGAGAACGAGCGTGAGGAGGACCCTTTTTATAGGAAGCATAAAGCCCTAAAGGCAATAAATGGATGTTTATTGGAAAGGGGGGAGACGATCTTCATTTGAAGAGACATCCCACGTTAGAAATTGTCACCCCGCTAACCGACACGATTCACCAATTGATGGATGCCACGTGTCACAGCAATTTTCCAAAAGATATAATTGCCCAACTAGACACGTAGGATTTGTTTGATAAAATAATTTTCAAGTATGGTCGAATCTCGGCCTAAATAGGGGCTTAACCAACCTGTTAAAAGCATATATTCGGCAAGACCACAACAAAGGGAGAGCTTACGACGAAACGAAAACTAGTACAAAACGAAGGAAATTGATTTTCAATGTCAATCTGCTAAGGTCAACAATAAATAGCTGAAGAAAGGCACCGATAAATTTTCATTGATTAACCAAAAGAGTTACATGCGGATGGGCTTCGTGGCCCGTGAATTACAATATTAGAAGAAAATAAAAGGAGTGCCAGGCCTACACATTATCATCCTCCGCACGAACTTCGTTACCCTCGACGTTGATATCGCCAACTGGATCGTTATCGATGTCTTCATCATTGGCTTCTTATTGGGCCCCGGTGAGCAAGTCTAGTGGGCATAGAACTACCTTGTCGAACAAGGCATCACTGTCTGCAACACCAACGGCAGTCAGACTGGACTCATAGCCAGCCTTGTACAGAAGATTTTTGATCTTCAACATCTCATCAGCTGCCGAGCTGGTGGCCTCATCCCAACCTTGGAGTTCGGCTGCTTTCAGCTCTTCAACGTGCTTTAACTCCAGTTCTCGAACCCGATCTTCAACCCTTTTTTTGCCCTGATTTTATTGGCCTGCTTAAAGGCGTTCTGAAGCTCGGCAACTTGGTTTTGGAGTGCTATATTTTCACTCTCCAATTTGGCCTTGGCTTCTTCGGCTGACTTCATTCGAGCCTCGTGATCAGACTGGCATTGGGAGAGTTTACTTTTAGCCTCATCAGCTTCTTTTGTGGCCTTCAAAGCCTTGGCTTCCGGTCCTTCATATCTTTAGCATGACGAATGGCCAGCTCGATGAGACACTATCCAGCCTAAAAAAATGAAGGAAATAAAGTAAGTCGATAAAGTGGAAATGACGGATAGAAAATACAGCAAAATGATCGGATAAAACGAAAGATAGTTTACCTCGGCAAGGCGCTGGAAGTTCCTGCACTCCAACTCCGAAGTTTTAATGCCCTTTAGTGTCTTTCCATCCTCTGGCAGAGTCATGCTCAAGACTAGGGCAAAATCAACCCTGCTATCTCCTATAGCGAAGTCTTGCACAGTGACCAGTCGACGGGCCTATCCTCATACTGATCGCCATTGGCGATGTTTGCAGCCTCAAGTTCAGCCAGCGAGCCAATGGGATCTTCGACTCCCAATGATTCTGGGGCATCAACATTTACGAGCGGAGGGGGAACTTCAACAACTCCCCATTGGTCGCTCTTTGCCGCTGTAGGGGTTTCAGTCCCCTCAGACGATGACCTAACCTGCGCTAGCCTCCTCTTTTTCGATGGGGGCGACGCCGAACTTCCAGAGGTGCCAGCTGTAGTGGAAGCACCAGTTTTATAAATCTCAGCGTTCATGAGATCCAAAACTGACCTACGACTAGCCATATCTTCGGTTTCAAAAAACTGAGGAGATGGAGGAGGCAAAGGGGACCGTCTTCGTGACCTCCTCCTCAATGGAAGACAATATGCTTCTTCAAGAAGCTCTTCTATGGTAAGATCGGCGGCAAATGGCCGATCAGTTTCTTCGTCGAAAATTGAAACTAATTCACCACGGCCCTTGAAAAGCTGAACTGCAATGGGGACTTGGGCGGTCGTGACCCCTGTGCTTACCTGCTCCGATGGTTCGAATATTCGGGGAGGGCGATTGGAATCGATGGGAAAGGAAAGTTCAACAGTCGATCCCAAGTCAGCAACAGGTTCTTTGCCTTTATCCTTACGGCCACCTTTCTTCTGCTTCTTTTTCCTTCTGGAGGTGTCGTCAGCAAAGGCCAGACTCCAGGATTTTCCTTGAGCTAGGAGGTCCCTTATCACGTCATCTTTTTGGGAAGCCCAGCCGTTGACGATATAAAACTTCTTGAAAAGATCATATTTTTTCTCGTCAAATAGCAGATCCCCAACCCACTTGACAATATTGGTACGGCTAGAGAAGGAGTAGTATGGGAGGGGGAAATCGAGCAGAATATGTGCCGACCTTGGATGGTGAAAAGAAGTCATAACCCCAAGCCCGTCGTGGTTTATGATCACGTTCAAATGCTCGAGATTGAGGTTGTTTATCGACGGTTTCTCAAAACACCTTTTAGCGCCTCCAACTGCAAGGGAAAAAAATCATGTTAGACATTAAAACATAATTCATAAAAGTTAAGCATACGACAGATGGAACACCGATTAGGGGAGCCAAACTGTCTTGGCACTCGTTTATTCACGGGGTCGGGCTTTATATTTTCAATGATGATCACTACATATTTATACATTCACTTATGGGAAGAGGCCAACCCCTCAATCAACGAGGGCGATGTAGGACTGGCCCTCAGATTCCATTTATCCTTAGACTGGCAGAGGAAATAACAATACTTTATTTTGTTCAATCCTAAGTTAAGTTCAAACCTACCATTGAGTTCGGCCACCTCAAGAATAATTCTAACTACATTAGGGGTTAACTGGCAGAGATGGAAACGAGTATCTAACAGAAAATCAACCAGAAGTGGGTGCAAGGGTAATCTAAGCCCAGCAGACCTAAAAAAAATATGAAGATGGGATACTGATTCTCAGGCATGGAATCAGTTGGGCTACCCCTTAAAGGGTCTTTGCCACTCCCGCACTCTCTCCAAACAACCCCATTAGGGATGAAGGAATCCTCGAACTCTAACCTACTCGCCTCAAAAAGAGTGTATTTACCCATGGCAAAAGGCGAAGAAGACCAAAGAACATGACTGGGAATCGTCCCGATGTAATGAAACCAGAAGAAAAACTGAGAGCAAAGCTGAGAACGACTTACAGAGAACCAACCGTTATCGATTGAAGTGAACGTCAAGAGTATTGATCGCGAAAAAATGTGAGCTGCTGAAGAAAATCGATGGAAACCCTAAAAAATCACGAAAAAGAGGTGAAGAAGGTGATAGAAAGATTAAAAGTAGGGAAATTGGAAGAGTACCTTCTATATATATGCGTGAATCCTCTGGAGTTCTCTCTCTCTATATATATATATTTCTCTCTCTAAGTTCAAACGGTGCTTTTTCTTTTGAAAAATCACGCCTATGATGACCCTATTTAATGAGATATGACAGCCACACACGCTCACACTTAACCGCTAGGGAGTTGACACGTGTCCACAACTGGCTTGCACCAAATCTACGAGATAGCCGATTAAGCACTGATACAGCGAATTCAAGCACCCAACTCCATGAGCTCAGCAGGACTTGGGTGCTTATGGGGCAATTATGGGAGCATAATTTCAGAACGTCCCTTTGAGACGAATATTTAAACCCAAGCCCAGGCCCCAAGGGAGTCGGTCCACAGATGAAAAGGCGAGGCACAACCAACAAGCCCAGGATAATTAGCTTGAGACTGTTGACCGCACAAGATGCCCCAGTCGAGCACAACCTCGAGCTCGGCAGAGAACAGTAGCGCCGAGATCGGTGCGTTGTCGAATGGAGATGTGACACCTGTACAGAAGGTACTACTAGTGTTAGTTGCCGATACGGACATTATGGCAAATAAAACTCTTACACTTGTAAAGCACCCTTTTCTCTATGGATAAGGACACACGCCACACGTGAGGAGAGATGATTGCTGATCTAGCAAGGCCCTTTTTAGTCATTTAATACTTAACCTAGATGAGCATTGTAATCCTAAATTCTATGAATATAAATAGAAAGGGATGGCACCAAAGTAGGGGAGAGATCTTCCTTTGATAGAAAAACATCCTCATACAAGAGACCCTGGAGAATGATCTATGTAATAAACTTTTGAGTAAAGAAAGAAACACCAACACACAGCAAGGGAGGATGTACCGCTGGATTTGGAATAATAGCCACTAGGGGAACCTACCCACACCACGCAAAAAACTGAATCTCATCCATTTTGCAAATTTACTGTTCATCCCGCCACCTTTTAGTTTCTGTTACCTATTCTACCAGCTTTGGACCGATTCCATCGTCTATAAATTCATTTTGGGCTTGGTCAGATTTACGCCACCCACATAATGTATCTCTAAAAAATTAAATATTTGAGAATGAAAACAAATGGGATATTTTGTCATTGCATTCCACATTTTACCCCCTAATTTTTAATTGCATCCCATATTTTAAAATGTTTAACTTTGCACCCCCCCCCCCCCGGTTACACGTTTATGTTAACCCGTTAAATAATTAATAAAGTGACCAAATTGTTCTTATTCTTGCACCTTTGATTTTTATTTTTATTTTGACAAGTGAGTATAAACACCCATGTTGTTTAAATTTTGGTACTTAATGTTTCAAAAATAAAATAAAAATATTATTGGTACTTAATTACTTTTAAATTTACCCCCCAAAACATATTTCTCACCCCACCAAAAATTTGAAATTGCTTTTGATTCACCCCACATTATTTTCATAAGAAAAACAATGTATCTGAAAACTGAAAACTGAAAATTGAAAATTGAAAACTGAAACTGAAAACTGAAAACTAAAAACTGAAAAAGCTGTTTGTTTACTTCTGAAAAATGTATCTGAAAAAATGTTGTTTGTTTTAATATAACACATCTAAAAACTGAATTTTTTTTATTATGCCCATTTTGCCCTAAGCATACTCATCTAATATTAATACTGGAAATGGTGAACATTCAACTAAACCCAACAACCATATAGCATATTCATCTAACAAAAGCAATCAAGCAATCAAGGAAGACATTGTTCCTTCTTTTTTCTTTTCTCTTTTCTCTATGCTTCTATTTCCCCCGCACAAACAAATGCCTGGCAATCTTCTACTTTCTTCTTCCACTCTTACTCGTCAATCCTCTACTCCAACTGCCCAAGTAAGTTTGTTTGCTTGGTTGCTTTAGAACCCTAAACTTGATGTGCTAGAATCCTAAATTTGTTTCATATATATATATACTAGTTCCAATTCCTCAATAAAATTTATAATAGTGTTTCATTTGCTTGAAATATGAGTATTTTGGTGTGTTTGAAGTTGCCAAGAAAGGCCTAGATACGAAATTGTGCTTGATTGAGTAGAACGAAGTGTGAGCAATTTTTTTCCCTATTTTTAAACCCATTTTACTCGGTTTTCTCCTGTCAATTAATGGCACACCACTCGACTGTATTCCACTGAGCAAGGCCAACATACTCGGGTGTGTGAAGAAGAAAACAAAAGGTGTTGTTGGATGTAAGAGTTGGCTCGAAGTGATATGTTGAGTTTATGGTGGAGTGGTAAAGTAGAAAAGAGAGAGGGTAAAGTAGATAGACTTTTTGTACCTTTTAAAATTAAGTTTCAGATTTAAGTGGCAACTTTGCCACTTAAAATTTTGGATGAAAATTTTAAGTTTTAAGTGGTAAAAATTAAGTGGCCACTTAATTTTTTTAGTTAGTGAACAACTTTGACAACCACTTAAATCTGAAAATTTTAAGTTTTCAGATTTAAGTGGCAAATTAAGTGGCAAGTGAACAAGGCCTTAACATCTCTCTCATTCTGCAAGTTCAGGCAAACTAACGACATTTTCTTTCTAAATTCCCAACTTCAATCAAACTCATATTCTACACTACTAAAATCTTTGTATATATACGAAGAATGTTTTAATAAATTTATTCTTGCATAAACCTTCAGAAGAATAATTTTTTTATAAAACAAAAAGGAAATTGAAAAACCAAAAAAATTAAAAAAATTAGCAAGATCAAGTGGCATTAAAGGGGGTAAAGTAAATCCACACCAAGCAAAGAAATTAAAACAACAGGGAAGTTGAATTTCCATGAATTCGGAAGCACACTCGCTGCAAGTAATACACTTGATCCTTTAGATGTTTCTTTCTTGATTAAATCAATAATTTGTTTTTTAATTATTTAATGAATAATTTTTTTTCTCAATTTAATTCTAGCTATTCTTTTACTTTTTTAGAAAAAAATAAAATAAAAATTACTACTTCTGTATTGGTGCGTAGCTCATAATTAAAGGTCTGATATTCCGAAACAAGTAATTATTTTACTATTTGTGTAATTAAGGAAGGAGACTGCAGACAAGCATGTGAGTATGGGTCCAACTCAGATATTAATTAAGACCGGTGAAGCAGACAGCGCATCAGTTTTTTCCCTTGTGCACTTATAAGAAGGTGTTTGGATAGAGGGTCTTCTTATTTATTTTTTATTTTTTTATTGTTTTTTTAAATAGCATAGTTTTGAAACTTATTTTAGTGGATACTTCATATTTTCCAAGAATCTGAATGCCACCAAGATTCGAGTTTCGCTCCAAGTTGTAAAATATGTGATATTTTATATGGAGTGTTACGGTCCGATCTTTCTCTTTTATTCATTTTTCAAAAAAACTCATCTAGATTTATGATTGATTGTATAAAAAAAATTTGAACGTGACTATAGATGATACACCTTAATGTTATTTTAGGAGTCCAATCAATTTAGAAAATATTTAGATAAGGAACAAAGGGTCCTTACGTGACCTTGAATCATATGTTTGTACATATCTACAATTTTTCAATTGTTTGTCTACAACGATGCGTGATGTTTATGAATATCAACGGGTTGTTTATCTCACATATTAGGATCCATTACGAACAAGATTTCTCTTCTATTTTTTTTTAAATAAAATAAATCAGCTTCTTCTATGTTTGATTTACAAAATTAAGCTACAAAAAAATCAGGGTATTTTTCTCATGTAACATCTTCTAACACTAGTTGGATTTGTGTACATGAATATGAAAGTAAAAAAATGAAGCCAAACCCCAAATAAATTATTTTTTTATGTTTTATTAATTTTATTTTTCCTTCTAACAGTTGTTGATTAATTTGTTATTACCTTTCAGGTTGATATATATATATTATCCCAAGCTTGGAGAATTCTTTAACAGGAAAATTTATTTCTACTACTTGTTAAGGTGAGTTTCAAAATGCTAATATATTAACAGTCACTACATTTCCTCAAGTAGTTCGACATATGAATTTTTTTTGATATCTGTGGGCATCTAGACTCCACTCTAACTAATCTCATCTTGATGCTTATTAAACTTATTAAATAAGAGATGCCCCAATGGCCTCAAGAATCTCAAGTATGAATCTTTTAGTAATATGATTTTGTTACTCATTCTCTCGATGCAAAAGTTTTTAGTAGTATCCATGCTTTAATATTAAGTATTAATACTAAATTACACCAATGCACCCTAAATAAATACAAGATTTCAACTTTCACCCGGAACAATCTATTAAAACAAATTGCACCTACTTTTATAAGGGTGTATCTGTCAGATCACAGGGTAAAATTTTCCTCCATTTGTTACTTTTGTAATTGGTGGTAAATCACGTGTTAAAACACTTGATTATTGACCACCTGTCCTAAGATTAAGCACCCAATAATTCCTCACTTTTTCATTAACAACTAAACGATTTCTTTGTGTAATGTAGGATTTGTATAAATGAGCGCTTTAATTGATTTTTCAATTCCAGCCCAAGTGAGCAACACTTTAAAAAAAATAAAAAATAATGAAAACGAAAAAAAAAAGAAGGAGAAACTGTTCTTGCTCACCTGTTCACTATTTAGTCGTTAGGTGGATTATATTTGTTTTACATCACTAATAAATGAAATTTTAGTTAAGATTCTTAAATTCTAAGATTTGTTACATCTTGGGAATGAATTGGCCACTGTCTAATCTGTGTATCACTTTGGGTAATTGTAGAAGCACATACCAATTTTAAGAGCTGCCACATAAATTTTTAAATGAAGTAGGTTTTGATTCATTTTAAGGCTGATTAAATACTTAGATTCTAGCTTGTTTTGGTGTTCATTTTATTAACCCCTCCATTCAACTTGCAAAATTTCTGAATGTATGAACATTGGCATTTCCGAGGACCGATGGAGCTTTACTACATTCGGATCGGAGGTTCCATTGGCAATCTTTCTCTTGGTATGTCCTTCTACACTTCCGTTGGCAGTTCAAGAGGATTTACACACCTTGGTTTCTATTCTAAGTTTCTATACATTTATAGGTGTTTTTGTTTATGTCTATAGTTTGTGCTCCCTTGCTTGCTACTTAATGTTCTTATTTAAGAAGGACGTTAAGTATTTAGGTTACAGTATTTGTTTTATGAACTTTTCTTAGTTTAGTCACTATCGCTACATTTCACCAAGTAGTTCAAGTATGGATCTCTTAGTAATTGCGTGATTTTGTAACTCATTCTCTCCATCAATTTCATTTATGTGGTTTCTAATAGATTCATGCTATTAATATTGGCTCGTTATTGTAATTCTCGATGTAAACTTTGCAAAATAGATGTATTTTGCAATACATTTGACAGTTTCATGCAAAAGCAAGCTATATTTGTTGCACAATAACTTTTCTAGTCGTGTTTGAACCAATTACAAACGACATTGTAGACACCCCGATCCGTGACTCCCGCAAGAACCCTAGCGACCATCGAGAAGTACAATTCTTGGAGCCCGGGACCTACCCAAGCACCCGAAACTTCCCTAAGAGGGTTTGTTGGCCAAACAAACCTTTTTTTAAGGAGGATTATCGGGCGACAAACTAGTATGTCGCGCGACAATATCCTTTGTGTCGCGCGACAATATCCTTTGTGTCGCACGACAAACCCCTCTGACCCAGACCATCCAATCTCTGACACATCAGTCAGTCAGAGACATCACTTCAGTAGTTTGTCGCGCGACATTGTCCAACATATCGCGCGACACTTGACCTTTCTGGAGAAATGTAGCGCGAAAATCCTCCCCGGGCACTATAAATAGGCCAACACCCCCAAGGGTTCGAGGACAGCAATTTGGGATCCGAAAATTATTAGTTCGATAGCTAATTTTCTGGTCTTTTTATCAAGTATTTTCTACAATTATCTTATTTCTAAATAATTATCGAATCTATTCTCGACACTCGTCGTGTTCCGCTTCTGGAGTCGAATTCTCGAAAATATCCGGAGAAGGAAAATATTATTATCGCCGGAGATTTCTCTGCCGTATTATATTTTCTTTCTTATTATCATTCTCGTCGGAAAGGTAAAGAAAGTCTCTTCTAGTATTTAAAATCAAAATATTTGAATAAACTTATTGCCAAGTTATAAAATAGTCTACTGTTTTCAAAAACAAAAGACCCTGATAAAA
The DNA here is from genome assembly GCA_021464415.1 of Lonicera japonica. Taxonomy (NCBI): domain Eukaryota; kingdom Viridiplantae; phylum Streptophyta; class Magnoliopsida; order Dipsacales; family Caprifoliaceae; genus Lonicera; species Lonicera japonica. The sequence continues at coordinate 34,029,313 of CM038470.1, read as the reverse complement.
TCATTTACAAAACCAGAAAAGTAAGTACATTATCATCCGGATAAAATTTTGTTTTCAAGACCCGGACTGATAAAACTTACTTAAGAATTAAAGTTCGGCATATCCTGTCTTTTTCATAGACTGTGGCGTGCCCGATAAAAATCCTCTCAAGAGTTCTAAATTCCACATTAAATTAGTCCCGATACAAGATCCGAAATTTTCCCAAAGTAAGCAAAACACGAGAAAACAATCATTGTCTGAAGAAATAATACGGGAAACTCCCTCTTAAATAAAAAGGCTTTTGTCACTAGTATTTACATATTTTCAAAACAAAACATCGGATCTCGAAACATAAAAGGTTTTCATCCCTTTTCCCGTTTTCCCAAAAATTAGGGTTTTTATTCGAAAAGTAGTAGACTGTCAGTAAAAGCATCCAAGTTTTTTCAACATAAAATAAACATATAAAAGACCACTAGAGACCGAAAGGGCGGAACGGGTGCTTAACACCTTCCCAATCCGTAACATAGTTTCCAAACCCTATAGAAACCTGGTTTCGCAGACAAACGTGTAAAGAAAGGCTTGTCTATAGCCTTTCGTCTTACACGACCCCTTTTGTATGTTTTCTCGCAAAATGTACTGGCGACTCTGAACGAACCCTCTTACATCTAGAATTAGGATAGAGGGACACACGATATGAATTATCAACGCAAATAGAAACAAATAGAACAACGGAATCCATTCCGATGTTTCAGACACCCAAGCACAGGAACGAGACCCGAGGGGTCGCATTTGCGGATTCGCACAGTGGCAACTCTGCTGGGGACACTAGAAAACTAGACTCTTATATGTGGACTTTTGTTTATTTGTTGAATATTTGCTTTTGTTGCTTTCCCTACTTCCTTTTTATGTTAATTGATTGAGAAGAAACATTTTTCTAAAAATAGAAGTTTTCCAAAAATACGTAATAAAGATAATGATATTTGTAAACCCAACCTTTCAAATTTTACACGCACTTTCACAAAGCATGCATTGGTTCTACGTGTGTGAATTTACCCCAAACCCTCGGAAGTATTATAAGTGAGTAGGGAGTTGGCTTGCTTGGGCCAACATAAACCGAAAGGATTTACTTCCATTCTCCTTGACCAAGTACGTCCCCGAGGTATATCGAGTGACGAGAACACTCACGTACCCGGGAAGTATATCAAAAGATGCTTGCACGTACCCGCCCCTGGGGTATATCGCAAGGTCTTGCCAAATATGAGGGATCCTAAAGCCTTAACCGTTCGTACACCTGCGCTGCATATAAGATCGAGTCATCTAAAAACACTTATCAAACAGCCGTAAGGGATTTACCACCTTACGGCTTCCATTACACCACTCATTTAAAACCCGAGTCCTTTCTCGGTGATATTATTTTTAGTGGTTCTTTTGGCAAAAATTGAGTCACACCATAGTCTTCCTTCATCTTCGCCACGTGGTTTCATCTACAGATGTAAAACGACGACAGTCTGGAAGGTTGCGCCTGTCGAGATCATACCGAAAGATTAGTAAGACCAAGCATATCCACGATGGCCGACGGACGTGAGAATCAAGAAATAAATCAGAGCCTAGCCGAGGCGTCAGCAGTTCAGCCAACCCTAGCCGAGATGCATCGTCTACTTATGACCGTCAGCAAGAATCTAGCAAACCTCACGACCGAACAACAGCGTACCCGAATTCGAATGGAAGAGTTGTCAGCTGAACGAGCTGCACCACCAAGGTTTGAACGACTACCACCGAATCGAGATCTGAATCAAGGGCAGTCATCACAAGTACTTCCCCCAGTCCAAGGAACCAACCCACCACAAACGGGTCCCATCGCAACCGGTCCCATTCAAACCGATCCCAATAATCAGAATCAATGGGCCCCAGATTCAGGCCCTACTTACCAGCAACAAGAGCCGCCCATCGTTTGGCCACAACCCCAAGTCCAGCCGGGTTTTAATCTTCAGTACCAACCATGGCCGCAGATACCGGCAAGGCCTATTCCATTATCAGCCCTAGTAGCCCCTCCCAATGAATACCTAGATATCAACCGACTCAGGGCAGTATATGCATAATCGGTTATAGCTCGGGAACAGCCCGACAAGGTGTCAAGAGATAGTGAAAAAATGAAGAAACTAAAAGAACAGATGAGGGTCTTGCAGAAGGGAGTTTCCCTAATAAAAGGAGCAGACGAGATAACTGATATGAATGCCTTCTCCTTCTACCCAGAAACAAGATTGCCCCAGGGATTCAAGTTCCCTTCTATCACCAAGTTTACTGGAACCACACCCCCAAAAACTCACCTCCAATCCTACATCAGATCCATGCAAGTATCCGGTTGTGGAGAACCCGAGTTGGCTCAGGCCTTGCACATGACTCTCACGGGGGCCGCCCTGAGATGGTTTTTTGATCTAGAGAGGCACCACACAAAGACTTGGGGAGATATCGTCAAGGAGTTTATGACTAAGTACAGGTCCAACGAGGATTTAGAAATTACCTGTAAACACCTGGAAATGGCCAAGCAAGGCGAGAATGAAAGTTTCAGCGACTTTATCACACGCTGGAGAGAAATGGACTCCCAAATGTCCAAACGACCTGATGAAGAGGAGCAGTTCGAGATCATATAGAAGAATTTCACTCCGGCTGTATTAAGTTGCATGGAAAAGCATGTCTTCCCACACTTCAAGGCCCCGTTAAGCATGGTATTGCAAGTAGAAGAAGAACTGGCCAAGAAGACAAAGGCCGATACCAAAAAAGCCTCATACACTAGAAGAAAGACAGCCATTCTAGCCATAAATCAACTAAGCTCATACCCATACCAACAAAACCCATTCTAACAGCCACAACAAACACCCCCGATGAGTTGGCCTACACAGGGAGACTCTTCAAGCACCGAGGTCAAGAAGAGAAGGAATTTTTGCACCCTTCCCACTACCCTAGTCAAAAGTCTGGAATTACTCTGAAAGGCCGGACTAATCACTCCACTCAATCCATGCCCCCTACCAAACCCTATTCCCAACACCTGGAGAATGAATGAAAATTGTGCATACCATCAAGTCGCTGGCCATGACACGAAACACTGTTTGGCTCTTCACCACCGTATCCAAGACCTAATCAAGGTTGGAACCATCCCCGCACCTGACGGGCCTAATGTTACCAATAACCCCATTCCCATCCATGCTCCACCTGCGGGAATTAACGACTTGACCACTGATGAAGAAGGCTTTGATCCCGTGGGACTCATCCAAGATGACCCAGCTTACAAATCTCCCATTGTGCTGCATAAGAGAACCCAAGTTGCCCCAGGCCTCAATCCAATAATTTGATCAATGTATGGCTAAGATGAACTTCCTACCTGGGCAGGGTTTAGGAAAAGCAAACCAGGGGATCTCACACCCATTTATAATCAAGACCAATCTCAAAAAATCTAGGATAGGATGGACCCAGGACAAGAAAAAACAACCATGGAGGCCCCGAGGCCCTCCCAAGGAGACAATCTGTATGACAGAGACCTCCCACAAGACTTTCAGCTGGTCAGTAGAACCTGAATCACCAGAAACCTCAGAGGGATCAGACCCAGCTTCCCTTTGGATACAACAAATTACCCGTTCAGGGAGGGTATATCATCCACCACCAATGGATACCGATAAATCACCTCCTCCTAAGGAAATAGGAGATGACCGAGTCCTGGAACAATTGAAGAAAACCCAAGCACACATCAACATTTGGGGCCTCCTAGTTGCCTCCAAACTTCACAGGACCGCCTTTATCAAACTCCTAGATGAGGCCGTCATATCACCGGATTCTATGCCAGAACAACTACCAAGCATGATTGGGTCGCTTATAGTTCAAAGAAGTCTGTTATTCTTAGATGAAGACTTGTCTCCACTACGAAAGAAACACAGTCTGGCACTTCATATTACTATCCGGACCTGAGGAAAAATCCTGCCACAGGTTCTCATCGACAACGGGTCAACTATAAATGTTTGCCCTCTGAAGACCACCAGATGTCTGGGTATTTCAGATACAGAACTTTCTCCGTCAGCTGTAACCGTTAGAGCCTATGACAACACTAGAAGGGCCGTTCTGGGCTCTCTGAAGCTTGACCTCATGGTTGGTCCCGAAAACTTTCCGGCTGAGTTTCAAATCATAGACATTCCCTCGTGTTTTAACCTCCTGTTCGGCAGAGCATGGCTACACGACATAGGAGCACTCCCCTCCTCCCTACACTAGAAGATCAAAGTACCGTTTGAAGGAAAAATAATCACCATCCAAGGAGATCCTGAAAGGACCTTGGCAGACCTCGAATTACCTGTCTTAGGCATCGAGAGCCAGAGCATACAGTTGGGGGGCTTTTTCGTACAAGCCTCAAGTGCAAGCCCTCACCACCCATAGAATCAAGTATCTTCCCCCTGATAATATCCTCGGTCTCAGCGCCAAGATCACAAATATTTTGAGAATGATGAAATACTTGCCTGGGACCAGTCTGGGAATGGGGCAGCAAGGATTACTTCGGGCCTTAGAGCCAGTAACGAGATACAAAAAAGAAGATTTGGGGTTCCAACACACCGACGAAGATAACATAGAGAAAAAGGTTCGAGGGCATCAGTACCAGAGTTTCAGCTCACTAAATAGGTTTTTTGTCAAGGAAGGAGGGGACTTCTCCTTTTGCGGCTTTCAGGAGCCTTGAAGAAACAACGATAGAGATAATCTTCCAGGATGGAAAATCTTCTATGAAGAGAACCTTTACCTCAAAAAGAATGTCATACATACAGTCTCCACCAAGTTAATGATAGGGCCGAGAGAACGATGAACCAACAAATGATCCTGTACATTTAATTCACGCCGATCCAGATTACCAGGAAAAGGGGAAAAATAGTGAAATTGTAAGGGTGAGAGATAAGAAGAATAGTGAGGGTAGGGCTAGGGCTAGGGAAGAGTCACTCCTAGATTTACTTTTTAAACTTGTACCTGTAAGTACCGTTATCAATGAAAAAGATTCTATTTTGCGGTATCTTGTTAGTTTTGATTCTGTAATCGCTTATATGAGAATTGAAAGACTAAACGAGCACCCTGAGCTGGAGGAACAGCGTATACAGAGCGAGGAGGGAGACACTCTTTTGATTAATCTCGGGACGAAAGAAGAAAAAAAATAGGTTCATATTGGGGCGAATCTAAACAAGACTGAGAGAGAGGAATTTACATAAACTCTAAATGAGTACGTAGATGTCTTTGCCTGGTCCTACACCGATATGCCGAGTTTGAACAGCCAGATAGTCGTGCACGAGATACACACCAAGCCGGAGTCTAGGCTCGTCAAACAGAAATTAAGAAAACTTACGCCGAATTGGTCCCTGAAAATAAAAGAAGGAGTGATGAAGCAACTGAGTGTGGGGTTTTTGCGAGTGATCGAGTACCCTTTCTGGTTAGCCAACATTGTGCATGTTCTAAAGGCAAATGGGGAAGTCCGCATGTGTGTAGACTACCGAGATCTCAATAAAGCTTGCCCGAAAGATGATTTTTCTATTACCCAACATTGATTTAATAATGGATAACACCGCCAACCATGCCTTGAAGCCATTCGTGGATGATTTCGCCGGGTATAATCAGTTCAAAAGCGCCCAGATCACCAAGAGTAAACAGCATTCATCACGCCGTGGGGAACATATTGCTACACCATCATGCCATTCGGGCTGAAGAATGCTGGGGCAACTTATCAGAGAGTAGCTACGGCCATCTTCCACGACATGATCCACAAAGAAGTAGAAGTATATGTGGACGATATGATCATCAAGTCGAAAGAAAGGGAAGGCCATGTCCCAGCCTTACGGGCCTTTTTTGACCGACTCTGCCAGTACCAAATGAGACTCAATCCGCAAAAGTGTGTGTTCGGGGTAACCAAAGGAAAACTCCTGGGCTATGTGGTCAGTAAGAAAGGAATCGAAGTAGACCCCGCCAAGGTTCAAGCTATCCGAGATATGCCTGAGCCTCGTACCTAAAAAGAAGTTCAGGGATTTTTGGGTAATTTACAATACATCAGTAGATCCGTCTCTCAACTCACTCAGACTTGTGAACCCATCTTCAAGCTCCTGAGGAAGTCTTCACCAGGAGAATGGGACGATCAGTGCCAGGAGGCTTTTGACAAAATCAAAGACTACCTCTCTAACTCCCCAGTCTTGGCCCCACCACAGATCGGGCTGCCATTAATCCTATACCTAATAGTCATCGATACAACTGCAGGAGCCATGCTAGCCTAACATCTGACTGATACGCGAAAGGAGCAGGCCATCTACTACATTAGCAAGAAATTGTCCCCATTTGAGATAAACTACACACCATTGAAGAAATCATGCACCGCTCTTGTCTGGGTAACGCAAAAATTATGGCATTACATGCTGGTTTTCCCGGTCATCCTAGCATCACGAATTGATCCGCTGAAATACCTCTTCGAGAAATTGGCTCTCTCAAACCGTATGGCAAAATGGATATTCTTACTCTCCGAGTTTGACATCATCTACATGACCCAGAAGGCGGTAAAAGGCAAGATCATAGCTGACTATCTAGCCCACAATCCAATATTGGGGGACATGCTGGAAGAAGCCGAGTTTCCAGATGAAGCTATCATGAATGTCGAGATCGATGAAGACTAGAAATTGTACTTTGACGAGGCCGCCAACCGAAATAGAAACGAGATAGGCATCCTGTTAGTCTTCCCGGATCAAACTCACTCCCCGATATCCTATCGTTTAGACTTCTTCTGCACCAACAACATGGCCGAGTATGAAGCTTATATAGTCGGATTAGAGATTGCGCTCCAAAGGGGTATAAAGAGAATACAAGTGTACGGAGATTCGGCATTAGTGGTCCATCAAGTTCTAAAGGAATGGAAGATCAGAGATAAAAAGTTAGTACCATACCTCGCCTAGCTAGAGGATGTCACAGAAAGATTTAAGCACTCGGAGTTTTACTATATCCCCAGATCACAAAACAGTTTTGCTGACGCACTAGCAACTCTGACATCTATGATCGATATCCCAGAGGGGATGGAAAAAATCACTCTTACAGTACAAAAAATATCAGGACCAGCCCACTGCATGGCCCTTGAGGTAGAGAATGAAGAGAACGGGGATTCATCCACTTGGTTTTATGACATCTGGAACTTGCTGAAGAACCACCAGTATCCCAAGCAAACATACAAGAAAACACGGGTCATGCTCAGAAGATTAGTATCAAGATTCATACTTTGCGCCGGAAGGCTATATAAGAGAAACTTCGACGGGACTCATCTCTAATGTCTCAATGAAGAAGAGTCTGTCAAAATGATGAATTAGATACACGGGGGGGGGGGGGGGACTGTGGACCCTATATGAGCAGTCATACACTGGCCCGCAAAATCATCAGACAAGGTTATTACTAGTCTACCCTGCAAAACAACTGCGTTAACCATGTACGCCGTTCTCACAAATGTCAAATCTTTGCCAAGTCTCAGAAGCTTCCTCCAAAAGAGTTGTACAACATGACTGCCCCCTGGCTTTTCACAACCTGGGGAATTGACATCATTGGGAAGATTTCGCCCAAAGCCAGTAACAGCCATGAATTCATACTAGTAGCCATCGACTACTTCACCAAGTGGGTGGAGGCTAAGTCTTTCCAAACCCTTGATGCCAGGAAAGTTGCCCGATTCATTAGACGAAATATCATCTGCCGGTATGGGGTCCCACATGAAATCATCTCGGACAACGGCACCCACTTCGAAGGAGAGGCTAACATGTTCATGGAAGAATACGGCATCACCAGGCACAGATCTTCACCGTATAGACCCCAAATCAATGGGGCAGTTGAGGCCGCAAACAAAAACCTAAAGAATATTCTAAGCAAGATGACCGACACCTGCCGGGACTGGCCAGAGAAATTACCATATGCATTGTGGGAATACTGCACCACCGAGAGAGTTTCTATCGGGGCAACCCCATTTTCCCTTACATACGGGATGGAAGCAGTCCTCCCTGTTGAATTAGAAGTCCCCTCCCTCAGAGTAATGCTCGAGAACCAAGTTAATAAGCTGGAATGGGTCCAGGCACGTTATAACGAGCTAGCCCTACTATATGAGAAGAGATTGAAAGCAGCGTATCACCACCAAGGGTATCAGAAGAGAATCGCTCGGGCATTTAACCAGAAAGTAAAGACTTGGGGCATTAATGAGAACGACATCGTGTTGAAAGAAATTCGAGAACCATCCAGAGACCCAAGGGAAAGTTCGGGCAGAAGTGGACGGGGCCGTATATCGTCAAAGAGATTAATACAGGGGGTGCCGCCATACTCACTGACTTGGACGGACAATTACTGCATTCACCGGTCAACATGGATTGTTTGAAGAAGTATTACCAATAGATATAACATGTATAGATAAGAACTACGTAAACCTGAGCCCCAACTCAACTTTTATTTTTGAAAATCAAATGGGGAATGTAGGCAACCTGAGAAGTGACTTCAGGCTCGGTTTAAACATTATAAAGAAAACTACTTCCCACAAACAGTCCCATGCATATTATTAAGGTGGTTCAGAACACCGAAGATAACAAGGAGGATTAATAAAGTGCAGGAATACAGAAAATACCTAATCCCTAGGAGATGGCCAAACTGGGTCCTTAGTGGCCAAATCAATTCGAGCCTCATCCAAGATCTGGTACGCTAAGACAATGTTATCCTCAGTAGCCCCAGTATCCATAAATCGAAACCATTCCATTTGGAAGGGGTCATCGATCAGCACCCCTTCCAAAGACTACCAGCAAGAGCAGATAATGTCAGCCCAGAGGGCCCGGGTAATACCAAAACGAGCATAGTTGAATTGTTGAGTCATTCGAGCGTGCCACATCCTCTCCACCGATAGGGAGACATACGGGGTTACAAACTTAGACTCAGAAGAGAAGTTGTTCAGACCAAGGAGAATGTTCTGAGGCACATTGAATTGTCGAAGAAGACGTCCTGTGAGATAAAAGGAGGAAAACCAGAGTCCTCCGAGCCGAACGTAGTTTTGACCTCCTGTACTAAACACTATCGCCCTCAGCTTCCACGAGGGAATGTCCCACCGAATAGCGCAAAAAATCTCCAAGAACCACACCGTCCAGTCAGAGGAAGACATAGTCAAAGCACTGAAGAGGCGATGATGGAAGAAGTGTGTCGGATTGTCTAGCCGAACCCCATTAAAACCCACCGATCGAAAATGCTCCAACAACCACATATATAGCAAACGCGGACTCCCCCTAAAGAAGGGTGAAGCCCCCTTTGGAGATCATCTAGGCCATTCAGAGTCTCCGCAAGAACGATAGGCACTATAGACTCCCCATTTCTAGCCTGATAGATCAAACTCAGAATAGTCAGATCAACACGAACAGAGCCCGTCACCAGTAACATATCGAAAACAAGACAGATCAAGGCCGCTGCAGTACGCCCCACGCTATAAGAGGCTCTCTCCTCATAACGATGAAAAAACCTCACCATTTTGTGGAGGTCAAGAAGCTCGTCGATAATAAAACCGTCAGAGGCCGCTTGAGGAATGGCTAACAAAGCAATTAGCATATCTCGAGGGCCTAGTTCCTTTATGGGGACAGCCATCGGGAGACGCGTATCAGAGCGTAGTAACCAGAAAAACTCCTCATAAGTCGGACAAAGCTCATCTAGCCTGAAACAGAAAAGATGATCCGCAGAACTCCAGAAATACAAAAGTGCCTAACAAAAAGGAAAAATCTACAAGACAATGATGCCACGCCACTAAAGGGCTGAATGTGCCGAAATTCAAACCATTCTCAGAAGATACCAAAGCATCTCGGGCTTCGATATAAGAAAAATCAGAATTTGTGCGGTAAGAAGACATTTATGAAAGGTGTGAGGATGACGGAAGGAAGATGGGTGTATTTATAGCAAAAAGATGGTGCATGTACCTGTTTGTCGCGCGATAAACCCACATCTATGAGAGATTGTCTCGCGACAAACGTATTTGGTGTCCCCTATTTTTAACTTTTCTTTACACATAAAAGTCATTTTTGCGAAAAGAACCACTGTTATATGCATTGTGCTCACTCTGTTCTTTTACAGGGGCCCTAAGTACCGCCGCACCACACGGTATGACTCTTACAAACTTACCGATTCATGTATATATATTATTATTAAATCTTTTTATCACAAACACAGATAAAGAATAAATAAATACCATCATCACAAATAAAGAGTTTCATAAATCAAAAACCGTTTTCAAAAACTACTAACAAATTTTGTCTATTGTCTAAATAAAACTACATATTTGTTTGAAACTAACAGTACAATGCAGGAAAGATAAAACTAATCTACCCGAGCGCGCTTCGACACGTTCCCACTATCACCCGAACCCTCCTCGGGAGAAAGATCAACCACTGGGACGTTCGAACGAGGAGGAACTGCTGCCTGAGAAGGCCCCATCGACGGAATAGGAGCCGTAGGACGAATCACCGATGACCGTGAGTGCTTGGAGGTCCGGTTACTGCTCCTCCGAGACTCCGTCCCGGTCCGAAAAGAGGAAAAAGGGTCATCCGCCCGTAGAGAAACGTCGATCGCCCTCTGGTAGTCACGCATATAGGCCGTGGGATCTCGACTGACGAACTGGAAAAGGTTCCAGTTGTAGAGGTACTGGGCATGGAGGGCTCTCAGGTCCGCTGCACGAACACTCACCTGCTGTGAAAGACATAAAAGAGAGTATTAGCACATTTTAAGATAAATAGATATGAAAAAGCAGCAGGAAATATGATAAAGAATATACCTCATCACCGACGCGACCGCCTAAGTAATCGAAAGTATCCTCAGGCAGAGGGTACTCGGGCACTGTATAACAACGGAGACCAGCGCTGACATAAGTAATGTCTTGAGGAAGTGATGGAATGTCGACTAGAGGAACAGATGAACCCGCCGGTACTGCCGCGGAAGTAAACCCACCCTCCTCGTTAATCGAGAATAAGGGAGGCCGAGAAAAATAGCCACCAAGACCAGAAGATCGGGTCGGAGGGCCCCTGGAAGTCGATGGAAGAGGGGTCAATGTGGCATAAGTACGAACACCTGGAGGATCCACAATAGTCGTCGCTCTCAGAGGCAAGACCCCACTAGAAGAAGTGGCCACCGCAGCAGGAGGGGTCCGCCCAAACTGCTCATAATCAGCCCCGAAATCCTCAGGCTCCCAGGACCGCTCCGAAAAACTCGCTCCCCCTCTCTCAGTAGCCTCAGCCTCTTCGAATATAACCTCCGGAGATACCGAAGGACTAGTAGGAAACTCAAAACCCTCGGCACGCTGCTCCTCCATGGGTGTCGTCTGAGGCGGCTGTTCTGGAGCTACCGTCGTCTCACCTCCCTCACCCCCTGGTCTATCGCCCCCAGCAACAGCAGGAACCCCCTCTTCCCCTCGGGGTCCTCGTCGTCAGAATTTGGAATGTTGTCCCTCTGATCGGGAACAGGTGGCAAATGACCGGGGACCGTCCTAGCTAGATGGGTCTGTCCTCGTATGTAATTGGGATCGCCTCCCAACGCCCGGTACCGCTCATAGAAGACCCGTCCCCGAGTCCCCTTCCGCTCACTCATTAAGTAACGGGCGACAAAAGTAGCATAGTCTCCCTCCTCTACAAACATTTGAAACCCGAGGCCGTCCACTAGAGCCTGCACCATCACCGGGTCAATCTCACCCGTCTGCCTCATCAGAACTGGTAGAAACAGCGAAACCCGAGGCCACTGGGCCGGTGTGTGCTAGCGGATAACTCTCTCGCCCAAATAAAAGTGGACGCCGTACTCATCCCTAATCAGCTGCCTGGTCCTCGAGGCGGTCAAAGCACGACCATACCCGAAGTGGAGACCCAGATCACCCAGGGGGCCCACTCAACTTGAAAAGAAAAATAAAATCCTATTTAATTATTTCTATTTTTATTTATCATTATTATTATTATTATTATTATTATTTTCTTTAAAAATTCTAAAGTACTTACATGCTCCTCCAATAGGTCCTGGACCGCAGCAGCTCCTGTCTCCCGGGTCCGATATACATAAGGAGCCCTGTAGTTCCCCGCAATGAACCGGTGGAGAAGGAAAAATTGATCTTCGTTCTCCATGAGGAGATCCACCTGGGCACGACCCAGACGAGTGTAGGCCACAAACCAACTCTGAAAAAAGAAGAAGACAAAAGAATATTAGCAACAATCAGCAGATAAAATATAAGGACTAAAAAGATAAGGGACAGAAATGTATACCTCCTATAGCAAAGAGAAGCCCTTGAGGTTCAGGGCTAAATGGCAAGAAACCTGGTCTATAGCATCATATAAAACGGCCAGAATGAAACCCCCTCAGTCGTAGTCAAACATGATGCTGAAGTCTCGAAGATAGGGCAACCACCAGAGATGGGTCGTGTCCCCCCCATGGATCTCGAACAAATCATGAAGCGTCAGTAAGAGAAGGATACGAGCATACTGGCGCGCCTCCTGTCGGGTCATCGGCGCTCCTGAAGCCACTAGCTGGGCTCTCTCTGTCGCCAGACGCGTAACCAAAACCTCCGAAGGTATCGTATCACTGGAACTCCATCGCTCCAGAAACCATCCTAGTGCGCCGACAATACCGTCTGCTATCATACGCAAGGGGACATCAATCTGGATAAGGACTCCCCTGAAGGAATCCCGGTCAGAGCAAACAAGTCTAGGGGGTCATCGTCATTTCTCCCCAACTCCAATGAAAAGTATAAGTGGTCTCCCACCAGTGAGAGACCAGCGCTGACACCAATACTGCTGCCCTAGATACCCGCTCCGGTAGGGTGTCAAAAAGAGGACCAAAAGGAGTTGTAAGGAGCAACTCCGGAACAGAGGCCGGTGCCTGTTGCCACTCTAAAGAAATGGTGTTGGGATAACCCCAAACTTAGCCAACCCACTGCAGGCAAACAGAGACATATATCTGAGTATAGGGTTATAGGGGTAAAATTATGTAATTTTCTAAAAATCTGAGGGTATTTTGGTGTAATTATGAGAGTTATAGGGCTATAGGGGTAAATTATGTAATTTTCTAAACCTGAGGGTATTTTGGTGTAATTATGAGAGTTATAGGGTTACAAGGATAAAAATTATGTAATTTTCTAAACCTGAGGGTATTTTGGCGTAATTACGAGAGTTATAGGGCTAGAGGGGTAAATTTTGTAATTTTCCAAACCTGAGGGTATATTGGTGTAATTATGAGAGTTATAGGGTTACAATGGTAAAATTATGTAATTTGCTAAACCTGAGGGTATTTTGGTGTAATTATGAGAGTTATAGGGCTATAGGGGTAAATTTTATAATTTTTCAAACCTGAGGGTACTTTGGTGTAATTATGAGAGTTATAGGGTTACAAAGGTAAAGTTATGTAATTTTAAAAACCTGAGGGTATTTTGGTGTAATTATGAGAGTTATAGGACTATAAGGGTAAATTTTGTAATTTTTCAAACCTGAGGGTATTTTTGTGTAATTATGGGAGTTATAGGGTTATAAGGGTAAAATTTTGTAATTTTCTAAACTTTAGGGTATTTTGGTGTAATTATGAGAGTTATAGGGTTACAAGGGTAAAATTATGTAATTTTCTAAACCTGAGGTTATTTTGGTGTAATTATGAGAGTTATAGGGTTATAGGGGTAAATTATGTAACTTTCTAAAACCTGAGGGTTTCTTGGTGCAATTATGAGAGTTATAGGGTTATAGGGTCAAATTATGTAATTTTCCAAACATGAGGGTATTTTGGTGGAATTATGAGAGTTATATGACTATAGGGGTAAAACTTTGTAAAAATCCTAAAGGGTATCACAAGTAAAGTATGTTTTCTCTAAATCAGACATTATTTTCATGCAGACATTATTTTCATGCAGACATATATACTAACATAAGAATTGTTTAAAAAATATGCAGGAAACAACAGAAGTAATAAAACAAATAAATATAAATACACAGAAAGAAGGATTTTTAAGAAAAAATACCAGAGACCGACGGTGAATCTCATGCGAGACAGGCTCTATCAAGAGCCAAGGGACATCCGGGACTGGAACAACCCGGGTAACGTCTCAGTAGACCACAACACGACCGCAGTCCACCCCGTCCTCGCCATACCAGTCGAGGTCCTCCTAATTATCGTGATGAGGGCTGCAGCGAAGAACTCCCTGAACGTCGATAAAGGTGACCTCGTCCTGGTCACCCTCAAGCCAATCTGGCTGTGCAGGATCCATCAGTATATAGGTAAAGTAGCGAAAAGGTCGAAAAATTCGGTAAAGCGGCAGGGCTTCTGCACTAGAGAGAAGAGAGAAATAAGGCTAGAGAGAGAAAGAAAAAGGAAAGAATGAGGTGGAATGAGCTTAGCAGAGGGTTTATATACTGGTCATGTTTGTCGCGCGACAAGTGACCAATTTGTCGCGGGACAAACGCCTCCAGACCGAGGTGTCGCGCTATAGCTTATTATTTTCCTGCTTTCTTGACCTTTTTCTTATCTTTTCTCCTACAGGAACACTTCAGAGAAACAGTTTTTGAAGCCTTTCTAATATACCGCACACTCATGATAGATCCATGGAAAAAACTTTCAAGTCATCTCTCCAAAACTCGCGAGAATAAAAACATCGGTTAAAGGAATCTCTGATCTTCCAAAAGGCCCAAAACCCTCAATAAGAATAAGCAAAATATCATAATGAGACGGGAATAGAAAATTTTGAAAGAGTAGAAAAGAAAAAATCCCGCGTAAAAGCGAGCGAGAGAAACAAAAATGTAGAGTGACAGGGAGAGCCACACCAAAAGTGACAGCTAGGCCAGAACTGGCTCAGGGCTTCGTTTTGGGTGAGTAAGGATTCTGATCACGACAAAGGGATAAAAAGACTCTTGGTCAAAAACAGAGAAGGCCAAAAAAAGTCTTTCCCAAAAGAGGGAGATATAAGGGCATCGAAAAAACAGAAAGCGATGTGGGCCCACAAAATGAAAATATAAGAATTAAGGGGGTCGAAGATCAGGGATCAGAGATTGCCCTTTCAAAGAAATTTTCTTTTCAGCACATTACAGAAGAGATGAGTTGGAAGTAAATCCTCGAATCAGCACTCTGCGAAGAGCAGAAGAGATCCGAAAATAACTTTCTAGAAAGAAGTGTTCTCACTTGGAAAAAACATAAGAGTAAAATTTTAGAAAGATATAGGGAAATAAAAGACATCTGGATAAGGATTAAATCTCCCGATGAACTTTTTTTCACTCACAAAAAACTCTCTCTCCCAGTCTAGCAGTCGAAAAGAGACAAAACATTTTCTCCGTAGCGCAAGCCAAGAGCACAAGCCCTCGCTAAGAGGCAAAAACTCTCACAAAAGCCCTCCCAGAGGCAATTTTCTTTCTTTCTACAGATCAAAAGCCCTCCCAGAGAGGCAAAGTGGAGCAATAGTAGTCCTCCCACATGAGGCGAAAAGATCGAAAGCCCTCCCGGAGAGGCAAAGTGGAGCAATGGTAGTCCTCCCACATGAGGCGAGAAGATTGAAAGCCCTCCCAGAGAGGCAAAGTGTAGCAATGGTAGTCCTCCCACATGAGGCGAGAAGATCAAAAGCCCTCCTAGAGAGGCAAAGTGGAGCCATGGTAGTCCTCCCACATGAGGCGGGAAGATCGAAAGCCCTCACGGAGAGGAAAAGTGTAGCAATGGTAGTACTCCCACATGAGGCGAGAAGATCAAAAGCCCTCCCAGAGAGGTAAAGTGGAACAATGGTAGTCCTCCCACATGAGGCAAGTGGAGCAAATGAAAGCCCTCGAAAAAGGCAATGAGGTAACAAAAACCCACCCTCTTCGGAGGCACAAACCAAACACAAAGCCCTCTCTAGAGGCATTTACAAACACTTTTTACATACACACACTTTCTTAGAGTTCTTGCGGGAGCCATGGATCATGGTTTCTTCCAGTCGCCTCAATTCCTTGTAAACAAGGAGCTTGAGTCGAGAGGGTCTGTAGACACCCTGATCCGTGACCCCCGCAAGAACCCTAACGACCATCGAGAAGTACAATTTTTGGAGCCTGGGACCTACCCAAGCACCCGAAACTTCCCTGAGAGGGTTTGTTGGCCAAACAAACCTTTTTTAAGGAGGATTATCGCGCGACAAACTAGTATGTCGCGCGACAATATTCTTTGTGTTGCACGACAAACCCCTCTAACCCAGACCATCCACTATTTGACACATCAGTCTGTCAGAGACATCACTTCAGGAGTTTGTCGCGCGACATTGTCCAACATGTCGCACGACACTTGACCTTTCTGGAGAAATGTCGCGCGACAATCCTCCTCGAGCACTATAAATAGGCCAACACCCCCAAGGGTTTGAGGACAGCATTTTGGGATCCAAAAATTATTAGTTCGATAGCTAATTTTCTGGTCTTTTTATCAAGTATTTTCTACAATTATCTTATTTCTGAAGAATCATCAAATTTATTCTCGACACTCGACGTGTCCCGCTTTTGGAGTCAAATTCTCGAAAATATTCGGAGAAGGAAAAGATTATTATCGCCGGAGATTTCTCTGCCGTATTATATTTTCTTTCTTATTATCATTCTCGTCGGAAAGGTAAAGAAAGTCTCTTCTAGTATTTAAAATCAAAATATTTGTGTACTTGTTTTGTTTCTGTTGTCCACGTTTTATTTGAATAAACTTATTGTCAAGTTATAAAATAGTCTACTGTTTTCAAAAACAAAAGACCCTAATAAAATCATTTACAAAACCAGAAAAGTAAGTACATTATCATCCGGATAAAATTCTGTTTTCAAGACCCAGACTGATAAAACTTACTTAAGAATTAAAGTCCGGCATATCCTATCTTTTTCATAGACTGTGGCGTGCCCGATAAAACTCCTCTCAAGAGTTCTAAATTCCACATTAAATTAGTCCCGATACAAGATCCGAAATTTTCCCAAAGTAAGCAAAACATGAGAAAACCGTCATTGTCTGAAGAAATAATACGGGAAACTCCCTCTTAAATAAAAAGGCTTTTGTCACTAGTATTTACATCTTTCCAAAACAAAACATTGGATCTCGGAACACAAAAGGTTTTCATCCCTTTTTCTCGTTTTTCCCAAAAATTAGGGTTTCACAGACAAACGTGTAAAGAAAGGCTTGTCTGTAGCCTTTCCTCTTACACGACCCCTTTTGTCCGTTTTCTCGCAAAACGTACTGGTGACTCTGAACGAACCTTCTTGCATCTAGAAATAGGATAGAAAGACACACGATATGAATTATTAACGCAAATAGAAACAAATGGAACAACGAAATCCCTTTCGATGTTTCAGACGCCCAAGCACGGGAACGAGACCCGGGGGGTCGCATTTGCGGATTCTCACAAACATCGTTCTCTGTTCCCCCACTCCATTTTTGGATGTTGGTACCCGCGAAACCCCTCCACATCTCCTTCCCTCTCTTTCTCTCCCCTTCTCTCTCTCTCTAACATAAGGCCTTTCATTTTCTACATGGAAATACCAACATCTGTCGCATTTGGTTAATACATTTGCGCATCATAGTTCAACAAATGTAAAACAATACAATCTTACTAGCCACAAATATCTCAAAATAGTTTCAAATGTGCCAACAATAACGGTATGGATCAAAATCATCTGCATCACTCATGCAGTAAAGGTATTAAAAAAAAGTTGGTAATTTGCACTAGTGGGGGTAAGGGTACAAGTGTGAAGCAGGTGTTCGTCTTTTAGGTTGAGATGAATGGTTGCCATAATCAAGAATCTTTGGTCCTACATTATAATGATTGTATTCAAACCCCTTATATTCGCTACTACTCAAAGATGCATCATGATACATTCCATGCCCATTTCTCCAAAAGCTCAATTAGCCTATTTTTATTAATTTTTCCCATGGGTCCACACACAGTAGCTGTAACGATATTGTCCCCAATTTAAACACCTTGTGGCACGGGTGTGGGCTTTTCTCAAAACATTTCGTTACTTATTTGGTGACACAACCCATTTTACAAACCCAAATTTCTACATTTTTCCAATGTGGGAGAATAGTTTGAGCCAACCATTGATAATAATCTCGACCTTGAATCAAATCCATGTAGATCACAACTCAATAGCATCATCACCATCATCCACTTTGTCAATGCAACATCTCAAGGTACACATATTTTCACTTAACTCAAGTGACTTGCACAACTACTTGACAGTACACCAGTGTACATAGATTGTAACGACTCCACCATTAAACTAAATGCACCATTGGACAAGCTCTAATCCACCATGTTTCCATTGGGTCCCAATTCCACCATATTTTTGCTAAATCGAGTCATCCTGCTATGGAAGGCTTGTAACGACTCCACTGAGTCCTAACTCTACCTTAGGCTCCATTGAGTCATCCCGTTATAGGTACTGCTCCAAGCTATGGATTTACTATTGGCTTTGATACCAGTCATTGGGCTCACGTACTGGCCCGTGGGTTCGGCCCTCTCTGTGATAGAATGATGATATTGCCTCAACCTAAACAGCTTGTGGTATAGGTGTGGGGTTTTCTCAAAATGCTCGTAACTTATGTGGTGACACAACTAATTTTATAACCCTTGTTTTGATATTTTCTAGTGTAGACAATGATTTGAGCCTACAATTCTTAATAGCTTTTTTGTCTAGAGAGTTGCTTATTCTTCAAATCAATGCTAGAAACGGGTCATCAATTACTTTAATTTTAGTCACTTTGTGCTCATTTGGTTCGCATTTTGGTTTATTCCGGAAATTCAAAATGATAATTTCACATGAGAAGTTGAGCCTCATTAAGTTATGATTAAATTAAACTTCTCGACATGAACTATAGGTGCTCATTTGGTTTATATTTTGGCTTATTTCGAAAATTCAAAATGGTAATTTCACATGAGAAATTTGAGCCTCATTAAGTTCTAATTCAACTTCTCAACATGAACTAGAAAAACCTCCTAGTTTGAATTTCCCAATTTAGAATATATATGTAAATTCTGTTGCGATTGGTCTTTGGCTACTATTTTTCTTTCTTTTTCCTGCAAATTTGTCTTCAAGGTGGGCATGTCCTCTTCTATAATTTGTAACGATAATGCTATACATGAACAATACAATGTTTCTTTACACACAATATTGTTTTCAATCATATTAAATGATTTTTATTGCCTGATATAAAAATACTATAAAGAAAGTATTGTAAACAAAAAGAACCCTTCTCCCACTCAAATGGCATTTTTCAAATTCACAAATGTACATGAATTAAGTTGCAATATATTTTACTAAAACCATGAGTAATTTTGTATGTCCAAGAAAAACATGTCTGATCATGAAAGTAGGCTCCTATTTCGACGAGTACATAGTGCACCACCATCACTTGGTATACACTCACTTGCCGTCAGCCTAGCGCTTAAGCTTCCACAATATGTCTTTCTCAACTCGACTACTACTATAATTAAATCTTGTTCACTTTTTATAAATGCATTAACTATTTTTTATGCTCATGAATAAATTAAAATTTCAAGAAAGGATTAATGAGGATGAGCCTAGAGGTCTTCTTCTATGAGGTGTTTGGTTCACTTTTCACTTTGACAAGCAACTCATTATGTAGTTTTATACTTTTTAGCTAGAGGTATTCTTCCAAGATTATTTGATAAGAGGGGTGAAAACTAAAAAAAAAGTGTAAAACTACATAATGAGCTGCCAGCCAAAGTGCAAAGTTAACCAAACATGTTGTAAAAGAAGGCCTCAAAGCTCATCCATGTTGTTCCTTTCTTGAGATATTAATCCATTCATAAGCATAAAAAATAGTTAATATATGCATTTATAAAAATAGAACAAGTTTTGATAGTAGTAGTTAAGTTAAGAGATACATATTGTGGGAGCCTGAGCTTCGGGCTGATGGTATATGAGTGCAGCAAGTGATGGAGATGCACTATGTACTCGTCGAAATGGGAGTCTACCTTCATGATTAGACATGGTTTTATTTGACCTACAAAATTACTAATAGTTTTAGTAAAATATATAGCAACAACTTAATTCATGTACATTTGTAAATTGAAAAAAGCCAATGGAGGAGGGGAAAGATTCTTTTTGTTTACCATTTTTTCTTATTAGGATTTTTATATCAGGTTGGAAAAATCTTTTAGCATGATTAAAAACAATATTGTCTATAAAAAAACAAATATGGTATTATTGACGTATAGCATTATAGTTGCAAACTATAAAAAGAGGACATGTCCACCTTAGAGGAGTAATTGCAAGGAAAAAAAAAGTAGCCAAACACCCATTGTAATAGAATTTACATATACATATATTTACTTTCCATTATTATAGTATTTGGCAAGAAAGTGGCCAAAGATTTTTAGGTTTAGAATGGAGAGGATATGAGTTTTCATAGACAGTAGTTCTCTTTTATTTTGACTTTTGGTTCATTTATGGAATTCTAAATTGGTAAATTCAAAGAAAAAGTTTCTTATAATTCATGTTGAGAAGTTGAATCATAACTTAATGAGGCTCAAACTTCTCATTTGAAATTACCATTTTGAATTTTTGGAATAAACCAAAATACTAACCAAACGAGCAATAAGAAACTCCTAGTTTGAATTTATCAATATAAATTTCTAGAGATAAACCAGATGTCAAAACAAACCAGCACTAATATCTAGTAATACTTATATCCTCTCCATTCTAAACTTAAAATTCTTTGAGTAGTTTTTTGTTGAATAAAATAATAATGGAAAATAGCTATATATATAATACTGCTACGACTGGTCTTTCACTATTCCTTTCTTTTTCCTTGCAATTAGTACTCTAAGGGGGACATTTCCTCCTAAAATAATTTGTAACTATAATGCTATTCGTCAATAATACCATGTTTCTTTACATATTTTTACATCCTAATATAAAAATCCTATAAAGAAAATATAGTAAACAAAAAGAACCGTTCCCCGCTCTGTAATACCCCGTTGGTTAATTTGATGTAAACCACGTACATTCCTTCATCGAGTTTATGTCAAATTCTAACTTGGAGTGGTCATTTTCGATTTTGAGTGCTTTTTGATGATTTGGAGACTCCTTGAAAGTAACATTACTCATATTACACACGCGTGTAGGCTCAAATTGCACTTCGGGTAGCCGTAGCAAAGTTTGGCGCGCTAACGACAAGAATTGGAGATTTCTAAGTTCAAAATCCATCTATTCAATTTGGAACCTTAACTACTATATTGTGGGCCCATTACATAGTCATTTACACCTCCTTATATCCCTCTTGTATGTCTTAATACTTTTCCAAAGCATTGGATCGAATTCGGAAGAACAATCGCAAATCTAGCCCTATCGTGAGTTCTTTACAATTTTGACATAGCTGTAGTATTTTTGTCATAACTTCTTCATATGATGTCCAAATGGACCCCCATTTGTGCCATTGGAAAGGTAATTCTATTATCTACAACTTTTGTTCTTGGCCTAAGTCCAAATTCTTGCATTTTCAAGGTCAATGAAGTAGTCAAAATGAATAGCATGTTGTTTTCCAGAACAACATGATATTGGAGATGCCTAGATAAGGCTGTGGGGACTGTCCTAGATTGTCCTAAGGAAAGCATGCTGTCCATAAGAACAACATGCTGTTGGCCCTGAGCATCAGATATTTATTTGTTTTATTCTCATTTTCTCCTCATTCTTTCACAAACTCACACAAGGGCTTAGAGAGAGAAAGGGAGTGGCGATTTAAGGGGTTTTGTTGGAGATTCAAACCTCTTAATCAAAATATGATTCAAGATCATCACCCTATCTTCTTCATTACTATTCATCATCTCCTACTTCCATTTCCACCATTAGAGCTCAAAGAGGGAAAGCTAGGGCATGAGGTCCATCCGTTAATTCCCTTCCATGGAGCTTCAAGCTTGGTTCAATGTATCATATGAGGTGGGAACAATAGTATTTAACTTGTTTTGTAAAGTATTATGTGTTGAATTTAGATTTTCACACTAATTGCGGGTTTTGGTACAAAACCTAGGATTTCATGCTTGCACTTGGATTTGGGTTGTTTAACCTTGAATTAATGATAGAGATTTCCAAATAATACTCAATACTTGATTATGGAAGGAAATGCATGTATATGATGATAATGTTAAGTGTTGATACAAAACCCCCATGAGACGTATACTAGCTTTCACTAACTTTTGAAATGCACGTGTAAATGCTATTGTTGAACTATATATTTTATATATTCATTGTAATTACACCCTAGATAACTTATATGCTTGAATTACTAGGGTGTAAAGTGCCGTACTGTTAGTCAGAGGAGATAAACCAGCGCACCGTAACTATACTATATAGGTGGAAAACCTCGAGACTAGTACATGGTTTGCTAGTACTCTATTGTAATATGTAATACACACATAAAGCATTAAATATAAACATAAAATAAGTGGTGTGGTGATGGGGATTAAGAGCCGGGTTATCATCCTTCTAGTTACAAACATAATTGAGAAAATGAGATGTTATTCACATATGGAACTCGGAACCACATAAGGGACATGCTAGGCTTCCGATACGTAATTCAGATACGTTAACATTAGATGGCCCGGATATGTTAAGAAGTGCGGATACGTTAACATTAGATAGCCAGGATACGTTAAGAAGTGCGATAATGATTAACTTAGAGTTGAATCACACGATTTACACTAATGGGCCTTGTAATGCACATAGGACGTGGTGACGTCAATACGATGAATAATTAAACTTGCATGGCCTCAGTTATGCTTATAAAGTACATTCTTAAATGGGAGGAAGCGATAATAAGTTTATTGGCCATAAGACTTGATTATTGATATTATGATAAGGCTAAAGAAAAGAACTACATTGTTCATGCCATGTAATTGACATGTTTACCTCCTTATGTTGATTTATATATATGTGATGGATTGTGTGGGCTTGCGATACATATATATATATATATATCAATGATGAATGTTAATACCATCATACGTGCTGGAACGATATTAATAATTATGTTGTAACATCTATGTTGTTGATTGATGTTGTGAACAATTATCTATGTAGACATTGATTGTAAGGTTATAGCCTTACTAAGGAGGGTTATAGCCCTACCATATGATTGAGTTATAGCCAATTGAGTGCCGTTGTAGTCGCAACGGTTATAGACACTATGATTGAGTACTGGTACTAGTTGTGGGTTAGAGCCCCAACTAATTCAGGGTTGGATCCCTGTGAGATACTAAGGTTATAGCCCTATATTTTGCGATTGTAACCGCCTATTTGTGTTATCATATTAATGTATATTGCCTTCTCGAAGATGAGTATTCGTAGTCCTGCGTTTACTAGTTTCCCTAGCTTGCGGATTAGTTCATGTGGCTCTATTAGCAGGACTTTATGTTCTGGGAAATAATAGCCCTATTCTTAGGTGAAATATCCTAAGGTAGTTCTATCCTTGGAGGAACTTGCTTGTATGGGTGTTCTTCCTGTTAACTATTTAGAGAGTAGTCCTCGAAAAAATGTCTTGCTTGGGTTTAACTCCAAATGAATTACAAGTTAAGACCAAGTCCCTGGGCAGTTTGCTCACTTGGAGGAGACATGATTAGTTTAGAGCTTGAGGTCCTTCGGGAACCGATGCTCTAAGCCTAGTGATCGCAGGGTGTAAGCTTGAGGCTTTATACAAGAGATATGTTAATTTGATCTTTATATGCTTGTTACTTGTATGGTTGAGTGTATCATATCTCTTGTTGTTATTGTCCTTACTCATGTGATTACATTGGGATTATTATATGACAAGCGTTACATGTGCAAGTTGACTACGGAGGTCAGATTTATAACATACATAGAGGATTAACGATTAAAGTTGAATTGTAAAGCATGTGCGTAAAGATATCCACTAGGTTGTGGGTGCGTGGCCGATTCTCATAATGTATAAATATTCATATTGAAATATTAAATGAGAAGTTTTATAGCCATGTGTAAATTGATGGACTTCATAATGAATTATAATCAAAGTGGAAAGTAATCAATACCGTAGCATAACGAACCTTAGGAAGCGAATGATCTTAATTAAGTAAAATCTGTTAGCTAGACTACCTCACTATGCTATAAGATCGTTAAGTATAATTCAAAGACGGGATATAGAGGTAGGACTTACACAGTTGGTTCGGGTAAGCTTGCAGGTACTAGGACCAGTACCCTAGTGAATAGGTTTGGCAAGCTATGGGTGAGTTGCATTGCACTATTTTCACTATTAAAAGCATAAACTACGTTTATTACAATCCACGCGCATGTTTGGTTACAACGTGTATTTTTTATACAAAACTTATATTAGTTCCCACTGAGTCTGGATTTGGCTCATCCCATTTTTAACAATTTTGCAGGTTAAGTTTCAGGGATTGGAGCGTGATACATTCGTCTAAAAGCCTCTAATATCTAGAGACCTGTTGTAGACCTTAGATTAAGGACTAGTTGTATAATCATTTTGTTATGTAAAGCCACTTGTATTTGTAAATGGACTTTGGAACTCTTTAAGTAAAGGATATTTATAAGGGCTTGTGTATATGTTTTTATATGTGGAGCTGCTTTACTACTTGGTTGAACATTTGGATTGATTTGGATGAAAATGGTTAAAAGGTTTTATAGGGCAGTTTATTACTTTAACAAACTCCACATGCCGAAATTTTCTAAAACGACTTTGGATCATACTTTATTTAAGAAAAGTTTTTTTTGAAAGTTGTATTTTTAATACATTTTTCCCGCCGTTGGCGAAAGGCACCATGATTAACCGGATTCCCGAGATCTAAATCCTCTTAACGGGATTCGAGGCGTCACACGCTTCGTTGGAAATTTTTAAATTGACAAATGAACTTTAATTAAGTTACTATATATTTCACTAAAACTACGAGTAATTTTGTATGTTTAAGCAAAACATGTCTAATCATGAACGTATACTCTCATTTTGACAAGTACATAGTGCACCACCATCACTTGGTGCACTCACATACCGTCAGCCAAAGGATTAGGAGCCCATAATATGTCTCTCTCAACTCGACTACTAGAACAATCAACACTTTTTCTCTTTTTATAAATGCATTATTTTTTTTATGTTTATGAATGAATTAAAATTTGAAGAAAGGAACAAGGTGGGTGAGCATAAAGGTCTTATTCTACGAAGTGTTTGGTTTGTTTTTTTACTTTGTCTAGCAACTCATTGTGCAGTTTTTACTTTTCTAGTTTGACATATTCTACCAAGATTATTTGGTAAGAGGGTGGAAATTAGAAAAGTATAAAACTGCACAATCAGTTGCTAGCCAAAGTGAACCAAACACCTTGGATAAGAAGACCTCTAAGCTCATCCACGTTGTTCCTGTCCTAAAATTTAAATTCATTTATAAATATAAAAAAATAGTTAATGCAATTATAAAAATAGAAAAAAAATTTGATAACAGTGGTAGTAGTCAGGTTAAGAGAGACATACTGTGGGAGCCTGAGCCTGAGAATAATAGTATGTGAGTGCATCAAGTGACGGTGGTGCACTACGTACTCGTTGAAACGGGAGTCTACCTTCATGGTCAGACATGTTTTGCGTGAACATACACAATTACTCAAATTTTAGTAATACATATATATAGCAACACATTAGTTCAAGTACATTTATGAATTTGAAAAATGATAATGGAGTTGGAGAAGGGTTCTTCTTGTTTACCATTTTTTTTTCAGGTTCTTATAGCATGATGTAAAAATCATTTAGCATGATTGAAAACAATATTGTATGCAAAGAAACATGGTATTATTTATATATAGCATTATAGTTGAAAATTATAGAAAGATGACATGTCCACCGTAGAAGATTAATTGCAGGGAATATGAAAGAAAGAAAGTAGCCAAACACCCATTGTAATAGAATTTGCATATATATATAGCTATTTTCCATTATTATTGTATTTGCCAAGAAAGTGGCCAAATAATTTTATGTTTAGAATGGAGAGGATATAAGTTTTGATAGACATTAGTGTTCGTTTTCTTAGAATTTTGGTTCATTTTTGGAATTTTAAATTGGCAAATTCAAACTAGGAGTTTAATTTCTCATAGTTCATGTCAAGAAGTTGATTCATAACTTAATGAAACTCTTGTTGACTTGTAAGTCACTAATCTTGTTTTGATAATAACAATAAAATTAATCATGTGTAATTTAACTTAGTTGATGTTTTAAGTTATAGTCGCAATTAAATTGATCATGCGTGGACTTAACCGAAAAGCCGGAATCAAGATCATTCTTCTACAAAGCATCGCACAATCAAAGTCTTACGCCTCACACTACTCTTGAAGATTTCTAAAGTACAATGAGCCAAGGAAGAAGAGAAACAAAGAAACAAACAAAGCCCTCGAAGACTCGTTATTACATATGTGAGTGAGTGCCTTAGTTTCCTTGTAAAGATTCTCATTTGATCATCATAAATAGCTCATACAATGTTTCAATATTATAAGATTGATCAAATCAAAAGTTGAATCAAGTTTCCTTCAAAAACCTTATTTTCGGGAAAAACCGTTTTTGGAACAAATTCATTTCAAATATTTAATGAACTCATTTCGGAGCTCTTTACATTATATAAGTCTTAGAAACTCATTTTTAAGCATCCCCTAGCTTCAAAATTGTTTTTTGAGCTAATGTGCAAAAGTATGAAAAGTGAGCTTTTTAGTCATTCTGGCAGCAAACCAGAGGGGACCATCAGTCGACTGATGGGCTTTGCTCAATCGACTGATGGCCACTCAGTCGACTGATGAGCCTTGCTCAGTCAACTGAACGCCCATAAACTAGCCGTTGGATTTCAGATTTTTTACCACTTTTGGTACCAAACTTCTACCAACTCCCTCCAAACGGCCATATGGTTTCCTAGACTATATATACACTATCTAAGACATATTTAAACACTCTTGAATCATTCCTACACTATTCTATTCATCTACATTCAATATTCAAAGATTCAAAGACATTTTCTTTTGATCAATCACAACCATTTTAAGCTAGAACTTATTGATCAAATTTGATATCTCTTAGTGTGAGCTTAAGTTGTAATCTTCATACACTATAGAGCTATTGTACATTGGTGTTAGTCACCAAATCATTTCTTTCAAACATTAAGAGAGGTTTATCTCTTAAGATAGCGAGAGTGAATTCTTGTGTGAGTATTTAGAGAGATTCAATACTTGTAAGAGTGTGTGAGAAAAATACACTTGTAGAGGTTTGATCTTCACCCGGAAGAAGATCGGTTATAGTGAAATTTCTCGGGGTACTAACAGAGCGCGGAAGTAGGGGCTAACAAGCCGAACCGTGTGAACAAAAAGTCTTCGACTTTGATCGGTTTAATCTTTCTATCTCTTAAACTCTTATATTGTGTTATTTGCTGCTTGTGATTAGAATTATCTTTTTTTCTTGTTTGCTTGATTGATATAGACATCGAATATTTTTTTAAATTGATTTTAAAAATCCCATTAAGTTTTAAAAACCCTATTCACCCCCCCCCCCTTAGGGTATTTTCCGACCTACAATTGGTATCAGAGGTTGTACTCTTGTTTTGATTTTACAATCTTAGAGTTTACGATCATATCTATCTATCAAGAAACCGGTCTTAACGAAGGTTCTTCAACAACTAGGTCATCTCTATTTGATGGCAAAAATTATAGTTATTGGAAAAATCCCATGTGTACTTTTCTTCAAGCTAGTGATTTTGAACAATGGAGGGTTACAGTCATTAGACCCTATGAGATTACCAAAACCTGATGAAAGGGGTAATGTAACTCCTAAGTCTATCTTCGATTATGATGAGAATGACATTAAGAAAATCCAATTTAATGCCAAAGCCTTAAACTCTTTACATTGTGCATTAACTATGGATGAATACAACAAAATTTCTAGTTGTAAAACAGCAAAAGAAATATGGGACAAATTAGAGGTTGCTCATGAGGGAACCTCACAAGTCAAGGATGACAATATTGATATGCTTGTTCATGATTATGAACTCTTCAAAATGGAGCCTAATGAATCACTTGCTTCTATGTATAGTAGGTTTTCTATTATCACTAACGCTTTAGATCTCCTTGGAAAGGTTTACTCGAATGAAGACAAGATTCGAAAAATTCTTAAAACGCTTCCCAAGAAATGGAGACCCAAAGTAACGGCTATTCAAGAAGCCAAGAATCTCAAGAAGCTAAGCATGGATGAACTCTTGGGTTCACTTAAAACCCATAAGAAGGAATTGGAGAGAGAAGAAGAAGTGGATTCAAAAGCCAAGAAGACTATTGCTCTCAAAGCAAGTCAACAAAAGGATGATGAAGATTCAATGGGTGATGATCAAGACATGGCTTTTTTCTCTAGAAATTTCATGAAATTTCTAGCCAAGAAGAAGAAGTTTCAAGGAAAAGGAAACAATTTTGGTTCTTCATCAAAGAAGAACAATGATCGATCAATTCAACCAAGAGTTGAAAACGAAGAAGTCAAGAAATGCTTCCATTGCCATGAACCGGGACATTTCAAAACTAATTGTCCAGTTAGAAGAAAGGAGAGAAGAGATAAAAGAGACAAAGCCTTCAAACAAGTTAGACATGCCCTCAAAGGCACTTGGAGTGATTCCGAAGAGGGTGAGTCCGATGCTGACTCTAGCGACGAGGAGACGGCAAACCTTTGCCTTATGGCAAGAGACGATGAGGTAGATTCTATTTATGATTCATTTAGTGATGATAATGTATCTATAAATGATGATGCTCATGATAAAAATGACTATGATGAGTTATATGAAATGTTTGAAGAATTGCATAGCAAATTTGAAAATCTATCTAAATGGTATGCAAGCCTCAAAAAGGAGAATTTGATAGTTTCTAACAAGTGTGAAACTTTTGAGAAAGAAAACATGGTCTTGAAAAATAAAATCAAAACTTTGAAGAAAGGAAAGGAAAAGGAAATTCCAAACACACTTGTAGTTGAAAACATCAAATTAAAAGATCAAGTGGATGATCTAACTAATAGTTTAGCCAAATTCACCAATGGAAGGGACAATTTGGATAAACTATTAGGAATGCAAAGATGTGTATCTGACAAAGCCGGTTTGGGTTATAACCAAATTGACAACCAAAAGGATTACAAGAACTTTTTCAAAACATACACACCTCATGATCCCACTCATCTTTGCTCATATTATGGTAGAAACACTCATTATGTGGATCATTGTTTTTATCGAAATGAAGGTTTCTATCGAAATGAAGGTTTCCCTAAGAGGAAGCTTGCTTGGGTTCCAAAAGGAACCATTATGTTTGCTAACCCAAAGGGACCCAACACATTTTGGGTACCAAAGGAGAAGTTAGTCAAAGTCATGGTGTAGGTGTGCTTAAAAGCCAAGGGTAGCAAAACCAAGTGGTTCTTGGATAGTGGTTGCAAAAAGCACATGATGGGAGACAAGAACAACTTCTTAAGTCTAATTCCCAAGCGAAGAGGGAATGTGGCTTTCGGGGACAACGCCAAGGGCAAAATCATCGGTATAGGTAAGGTTGGTAAGCATTCTACATGCATTGATAATGTTCTATTAGTTGATGGTTTGAAGCATAATTTACTTAGCATTAGTCAATTATGTGATAAGGGTTATGAAGTTATTTTTAAATCCGATCGTTGCATTGTTAAAAATGTTAGTGATGATTCCATTTTACTTGTTGCATATAGAACTAACAATGTGTATACTCTTGAGCTTGATGATTTATCAAAACAAAATGTTAAATGCTTATCCGCTATAAATGATGTATCTTGGTTATGGCATAGGAGACTAGGACATGCTAATATGGATTTAATTCATGTTTTGTCTAAGAAATAGCTTGTTAAAGGATTGCCTAAAACCAAATTTGTTAAAGATAAAATTTGTGATGCATGTCAACTTGGTAAACAACACAAATCCTCTTTCAAGTCTAAAAAGTATATTACTACATCTAGACCACTTGACATGTTGCATCTTGATTTGTTTGGTCCTATTTCGGTTGCTAGCCTAGGTGGCAAATTGTACACTCTTGTTATTGTTGATAATTACACTAGATTTTCTTGGGTGTTCTTTCTTTCCCATAAAAGTGAAACTCCACATGTCTTTGCAAAATTTTGTAGAAAAATTCAAAATGAAAAAGGTGTTTCTATTGTGCATGTTAGGAGTGATAGAGGTAGAGAATTTGATAATGTTGATATTGAAATTTTTTGTGATGAGCATGGCATTTATCATAATTTTTCAGCACCTAGAACTCCTCAACAAAATGGTGTTGTTGAGAATAAAAATAGATCTCTTCAAGAGATGTCTAGGACTATGCTTAATGAACATTCTTTATCGGATTATTTGTGGGCGGAAGCCGTTAACACCGCATGCTATGTGATTAATCGTACTATCATTCGTAAAAAGTTAGATAAGACACCTTATGTGTCACACCCCGATTTTTGGACCTCGAGTACTCATTAATCCACACGTACTCGACCATCCAACTACCGGGTGTGAAAATTTTAAAACTATATTTACTTTTAATCTAATGCTCGAAAATCAAAATATAAACTTAATAAACAAAAACTTTTATTTTTTTAAAAAAATATTTTACAGAGTAAATAAAATTAAAATGTCCAACCATATATATACAAAAGTCCAATTACATTTGCTTTACAAAAACTATTTGGCCAGAGTACATCTAAATCGCCCCCACTCTACATCAAACAAAAATAAATATACAAAATAAGCATACTTCAAGTACATGTCTTAGCACGATCAAGAAGCACGTAAATTCCTGCAAACCTCTTAGCTACGTTCATAAAGAGAACGTACCCAAGAAGCACAAAGACAACTTGGGTCAGTGTAAAATACTGGTATGAGTTGATTCTTTCACCCAACTATGTCTATGATAAAATTATTATAAATACAAATTTTCAACAGAAATAATCATGAGACAAGACATGTAGTTCCACATACTTATCGAGACAAATCATAATTTCCCGATTAAAAGTGGCAGTTAGTTTCTTGTCACATTCATCCATAAAACTTTAAAGTAATAATTATCAAAATTCTATGGTAGAGCAACCCTGCACGAATGTTAGAAAAGGCCTACCTTCTTGCACAAACGAAGTCAATAACAAGGATAACATCTACATCACAAAATAAACTGCTGCAGTAAAAATTGTTCGTTTCTGCCCAAACCGTACAGAATTCTGGAAAACGTAAAACACGAAAAATGTCCAGAATGATGATTTCTACAAATACTCGCGAAAGATGGCAAAAATCGACCGTTTAATTACCCAAAACAATGATTCAATGCAGACCCTTTTTATAAACGAGATTTAACCATAACTTCTAAACTATAAGGAATTAAAGGAAACTCAACACATAAAAAAAATGAACATAATCCAATTTTCTTCTAGGTTCATGTGCTAGAATTTTCATTTAGAGATCCAATAAATTTTACAAATTAAACAAAGAAAAAGTCCTACACTCCTAATCCATTAGACTCTTTGGTTAGCGTGTGCACCTTAATTACATACCACCTCGCCATACTCTCCAATGGCATACACAGATCATCCTGCCCTGTGTCTCCCCGTATAGATAGTGTCCACTCCGAACCGGAACTCGCACGGGCATATCGTCTAAAGTTCCGACCTTCTTCGGAAGGCTAACTATACGTTCGCGCGCTAAATACTCGCCTTTCTGCGAGAATATTGTAACTATCCACTCATCTAACCAACAATAGAATGAGTGTACAACCATCTCAAGTCCACATGAGCATGTACAAATTTATAAGAAATTTCCATTGGCCACACCAACGTTTTATTCAATCAAAACAAAAATCATTCGGGACTTTCTCACCCAATTCTTGTATAGCAAGTCCCAAATCCATCATATAAAGGAGCAGTGGCGTAATTAAGGAATTTTCCTAGGTTTCTAGTCAATTTTTAAGAACCCTAATCAAATTACACCAAAATCATAAGTTAAATTGCACACAAACAAAATAAGTACACAAACAAACAAAACAAGAACACAAACAGAACTTATAATCGACACAGCCACCAACTTCACATAAATTCTGGGAATTATTCAACAATCCAAAAATTCCATAAAAATTATACAATATAGCCTAATGTGTCTGGAGTCATATACAATTGGATTCAACTAAAAATCATTTATACTTTAGGAGTTATAAACGTTTTGGTGACAGATATACAATCTGTCTAGCATCATATTCTACAGTGCACTGTTTTTGTAAATTCCATATCTCTCAACATAAAAATCATATTCAATCAATTCCAAAGCCCAGATTCTCATACGACATGATATTAACTTCCCTACTTTTTCCATATTTTTACACGAAATATAAGTTTCCCAAACGAAGTCCTATATACACATGTAAGACAGCAATCTGATTAACACTAGGTATCTTAATACACTTGTTTAGTAAAATCTATATCTCCCAAATTAAAAACCCTACGAATTCAATTCCAAATCTAAAATTCTTCTAACTCATAATATTAATCTATGTATTTTTCTCAGATTTTTAATAAGAGCATATAACTGAAATTCTTTATCAAGAAACTTACAACCAATTGAGCAAAAACACAATAACACTTCTTCACAAAAATTAGGTCAAGAGAAAATCAAAACATGTATGAATAGAAACCACTAGAAAAGGGTGAGAATCACTCACCAAAATTATCAATAAATGGAGAAAGATATCTTGAAACTAAGGAACAAGAATAATCGTTCGCCATGGTGTCTCCTTCTACGCCCTAAGTCGCCTCTTCCGTTCTTCTTCTACGTACGTGGTTTTTCTTTTCTCTTCTCGTGGTTTTCTTTCTCATTCTCCCAATATAACTAAATATATTATTATTAAATAGGTAATGGGCTTAAGGCTTAAGGCTTTAACTTAAATCTTATAAGATTAGGGCTTATAAATACTAATTATATAATAGACCTGGCCCACTTCCTAATACATGTTGGATTAGGAAAATCAATTAAACTAAAATATAAGACTCACTAATTTATTATAGTAGGCTACCAAAATAATATTATATAGAACCCATCTAACTCATGAATGTAGAAAATAAATAAATAAATCGTAAATATAATTATATAGACACTTAATGAAACATTATCATAATACCCATGTATTATATATAAAAGTAAAAACTAGAAATTTACGGGTCTTACATTATGAGTTATGGAATGACAAGAAACCAAATATTGCATATTTTAAGATTTTTGGTTGCAAATGTTTTATTTTAAATGATCGTGATCACTTAGCTAACTTTGATGCTAAATCCGATGAAGGAATTTTTCTTGGGTATGCCACTAATAGTAAAGCATATAGAGTTTATAACAAGAAAAGTTTAGTAGTCCAAGAGTCTATGCATGTTATATTTGATGAGTCAAATCCTTTCTCACCCATAGTACGTTCCTATGAAGATGTTGAAGTTATCCAAAAGATTTCGGATATTCAAATTAATGATACATCTAAGGAAGAAACTTCGAGTGCTCAAGCTCCTTCTAAGGAGTTGGAGAATAAAACCAAGCAAAACTCGAATGATTTGCCTAAGAGTTGGAAATTTGTGTCCAACCACCCTATCAATCAAATTTTTGGAGAGCCATCTAGTAGGGTTATGACTAGATCTTCCTTAAGAAATGTACGCAATAATGTGGCATTTGTTTCTCAATATGAGCCCAAAAACATAATTGAAGCCGAACAAGATGAATCTTGGATGATGGCTATGCAAGAAGAGCTCAATCAATTTGAGAGAAACAAAGTATGGACACTTGTTCCCAAACCTAATGATCACACTATTATAGGTACTAAATGGGTATTTCGTAACAAAAAGGATGAAAGTGGTGTAATTGTTAGAAATAAAGCTAGACTTGTTGCCCAAGGATACAATCAAGAGGAAGGCATTGATTATGAAGAAACATATGCACCCGTAGCTCGTTTAGAAGCCATTCGCATGCTACTTGCTTATTCATGTTTTAAGAATTTTAAATTATATCAAATGGATGTGAAAAGTGCTTTCTTAAATGGTTTTATTGAAGAGGAAGTTTATGTAAAACAACCTCCCGGATTTGAAAATCATGTTTATCCGGATTATGTGTTTAAATTATCGAAAGCATTATATGGTTTAAAACAAGCACCTAGAGCATGGTATGATAGACTTAGCTCATTTTTAATTAACAATGGTTTTGTTAGAGGTAAAATTGATACTACCTTATTTATCAAAAATCATAACAATGACATGCTACTTGTACAAATCTATGTTGATGATATTATATTTGGTTCTACTAACGAAAATCTTTATAAGGATTTTTTCACATGTATGCAAAAGGAATTCGAAATGAGCATGATGGGAGAAATGAATTACTTCCTTCGATTACAAGTGAAGCAATGCAAAGAAGGCATCTTCATCAATCAAGAGAAGTACGTGAAGGAGATTTTGAAGAAATTCGACATGGAAGGTGCCAAATCCATGAGCACTACTATGAGTTCAACATTGAAGCTTGACAAAGACGAGATAGGTAAAAGTGTAGACATCAAGAAATATCGATGTATGATCGGTAGTTGATTATATTTGACGGCCTCTAGGCCGGATATTATGTTTAGTGTATGTCTTTCTGCACGATTCCAAGCGGATCCTAAAGAGTCACATTTACTTGCCGTAAAATGGATTTTAAGTTATCTTTTCGGTACTAGTTCCTTGGGTTTGTGGTACCCAAGAGAGAACTCATTTGACTTGATTAGTTATTCCGATGCGGATTTTGCCGGTTGCAAAATCGATAGGAAAAACACTTGTGGCACTTGTCATTTCCTAGGACACGCACTAGTATCTTGGTCAAGCAAGAAACAAAACTCGGTGGCCCTTTCAACGGCCGAAGCTGAATATGTGGCGGCCGGAAGTTGTTGTGCTCAAACCTTATACATTAAACAACAACTAAAAGACTTTTGATTAAGTCTTAACCACATTCCCATTAAATGTGACAACACAAGTGCTATTAGCTTGACCAAGAACCCTATACAACATTCACGTACTAAGCACATTGAGATAAGATATCATTTTATTCGTGATCATGTGCAAAAAGGTGATGTTGATATTGAATTCGTTGGCACCGAATCGCAACTTGCGGATATTTTCACTAAACCACTTCCCGATGATCGCTTTAGCACTATTCAACGTGAAATTGGTATGACTAAAGCATGTGATATCTAGTTGACCAAAATTTTCGTGTATATTGATCCTTAATGCTTGTCTCTAAAGCATACAATATTGTGCAATTATTTGGCTAAATATAAATTAAGCATTTTTGTACCTAATATTTCCATTTCATATTAATTGATGTACTAATATCATTCTTGTAGCAAAAATGTTGTAAAGTTGCTCTTTCTAGGTGTTTATGGCTTAAAATGCTCAAACCAAGAAAATCATGGCAGAATGAGTGATCAGCCGACTGAGGCTTCATCAGTCGACTGAAGGAGGTTCATCAGTCGACTGAGCAGCAGCTGAGAAGCAGTTACTTTTTCTCTTTTTATTCCCCTGTTTTCCCTTCATTCTCTCTTCTCCATTTTTAAATACATCACATCACAACCCTTCCAAACCTTGAGAATCTTCATTTATTCTCTATTCTCTTTATTAAAACTCCATTTTTCTTCCACTTACTACATCAAATCAACCATAAATCTCATCTATTTCATCCCAAATCTCTCAAACCCATTTCAATCTCTCTCAAACCCTAACCCTAGCCACCTTTATCAATCTTTCTTCTCTAAACTCTATCTTATACCAAATTTCTTTACCAAAACTCATCCACATCTTCCATCTAAACCTTTACTTGCATTTTTCCTTCACTCACACAAATTTTCACCAAAATTTTCAAAATCTTACAAGAACCCTAACTTTTCAAAACCTACATCTCTTACCCAATCTCCATAGTTATGGCTCACCATCTCGCTCCCGTCGCCCTCGAAAGAATGTACCACAAGTGGGTACATCATCGGCACAACCTCAAGCTCCACTACCGCCCTTATTCATCTCTAATGAGGCTGAAGAGAACTTCAACAACGACTATTCAACACGGGCTATCGTCGAAGGTAAATAATTCAACTTTCAATTATTCGCTTCAAATGGTTTGAATGTTGCTGGATTGTTTCAAAATCAAGGAATCATAAATTTTTTGAACATCCGTGAAAATGTGTACCCGCGGTTTATCCGATTGTTCTATGCTAACTTGCACCTTCCGATTCTGGATAACGACCGTCCCAACAAGGCCCGTCTTATTACACTTTTAAACGGGCAACGGATTAACTTTAACAAAGACGAGCTAGCCAAAATTTTTGGGTTCCCCGTTGACATTGTAACGGAAGTACCCTCCAACTTTGGGGATCTTCTCGGTTTTAATAAGAACGCTGCCAAAGGAATCCTACTCAATCGTAGATTTCCTAATACGCAAGGAGAAATTAAGGCCTCAATGCTTAAACTTGATGTCCGTCTCATACATTCAATTCTTGGGTACTCGATCATTCCAAGGCGTGGTAGTCGTGCCGCACTCAATGCTTTGGAGTTATTCCTCGTATGGGCGATAGTAATGGGACACCGATTGGACTTTGCTAGCCTAATGTTCCATCATCTTCTTGAGATCACTAATCGAAAAAGGCAAGGGTTGGTCTATGGATTGGCCCTCACTCAATTGTTCAAATTTTACAATATCCGACTCGAAGACGAGGTCGATGTTATCATTCCCACAAGTGAGGAAACCTATAGCGCCAAGGTGATTCGGTTGATGAAATACAATTTGGTATATGGACAATGGACTCCCAATGATCCTAGAGATAGAGATGAAAGTGGTGATGAAAGCGATGGCTCATCCGAAGAAATGGGTGAAGAAGAAGAAGAAGAAGTAGGAGGAGAAAGTTCCGAGCTCCCTGAAACCACCACCTCTCAAGGCCGTAGCCAATCATCAAATGCCGCCTTGCTTCAAGCAATTCAAGGGTTATCGGGTCAAGTTCAAGCTCTATCGACCAACATGACGAATCGATTCAATTGTATTGAGGATCGACAAAGAGCTCATGAAGAAGCCTTTCTTCATTACCATCCGGAGCATGTCTTTCCGATTTAGAACCCTTATCAAGTTGATCAAGGTTGGGGACAATGGCCACAAGACCCACAAGAATAGTCATTGGGTTCTCTCCTTTTTGTTGATAACAAAGGGGGATAAATATGTGTGTTAGAGTGCTTGGTACACACTCTTTGAGTTTTATTAGTTTAATTATGAACTCTTTTAAGCTTTTACGTTTGTTTTTTCTTCTATGAACTTCTAAGGTTTATTGTTCTAAGTTTTAAATTGCTTTTGGTTTGAATTTAGTTAAAGTTTGCAGTTTTTATTATGATCTCTTATGCATGCTTGTTATATTCTTCTTATGCATAGTTTAAGGGAGAGTTTTCCCTTTAGAAAACTCAACTAATAATCTTAATCACTAACACACATTAATTTATTGTCATCATCAAAAAGGGGGAGATTGTTGACTTGTAAGTCACTAATCTTGTTTTGATAATAACAATAAAATTAATCATGTGTAATTTAACTTAGTTGATGTTTTAAGTTATAGCCACAATTAAATTGATCATGCGTGGACTTAACCGAAAAGCCGGAATCAAGATCATTCTTCTACAAAGCATCGCACAATCAAAGTCTTACACCTCACACTACTCTTGAAGATTTCTAAAGTACAATGAGTCAAGGAAGAAGAGAAACAAAGAAACAAACAAAGCCCTCGTTATTACATATATGAGTGAGTGCCTTAGTTTCCTTGTAAAGATTCTCATTTTTTCATCATAAATAGCTCATACAATTTTTCAATATTATAAGATTGATCAAATCAAAAGTTGAATCAAGTTTCCTTCAAAAATCTTATTTTCGGGAAAAACCGTTTTTGGAACAAATTCATTTTAAATATTTAACGAACTCATTTCGGAGCTCTTTACATTATAGAAGTCTTAGAAACTCATTTTTAAGCATCCCCTAACTTCAAAATTGATTTTTGAGCTAATGTGCAAAAGTATGAAAAGTGGGATTTTTGGTCAATCTGGCAGCAGACCAGAGGGGAGCATCAGTCGAATGATGGGCTTTGCTTAGTCGATTGATGGCCACTCAGTCGACTGATGAGCCTTGCTCAGTCGACTGATGGCCTAGAAACTAGCCGTTGGATTTCAGATTTTTTACCACTTTTGGTACCAAACTTCTACCAACTCCCTCCAAACGGCCATATGGTTTCCTAGACTATATATACACCATCTAAGACTTATTTAAACACTCTTGAATCATTCCTACACTGTTCTATTCATCTACATTCAATATTCAAAGATTCAAAGACATTTTCTTTTGATCAATCACAACCATTTTGAGCTAGAACTTATTGATCAAATTTGATATCTCTTAGTGTGAGCTTAAGTTGTAATCTTCATACACTATAGAGCTATTGTACATTGGTGTTAGTCACCAAATCATTTCTTTCAAACATTAAGAGAGGTTTATCTCTTAAGATAGCGAGAGTGAATTCTTGTGTGAGTATTTAGAGAGATTCAATACTTGTAAGAGTGTGTGAGAAAAATACACTTGTAGAGGTTTGATCTTCACCCGGAAGAAGATCGGTTATAGTGGAATTTCTCGGGGTACTAACCGAGCCCGGAAGTAGGAGCTAACAAGCCGAACTGTGTGGACAAAAAGTCTTCGACTTTGATCGGTTTAATCTTTTTATCTCTTAAACTCTTATATTGTGTTATTTGCACCTTGTGATTGGAATTATCTTTGTTTCTTGTTTGCTTGATTGATATAGACATCGAATATTTTTTTAAATTGATTTTAAAAATCCCATTAAGTATTAAAAACCCTATTCACCCCCCCCCCCACCTCTAGGGTATTTTTCGACCTACAACTCTCATGAACTATAAGAAACTCGTGATTTGAATTTACCAATTTATTCCAAAAATTAACCAAAAGTCTAAACAAAAGAGCACTAATGTCTATCAAAACTCATGTCCTCTCCATTCTAAACTTAAAATTCTTTGGCAACTTTCTTGCCAAATACAATAATAATGGAAAATAGCTATGTATATATATATCTGTCTGTGTCTAAATTCTGCTGTGATGGGTGTTTGGCTACTTTCTTTCTTTTTCCTTGCAAGTAGTCCTTTAAGGCGGACATGTCATCTTTCTATAATTGTAACTATAATGATACACATCAATAACATCATGTTTCTTTACACATAATATTGTTTTCAATCATGCTAAAATAATTGTACAGATTGATATAAAAATCCTATAAAGAAAATATGGTAAACAAAAATAACCCATTTCCCACTCCATTGCCATTTTTCAAATTAACAAATGTACTTGAATTAATTTGTTGCTATATATATATTTTACTAAAACTATGAGTAATTTTATATGTCCAAGCAAAACACAACAGATCATAAAGGTAGACTCCCATTTTGATGAGTACGTAGTGCATCACCATACTTGGGTGCACTTACATACCGTCAGCCTGAGGCTCAGGCTCCCACAGTATGTATGTCTCAACCCAACTACTACAATCAATGCTTGTTCGCTTTTTATAAATGCATTAACTATTTTTTATGTTCATGAATGAATAAAAATTTCAAGAAAGGAACAACATGG
This sequence comes from Lonicera japonica, assembly GCA_021464415.1. Lineage (NCBI taxonomy): Eukaryota > Viridiplantae > Streptophyta > Magnoliopsida > Dipsacales > Caprifoliaceae > Lonicera > Lonicera japonica. Next base: position 33,989,610 of record CM038470.1, on the reverse strand, counting down.
GTGAGCCTAGAGGCCTTCTTCTACGAGGTGTTTGGTTCTTTTCTCTTAGGCTAGCAACTGATTGTGCAATTTTACACTTTTCTAGCTAGACATATTTTGCCAAATTTATTTGGTAAGTGGGTGCAAACTGGAAAAGTGCATGTAAAACTGCACAATGAGCTGACAGCCAAAGTGAAAAGCGAACCAAATACCTTGTAGAAGAAGACCTCTAAGGTCATCCATGTTGTTCGTTTCCTGAAATTTTAATTAATCAACAAACATAAAACATAGTTACCACATTAATATAAATAGAACAAGTTTTGATAGTAGTAGTAGTAGCTAGGTTAAGAGAGACATACTTTGGAAGTCTAAGCCATAGACTAAAGGTATGTGAGTGTACCAAGTGATGGTGGTGCACTAAGTACTCGTAAAAACTAGAGTCTACCTTGATAATGAAACGTATTTTGCTTGAACCTGAAAAATTATTCATAGTTTTAGTAAAATATATCGCAACAACTTAATTCAAGCACATTTGTGAATTTGAAAATTGGCAATGGATCGGGGTGGGGAAAGGGTTCTTTTCATTTACCATATTTTCCTTAATTATAGGATTTTTATATCAGGTTGTAAAAATCATTTAGCATGATTGGAAATAATATTATGTGTAAAGAAACATGGTATGATTGATGAATAGCATTATAGTTGCAAATAATATAAAGAGGACATGTCAACATTAGAAGACCAATTGTAAGGAAAAAGAAATAGAGAAAGAAAAGTAGCTAAAGACCACTCGTGGAAAATTTACACACACACAAATATATATATATATATAGCTATTTTCAATTATTACTATATTTGGCAAGAAAGCGGTTAAAGAATTTTAAGGAATTTGGCTCCTTTTCATTACCTTTCAGTCTAATTCCGTCCAAGTGGATTTAGTTCGAGAACTAAACAATTGAATTTTTTCATGAAACTTGGTAGAGATGATCTCTATGATGAGTAGATCATCTCCAAAAAATTTCATCAGGAGATTCAATCTAAAAATATGTGAGCTGATAATCAAAATTTTGAATGGTCGAAAATGAACAAATGCATCAAATTTTTACTACGCCCACTTCCGGTTTGAATTTTTTGATGATTTTTTTTGGACATAATCTACTTATTATAGAGATCATCTCTACCAAGTTTCATGAAAAAATTTACCCGTTTAGCCCTCAGATTAGACCCCCTTGGACAGAATTGGACCGAAGGAGTAATAGAGAGGAGCCAAGTCCAATTTTAAGTTTAGAATGGAGAGAATTAATTTGAGTTTTAATAGACATTATTGGGCTTTTATTTTGTCTTTGGGTTCATTTCTTGAATTCTAAATTGAAATTAAAAGAATCTTATAGTTCATATTAAAAAGCTGAATCATAATTTAATAGGGCTCAAACTTCTCATGTAAAATTACCATTTTGAATTTTGGAAATAAACCAAAACACGAACCAAATGAACACTTTATCTCCATCAAATTTATTTTTTTGTTTGCACACTAATATTGAGTAAACTCGTTGTGTGTCAGTTTAGTTTTGGTTGATTTTGACCGAAATATCAATGTGACTCGGCTTTTCCATGAAGGGTATTTCAAATGCATCCATGGAATTAATTTTTTACCCCACTTAAATTTTTTAATGACTTAAATAACCCTATTTTTGATTGTAAACTCACCCCACTTTCTTTATCTCGACACTATTAGGTCTGTTACTTCTTCTCTCCTTATTTTATTCTCTCTCTCTCTCTCCCAAGATCTTTCACAATTGTTCCTCCTTCATTCTCTCGGTTTTTTACACTCCTTTTGCTCTACTTCTTGTTGGAAATTTACTATTCAAATGAGTAGCACAGTTGATTTAGATGATTGGATGAAGCACTTAATTTGATGAAGCACTTAATTTTACCCTCCAAAAGTATTCAATTTTCTCCATTAATTTTAATTGCATTAAGCATTTTGTGGTTTGCTTCACTAAACTTAGATTGTGTCTCAATAAAATTTCATTCCAATTTATGGCTCCCCAGAATTCTCGTAATGATATTATACCAATAAATAATTTGTTAATTGGCAGATATATTAAGATCTACATACTAGAATTCAATTTTTGATATTCACCTTTTCCTCCCTCGAATTAACATATTATACTCAAGATCACTTTTCTTGCAGCCATAGGGTTGAACTGTGAACAAGGTAAAATTAACTGCCCAGCGAACATATTTGGCTTTTCCAACCAATTTGTTTTTATGTTCTACGAACATCATGGTTATATATTTTATTTCCAGAACTTTGTTTAAGTTTTTTTTTGGCTCGCCTAAGCGATTCAATCACTCCCTTTGCCTTACTCAGTTTGCCACCAACTCTATTAATGGAAAAACACTCAGGATAGATCCGGTCAAATAGGTATATTTTACCTAAACATAAACGTTACTTAACATGGCATGTGTTTTACTTTCAAAAACTCGAACTAGTTCAAAACTGCCCTCCCCCATTTGGGTTGGGGTGGGTTAAGATCCCAACGGGTTGGGCCATTGTGCCATACCTACTTTACAGTTCTGTAATATAGAAAACCGTAAAGTTATTTCCTCTTTGCTTGAAATGGAGCCTCCATTGAGACACATCGGTTCGTTGATTGATAAGGTAAAGGCATTTCTTCCTTGTTTGAAATACACCAACTAATTGTAGCTTTTTGGCTGATACTGATTATTTCCTTCTTTCGCAGGTACAAATTAACACTTCGGAGAAACCAGACTGAATCAGAGATTGTATTGTAGACATGTTTTTTGGTGTAGTTGCACAGGACCGGGAGTCTCGAAAAAGTAAAAGCTAGAATCAGAGTGGACAATTCTGCAAGATGACAGTTCTTTTAATTCTCCCTTCATTGGAAACAGGTGAGTTTGAGAACATTTAGCCCAAATTCTACGATAAAGATAAGAAGAAACTGCTTTTAACACTTCAAGAAGCTGAAACAACAGCTCTTCCATCCAAAAGTTATTGAAGAAAAGTTAAACTTTTGTCTCTTGAGATATTTTTCGTCAATCATTCTCTGTTTATTCCAGTCAGTTTTTCTTTTAATGAAGTGTAAAATGGTTTTTGAATGTACTACGTGGTGGGAAGAGAAGTTTGGATATCAATTTTACTAACTCAAGTATAATTGTACGTGTACTTCTTGCATTCATTTTGTTGTGCAGAATGACTATAAAGATTTAGAATAAACTATTCATATTGGTATTTTATACCTTCTATATGTGAATTTACTCCCCCCCCCTCCCCACTTTGTTTTAATTTTTGAAAATTTCCTCGCTCATAAATTAATTTTGAATTTATAATTTAACATTTTACAAATGGTTTAGAATAATTTTCTAGATCTCTTGCATGTCCTTCGATGTCCTTTCCAACGAACAGAAGTGAAAATTGAAAGATTTATGTAGTACTGTGCAGGAGTGGAAAGCAATTAGAAGTGTATATATATAGAGAGAGAGTGCAGTGTGATTAAAATGTAGAATCAAGAAGAAAGCAGGACGGTAGGTAATATTTGGTCTTTGGGGTTTCTACATTTTTGGCACCTTGCACTCTTTTTCATTCTTCCATATGGTTTATATATGTTGTACTATTTTATTTGAGAAAGTTAGACCAATCTCGTACTATGATTGAAGCTGGCTGCAAGTGGAGAGTGGTATCAGGTACGTATATCAAAACTTGGGGCCATAAATGAGTTCCTGGGTCTGTTACTTTTCGTGTTCAATTTCCATGTCGCATTTTGCAGCAAGATGCAAAAGTTAATTAGTGATCTTTTTGTTCCCAGAACACGGCAAAGGAATTGTGAGTTTATTGACTTAATCTTTTTATCGAAGGAGGCAAAGATCATAAAGCTCGTTCTGCTTTGGGGAGTGAGTTGCCTGGGAGGGGGGGTTCGCGGAATTGGCTTTTGATAGCAAGTGTAACACCTCGTTCTTCCGTTTCCTCGTAGTTGCCTTCATTTGTTCGTAAATTTCACCTCGGGTGGTGAAATCTTGTATTGAGGAGTCTTGTAGTATTCTAGCACTCCATATTAGTCATATCAGTTTACCTACACTCGTATGAGTAATCGTTTAGTGATTCGGGTGGTCCGAATCAATATTGGCTCTTAAATCGTAAGTTTTGGTATTACGCGATTTCTTGTTTTTAGCCAACTTTGGGGCAATATAACTTTCTCGTATTTTATACGATTTGGCTTCCATTTATTCCTATTTTTAGGTTTCATACCATTCTACAACTTTCATGTTTTGACTGAAAGCCAATTTTCACTCCTCGTTGGTCAAACATCGTCCGAAGTAGGCCGGTTAGTAAAATCAGGCCATTCAGTAGTGCTTCGGTAGAGCGCTATCTTCGGAGGATTTCTGGGAATTATTCATCCAGAATTTGGAGAGACTTTCTCTTAGAAAGTTGTAGATCTTTGAATTAGCTTTCTGTGGAGATAAATATCACCCCAATCCAAGTTCCGAGCAAGAAGTTATGACCAAAATACTAACAATGGTCAATGTTGTGTGAATAAGCTTTGGCTGAGAGCTCCCACGATCGATCTTGGGAGGTCCAAGATCAATCTTGGAGCACTAAGTGTCAAATTTTAACCCCTTTAAACCCCATTTTCTCATCATTTATCACCACAAAAGACCCAATTCAACCCATACACTTCCGTATACACTTAGAGGGTTCTAGAGGGAGAAATAGGTGAGATTCTTGAGGGATTGGGTGGGCATTTCACCTTGATACAAGATTTGAGCTCCAACTCTCCATATCCTCCACTATTCATCATCTCCTACCTTCTTCTTCCTCATCCATGGCTACGTGAAACGAAGCTAGGGCTTTGGGATTGTGGCATCAACACTTCACCGAGCACTTAAATCTTGTGGAATATCATCAATAGAGGTAGGAACACTTATATAAACTTGCTTTTCAAATTATTAAATGTTGCATTTGAGATTTCTACGCAAGTGGGGGAGATTTTCATAAAACCCTAGATTTGTAATGAAGCATGTGGATTGGCTTAGGTTAAACTCCAATTGGTTGTTGATAATGATGGGTTAACACATATATTTATGTATGTACGATTAATTTCATGTTTTCACGACATGTGTTTGGAGATTCACAATGAACCCATTTTCTAGTTGCATGTTTAACATATGAATTGGAGGTTTTTGGGGATTGTGCATAGTAAATGCTTATTTATGGGTTGGAAATGGTAGAAATACCTATATATCATATTAATAACAAGTATCGAACACTATTGAGGAGATTTCCTTAAAAACCCACAAAGACAAAATCGTACGTAATAAATTGTGAACTTGGCGCTCCTTGTAGACTATCGTTAATACTAGTGATGAGTACGCTACTTAGATACATTCTAATGGTGTGAGATACATAACTGTGGGGCATAGGTTGCCGAGGCCATGTGAAGCTAAGTATACCTTGAACCTATTGGTTAAGTTAAAATTATAAGAACCGGTACATAGCTTGATGACGTGACTTGGGAACCATCAAAACACACTAACGGCCTTAGTGTACACACATGAGGCGTAATGACATATATACGGTACCAATAACAAACTAGTTGGTCCTATAATGTGAATAACCATATGATGATAAGTATGCGGATTATAAGTGTGATGACGAGGCTTACGTTGATGATTAACAAATAGTGGGTTGTATTGTATTGTATTGTATTGCATTGCATTTATATACGTGATTAGCCATGTGTGTGATGGATTGTGTTGGCCTTTCGGTGCACTATTGATATATTGTAGTTTCATAATAGCCAGGCCAGGGGCACCGAGCTATAAATGCCAGGCAAGAGGTACTGGGATATAAATACCATTGTATACGTATACACGTTCACCATATTAAGGCTGGGGGTACCGAGATATAAATACTAGGCCGGGAGTACTGGTCCTAGTTATAACTGTTGTGCAACCACCCAAAGCGGACAAGGGAAAGGGCTACCCAGTACCGTGCAGTGGTAGCCGCCTGTTATGTTATCGTATCGATGTATATTGCCTTATCGCGGATGAGTATTCATAGTCCTGCATTTATAGTTTCCCTAACTTGCGGATTAGTTCGTGTGGCTCTATCAACGGGACTGTGTGTTCCGGGAAGTAGTAGCTTTACACTTAGGTGAAACATCTTAAGGTAGTTCCGTCCTTGGAGAAGCTTTCTTGTACCGGTGTCTTTTTGTTAACTATTTAGAGCGTAGTCTCCGAAAAAATGTCTTGAGCGGGTTCCACTCCAAATGAATTACAAGTTAAGATCAAGTCACTGAGCAGTTCGCTCGCTTGAAGGAAACATGATTAGTTTAGAGCTTGGGGTCTTTCGAGAACCGATGCTCTAAGCCTAGTAACCGCGGGGTGAAACTGAGGCATTATGTTAGAGATATGATACGAGGACTTATGTGATGTTGATATAGATGATGGTGATAATGTTGATTGTGTTTATTATTATCATATTACATCTTATATTGTTGTGTATGTGTATATGATATACTGCCTCGAATGTGATGTGAATGATACTAGATGAATGCAGACGCTATTAAATGGATCATAATACACATAAAGTGGAAAGTATTATCACCTAATGGCCTTTAGAAACATGGTATTCGAGCGTGAGAACGTGGCTTGGTTGTGGGATGAGCCAGTGATAAAGCCTTGTAAATGGCCAAGTATGAAATCCATAATGTACTAAAATTAAAGAAAAAATAATGGATACTTGGCCAATAGTCACAACTTACAGTATAGGTACCGGATAGCATAGTATAGTATTGAATTGCGCTTGAGAGCAAATCCACGTAGCATGTTGAACCTTTGGAAGCTAAAGTTTGTGTTGAAGTAGCTTTATATCAACGATTACCTAATGATGCGAGATTTGACTTAGGGTATTCCATGGAAAGTCTAGGGATAGGATAGGTTGATCGGATAGTTAGCTTCCGATGGGTAGGATTGGATTCCTAGTAGGGTTGCATGCACGTGTGGGTCAGTTGCAATGCACTGCACGATTTTTTAAACTATTGCACTAATGTAAAACAATTATTTTCTATATAAAACCTATATAGTTCCCACTGAGCCCGGATTTGGCTCATCCGATTTTCTAAAACAGTTTTGCAGGTCAAGCATCAGGGATTTACGCATGGTCTGCAAGTCTAGTAGCCTCTGATATCCATAAACTATTCTTTGGGTCCTTTACGAAAAGGACGTTGTTGTATGAAGTGATTAGTTCTGTTATTTTGTAAAAGATCTTTTGTATAAGCTTTGATATCGGTTTTGATATATAAACCATCTTCGATGTAAACTTGTTAAGTAGATTTTTATATGTGGAGTGGTTTTATTATGGATTGTTTGTATTGGTATTTGTATGTAAATGGTTTTGATTTTTAACATGGCAGTTTGTTATACAAATAAACTCCATATGTCAAAATTTTCTGAAACGGGATTTCTTAAAGTCATGATTTTTTACGTTATAAACCACGGCATCCATGATTAATCGAGTCCCGGAGGTGAAAATCTCAGAACGGGATTCGGGGCGTCACAGTAAGGGTGATGATCAAGGTAAACATTTATGTTTGTCCAGCGTGTTTAAACACAATTCCTACTGGGGAATTGTCTTCTCTATGGTGCTGGAATGGAGACGTCAATCATGTCACATGGGAATGTTCGTTGGCGCAGCAGTGTTCAACTTTATGGCAAGTTTATGTGCGATTTTTGGGGTTGAGGTGCTGATTTCTTTTGGTGGTCCCACAAGGTTATAAATAGTTTAGAGATTGAGTTGCTTGACTTAATTTGTTCTTTTGTTCGGTTGGATCTTATAGGGTAAGCAGAACTGGGTCTTGCATGAAAACGAAGTTGCGGCTTCTGTTGATATAGTTCAGTTTGACAGGGTATCTAGAGGCATTTATAGAGCCAAATTACTGAAGTGCGGCAGTATTAGCCCCAGCCCTACCCCTTCGAGATGTTTGTGGTAACCGCCAGAGCCCTCCTTAGTAAAGGTCAATTTTGATGGAGCCATTTTAAAAGTATAGATTGTTGGGCTGAGTTGTTTCTAGAAGTGTTGTAGGCAAATTTATTGCATATCATTCATTAATTATGTCAGGCCTGTTTGACACGGAGGTGGTATAAGCATTCGTTCCAGTTGAGGCGTTGGGATTAGCTATTAAACACGGCTTTCATCTAATAATCCTAGAAAGGGGGCTTCTTGGTTCAAGTTTGCAACTATCACTTATTGGCAACAACGTTGAGGAGGCGCAACAGATAACCCCTGACATGGCCGAAAATACTTTCGCGCTTATGAACCCAAGTGTATGTTGTCAAGTTATAATACTTGGCAAGTCCAAGTGTCGAACCACAAGAATAGTCGGAAAGACGATGTGGTGATTACAAGTCCAAGGCATTGTTTAAAGAAGTGAATTTGTTGATTTTAATTGTTGATTTTAAAGTCATGTAATAAGAACTAAAGTGATTAATCAAACAATGAGAAAAGGCTAAGGCATTATAGAATTCATTCGTTTTGCAACATTATGTAGAATCAATCTCATTCAAAGTTTTCAATGCAATTCCTAAGTGTTAAGTATCTTACACTTTTCTAAGTAAAATGGTGTGAAGCAAAAGCAACCCATTCCCATATAAATGCCACATAAAGAAAGGGTGGAAGCAAAACTTAACACAAGTGTATCTCTCCTTTGTATCTTGTAATCAAAAAGTGTGAAACAAGTGCAACCCATTCCCATATAATGCTCAACGAAGATACAAATTTAAGATACACCAAAATAAAAGGCATAAATTTAAACTAGGCATTTGAGAACTCATTGTTAGTTTCCCCTAGGCAATTGACTTGATTATGAAATTGGCCACTTACAGAGTTAAGCACAATAAATCATAACATTTCCTTTGCCTAAGATTAGGAGGTCTGGGTAGAGGATAAACCATTCGATATAGACATATTTGATAACTACAAATTGAATCCTTAGGGTGACTAGTGGAGTTGTATATTACATAAACTTAAGGGGTCCTCTTTGGCAACACCTTAACCAAGAAAATGTTGAGTCTCAAAATCACATAAAGTATAGAAAGCAGTAAACATATCATTAAGGCATTCAAGGATTAGAATATCAAATTTATGGTGGTTTCATGAATATCAAAGACTAATCATGCTTGCCAATGAAAAGTATCTTATTCATAGAAGGAGTGGACATAGGCTAGTAAGAAATACACAAGTATATCATCTCTTCATTAATGCTTGAGAACTATGTATACAAGGCATACAAAGGCAAATCATCTTATGAAAATTATCTTACTAGCTTATGAATGATTGATTAAATGGAGAAGATGAAGGATTCAACAAGTATTTAACAATACTAACAATAGAATGAGAAATAAACTTACATAATTAATGCATTGCAAACTTCATCTTTTAACCTTAGCAAAGAAATTTACTCCATAATAAATGTATAGACAAGAATTATAGAATTGTATTCCATTTCTCTTCAATGAAGATGATAAATTACAAATTCTAGAGAGAGATTAATATTCAAGACAAGTAAATAAAAATATTAATAAGTCCAAGAGTTTTTCAATACAATAATGGAGACTATATATATATAGATGAGTTTGTTGTCTCCCCTCTCATCTCTTTACTAAAGATTCATGAGAAACTATTCCTTTTGTCCATTGAAAAATAGCCACTTTTATATAAAATACAATATTCTAGGAGATAGAGATTGGAACCACTTTTTAATCTCCAAACTAGCTATGAGATAGATGAGCAAAATAGGGGAGGTGACATAAAAGACAAAGCAAGCCATCTAGATTAATCTTAGCTTGAGCTAGATAGATCCAACTCTTGTTGTCAACTCTTGATAGATCAAGGAATGAGCTTGCTTGATACAACTATTTGACTTTTCGTTGACTTTTTGCTTTAAAGGCCAAAAATTGCTCGGTTGATCATTTTTCTTTTACTCAATGAATTTCTTGAGATCTAAAGGCAACAAAATAAACACAAAAATGCTTTTCCAAGCAATGTTAGATATAAAATATGCTACGAGGCTAATTGCAAGATAAATTAGTAAACCGAATGGTTTTAGAGAGTTAAACTCATCAAACGACTCCGAAAATGAGCATATTAAAGACAATATTATGCGTTTATCAACCCCTAATTTTGAGTTTGTTGGGTTCACCAATGTGCTCTACAGTGTTCAAATTTGCAACTATCGCGTATTAATTAGTGTTGCTGTTATTTCTACCAATTATTAAGATGACGAAATGCTTTATTTTCTATGTATTAATTTGTGGAACCATAAATGTATTATATTTTTCAGTTGTAACTATTAGCACTCCCTTTCTACAGAATTTGATGGCACGACAAAAAAGTTGTCATTAAATTTACATACATTTTGAAGTAAAAGTACTTTGAAATGGATATGTTTTTCACTTTTGTTCCCTCAATGAAATAAGAGTGGTATATTTGAAAAAATTGGAGATTCTGGTATTTTAATCTACCTACTTTTGTTCAAGTACTATTTTAATGAAAAATGCTAGTCATCTCATAAAACATAATAAACAACTTTAAAAAAAAAGTACAATAATACACGTTTTATTTATCGTCATGCAAATCCAATTGCATTGATGGATTATATAATATTTTTTCTGTTTTAAAATATTGTATTTTTTGTAAGAGGTTTTTACGTATCGAGTTAGTCGAGGATAAGAGTACTCTTATCCTCGATTTTTTATTTAATTCTTGGGAAATAAACGAGAATCATACCTTAGCCTTCAATTCTGCCAACTAATGTTTAAAAAAAAAGAACTTTGTCCAATAGTAATGATTGTTAAAGAATGAACCCGGTGAAGAACAAAAAAAAATCATTTAGTAACACTGACTGCAACAGCAAAAATCCAATTCTCACTCCAACTTTAGTGACATATGCATCAACTCTGGAGTTGCCATCACAGGCCTAATAGTATAATTAAACACAAAATCACAGTATCGAGTAGGTCTAAGAAACACATCTCCCACTAATCAAATTCATGCTGGAATACGAGTTGTTATAGGTTATATAGCCTAGTTACACAAGGTGGTCTCCCAGTGATCAGATAGTGTTAATAAAAAAAAATTATTCCATAAAGTCATTTTTTTTAAATTGTAGGAAAATTATCTCAGGATGGTGACAGGGTGGGATGGAGCCTGTCACCATCCACACTTGTATCCCTATCAACATAACTCTAATCATGTATCAATATAAACAATAAAAATTATAAGTAGCATTTAAAATAAGTAGCATTTAAAAATTACAGCAACAATCAGAAAGCTTCAAAGATAGATTCAATGTATTATCATCAACCAATATAAGGGGTAATTTGTTTTTGCATGTATGAGAAGTTTCATGTAAAATGAAATATTAAATTTTGACAGAAGTACAAGAGAATGTTTCTCTATTAATTTAGAACTGGAGTTGCTCTTAAAAAATGGATAATTCACACTAATTCATCATTGATTAGATTTAGAACAAATAAACAATAAAAATCCCTCTATTGAAAGAATATATTGCAAGTATATGTTATGCATTCAATGACACGCACACACACACATATATATATGGAAAATATGAAAGATAGTTAAAGTTGAAGAAAGGCTTATGACGCGCCCAAAAATACTTCCGCGCTTAGGAACCCAAGTGTAGGTCGTCAAGTTATAATACTTGGTAAGTCCAAGTGTCGAACCACAAGGATAGTCGGAAAGACGATGTGGTGATTACGAGTCCAAGGCTTTGTTCAAGAGAATTTGTTTGGTTGATTTTAGTTGTTGATTTTAAAGTCTTGCAATAAAAATTAAAGTGGTGTATCAATTGATAAGAAAAGGCTAAGGCATTATAGAATTCATTTGCTATGCAATGTTATGTAAAATTAATCTCATTCAAAATTCTCAATGCAATTCCTAAATGTTGAGTACCTTACACTTTTCTAAGCAAAAGGGTGTGAAGCAAGAGCAACCCATTCCCATATAAATGCCATATAAAGAAAGGGTGTAAGTAAAACTCAACACAAATGTATCTCTCATTTTTATCTTGTAACAAAGGGTGTGAAGCAAGTGCAACCCATTCCCATATAATGTCCAACCAAGATGCAAACTTGAGATACACCAAAAGAAAAGGCATAAAATTAAACTAAGCATTGAGAATTCATTGTTAGTTTCCCCTAGGCAATTGACTTGATTATGAAAATGGCCAACTAAAAAGTTTAGCACAATAAATCATAACATTTCATTTGTCTAAGATTGGGAGGTCTAGGTGGAGATTAAATCATCCGATTTAGACACATTTGATAAATACAAATTGAATCCTTATGGTGATTAGTGTAGTTGATTATGGCATAAACTTAAGAGATCCTCCTTAGCAACACTCTAACTAAGAAAATATTGAGTCTCAAAATCACATAAAGTGTAGAAAGCACTCAACATATCATTAAAGCATTCAAGGATTGGAATCTCAAATTTATGGTATTTTTATGAATACTCAAAGACTAAACATGCTTGGCAATGTAAAGTATCTCAATCATAGAAAGAATGGACATAGGCTAATAAGAAATACACAAGTGCATCATCTTCTCATTAATGCTTGAGATCTATGTATACAAGGCATACAAAGTCAAATCACCTTATGAGGATTATCTTACTAGCTTATGAATGGTTGATTGAATGAAGAAGATGAAGGATTCAAGAAGTATTTAACAACACTAACAATGGAATGAGAAACAAACTTACATAATTAATGCAATGCAAACTTCATCTTCTAGCCTTAGCAATGAAACTACTCCATGATAGTTGTATGAACAAAAACCATTAAAGAGATTTTCATTTCTCTCAAGAGTTTCTCTAACTAGATTTCTTACAAGTGATAGATAGAGAAAGTGCAGGAAAATAGTGCTTATATTACTTGAATCTAGATCTAGAAAATTGCCTACATTACATGAGGGACAAAGAGCAATTAAATAATGGGAGAGCAATGCCCAAAAATGGGTATTCTAGTACACTTTTCTAAAGATCCAAAGGAAAGACACCTGATCCTATCTAGAAATAGAAAGTCCAGCCTTTATTGGTGAGTTTCCATGCATCAAAAGGGGAGAAAAGCTGCTTTTGGGGGCTGTGCTGTGCATTCTGGGAGGTCTCTGATCGATCAGAGGCTTCTCTGATCGATCAGAGGGGAGATTTTGGCTCAAAAGGTGGGCTCTGATCGATCAAAGCACCCTCTGATCGATCAGAGGGCATGTTCTGCACTAAAAGGTGGCCTCTGATCAATCAGAGGCTCCTCTGATTGATCAGAGGACACTTCGGGAGACTTTTTTTCTTCTCTTTTGGCTTCTATCTCTCTTGTACGCTTCCCAAAGCTCTCCAACTTGCTTCCATAGCCTGAAGGTACACTCAAGACACTAGAAAAGGCTACTTTGAGCCATGTTAAAGCAATTCTTGATATTTGAGTGTGTGCACAAGAAGTGGATTAATTTAATTAAACTAGGCTAACATAAACGCGATAAACACAATCAAAAGAGCGTTAGCGACTACAAAATTACGCGTTTATCAGCTTACCTCTTTCGAGAGCAGAAAAAATCAAATCCTTTGAGAGTGAACCCACTTGATTTCAGACCAAATAGAAACTTAAAAATTGGTAGTGAAGGCCTTGAGACAAAAATCAACTATCTTAATGAATGCAGAGTGCCTTCCAGTTACCTAAACGTAGTGAATTACCACCACCAAAACTAAAATCAAAGCATGCTTCTAGTTACCCTAATTTTTTCCAAATTCTCAACCAATACCCAAAAAAACCTAAAACAATCAATACATACCAATTCTCAAAACATAAATTTAACAATTAAAACATGCAAATATTCAGATGTATGCAACATTATTAGCAATTTACCATACTTGGTGGAGATGTGCAAATGATAAATTTAGGAATTTAGCATACTAGTGCAAATGGTCTAAGACATATTAATTTACAGAATGTTACAACGAAAACAAGCAGTTTCATTCACCATGAGTCCATAGCCATTCATTAGATTGAAACTAACATTTTCTTAAAAAGTACCAAAGTCAAAATAGAACCATATGTTTTGAAAATTACAAAATAGTATACCTTGAAGGATACGTTAATTTGGAGGATAGTTTGCCACTAAGAAGTAATTAGTTGGGATTGATGTTTGTAAACTGTCCCGAACACCTTTACTGGTTAAAAAAAAAACTTTCAAGTGTTACATTTCTTCTTTCCATTACATACAATGTTGACTGTTACATTATTTTTTTTCTTCGTTTCCTATTTTTTTTTTTTTTGACTTCCTTTTGTTTAACAATATTCTAATGTAATCTATAATTAACATGTTTGCTTTTTACTATGAATTACATTGAAAGAAATCAAACCTCTAACTACTCTCATCTCAATTTCTAAAGTCAGCCAACACTACTACACTAATTACATTGAAAGAAAGCTTACGTGAAGACAATGACTGGAGCAGCAGTAGCAGCAACAACAACAAATCAGGGGAAGGTGCTGGTCGATAAAATGGATCCTTGTGGGGTCACTGAATCCGCATTGCTCCTGCATCTTCATCTTTAACAGCCTGAAAGAAACTAAGGAGAAACATACATGCTTTTTATATTTATTTACTCCCTCAAACTCCCACTTTATGTTTTGGTACAGCTCAAACTAAGAGTCCTGCACCTAAAACAAGGCTACAAGAACATAGCACTCTTTTTTGATCTAGGCAAAAGTTAGTCCTGATGTTATTGGATTTACTGCAGAACCGAAAAACCATAAAGCCCACAGTCATATTGTAAAATGCACACCTACAAATACTCGTAATATTTCAACATTTTATTTCCTACATAGCTAGGGTGATTAAAACATCTCCTGTAGTTGTAATAATCACCTAAAAATCTAAATCAGAATATATATTTCCAATTTATTTTGAGATCAGCAAGCTCTTAAGCATTAGGAAGGTTAGTCTTTTAAGCATTTAGAAGGTTTGAGGAAATTCTTCATCAGTTACTTTTTTAATGGGTTCATAAGTTACCAAAACTAATTCAACAATGGGGAAACTTATCTTATAAAATACAAAAGTAAGAAGAATTAAAGTAAAAAAAATTAGGAGCAGCTACCAAGTACATTGTGTGTAATAAGGGCTTAATTTCTCTCCATTACTCCTCCGATCCAATTTCCTTCAATTAGGTCTAGTTCGCGTACCAAACGAATGAATTTTTTAATGAATTTTGTGATCCTTTTATTGAGTAGATAATTTACAAAAAATTTCATTAAAAAAAATTTAAACAGAAAGTGGGTTTTGTGGAGACGATATCAATATTGAGTAGATCATCTACACACAAAATTCATCCATTTAATCCAAGAAAAATACCCCATTGAAGAAAATTAGATCAGAGGGGAACGGAGAGGAGCGAAGTCCCGTAATAAGGTAGCGTGGCACTATACATCACAACAAGACTGCTATTAAGTTACACTGGCTAAAGAGGAAACAGACATGTACTCTAGTTATTTATGGATACAAGTACTAGATCAGTACTAAGATCACCAGCCACTATTAAAATTAAACCCCCCTGTATTTCTATATGATTTAAGTTAAAATTATCATTTAAACTTTACCATTACTCAACCTATAAAAAAGAGTACCATATTTATTTGATACTTTCATATAGATGTTTCTTCTTTCATAATAAAATATCTAAAAGAAGAAGCTATAATCAAGATTTATACACCAGTAGATCTGTTCAACACACGTCCTGGATCTAAAAATTAGGGATTTTCACCAGATTGAAGAATAAGATAAAGATGAACTAGGTTACGGTTCTAAGAAAAGGTACAAAACAATGAGAGAGAAAAAACACATACCTAGGATTCGCAATAGAAGGGATCAGAGCGAGAGAGGAGAAGCCCGGTGTTAAGATCTACCAAATCCTCGCCATCGGTGCATCATATATCTCTATCTCCCCCACACTAATGATGAATCAACAAAAAAACATTGAAACCCTAACTTTTTGACAAAAAAAATCAAATTTCAAAATAGAAAATGAACTTTTATGTATCTATAATCGAAACCAAACCTTGAATGCAAGAACTTAGGACTATGCATTTAGGGAGTACAAAGCTTTGTAAATCGCGAGTGAGAGATGAAATCGATGGGGATTTAATTGTGAGAGATGAAATCGATGGGAGTCGGCTGTGAGAGGTGAGTTGAGAGAGATGAGAGACGGTGGTGAGAGCTAAGTTGAGAGAGACGACAGAAAATGGGAAATAAGGGATGATTTCCCATTTCTTTAATACGGAACACTTACAACGACGTGTTTACCGTGCCAGCAAATGTAATTTCTTAAAAAAAAATATTTCCGCGAAAACAAAAGGCGCGTAATGTTTGCGCCATTATTTTTGGCACTCTATACTGACGCGGTTATATTAACGCGCCGAAAAAGGTAACTGATAAATGCTTAATATTGTCATTCATTTGCTTATTTTCGGAGTTGTTTGACGCGTTTATTTCTCTAAAACTACTCGGTTTGCCAACTTATTTCGCGATTAGTCTCGTAGCACTTTTGTATTTAACAATGCTTGGAAAGGCATATTTTTGTGTTTATTTTGGTGTCTTTAGATTTCAAGAAATATTGTATTTAATACAATATTGGAATTTTCCATGGATAAAAAGAATTCAAGATAGTGGAATTTTCCATGGGCAAAAAGAATTCAAGAAAGTGGAAGTCTCCATGGGCAAAAAGAATTCAAGAAAGTGGAAGTCTCCATGTGATTAAAGAGCATCCAAGAAAGAAAGTCTCCATGTCCATGTGATTAAAGAGCATCCAAGAAAGAAAGTCTCCATGTCCATGTGATTAAAGAAAGAAAGTGGAATTCTCCATGTGACCAAAGAGCATCCAAGAAAGTGGAATTCTCCATAAAAAAATAAACAATAAAAAAAAATTAAAAATAAAAAGCATTGTTTATTATTTTAGCATCCAACACAACTCTCCTATTTATAGTCTTCATTGTTGTGTTGGAGATGGTACTATTATTACTTCTCATTTCTGAATTTATAGAGAGCTTGTAATAATTTTATTTTCTAGAGAGAGAAATGGAGTTCACTTTTATAATTCTTGTCTCTACATTTATTATGGAGTAAAATTCTTTGCTAAGGCTAAAAGATGAAGTTTGCAATGCATTACTTATGTAAGTTCAATTCTCATTCCATTGTTAGTATTGTTAAATACTTTTTGAATCCTTCATCTTCTCCATTTTTTCAACCATTCATAAGCTAGTAAGATAATTTTCATATGATGATTTGACTTTGTATGCCTTGTATACATAGATCTCAAGCATTAATGAGAAAATGATACACTTGTGTATTTCTTACTAGCCTATGTTCATTCTTTCTTTGAATGAGATACTTTTCATTGCCAAGCATGATTAGTCTTTGAATATTCATAGAAACACCATAAATTTGAGATTTTAATCTTTTAATACTTTAATGATATGTTGAGTGATTTCTACACTTTATGTGATTTTAAGACTCATCATCTTCTTAGTTAAAGTATTGCCAAAGAGGATTTTTTAAATTTATGTCATAAACAACTTCATTAATCATTTTAAGGATTTAATTTGTATTTATCAAATAAGTCTATATAGGACGGTTTGACCTCCACCTAGACCTCCCAATCTTAGACAAATGAAATGTTATGAGTTATCGAGCTAAACTCCTTGTAGTTGGCCATTTTCATAATCAAGTCATTTGCCTAGGGGAAACTAATAATGAGTTCTTAAATGCCTAGTTTAAATTTATGCCTTTTCTTTTTGTGTATTTTAAGTTTGAATCTTGGTTGATATTATATGGGAATGGGTTGCACTTGCTTCACACCCTTTGTCACAAGATAAAAATGAGAGATACACTTGTGTTGATATTTGCTTACACCCTTTCTTTATATGGCATTTATATGGGAATGGGTTACTTTTGCTCCACGCCCTTTTGCTTAGAAATGCGTAAAATATTCAACACTTAGGAATTGCATTGAGAACTTTGAATGAGATTGATTTTACTTAACTTTGCAAAATAAATGAATTATATAATGCCTTATCCTTTTCTCATCTATTATTACATCATTTTAATTTTTATTGCAAGACTTTAAAATCAACAACTAAAATCAACCAATTAAATTCCCTTAACAAAACCTTGGACTCGTAATCACCACATCGTCTTTCCGACTATCCTTGTGGTTCGACACTTGGACTAACCAAGTATTATAACTTGACAACCTGCACTTGGGTACCTAAGCACAGAAGTATTTTCGGCGCGTCAGTAACTCACGACTTTTAATGGCGTTACTATTGCGCCAGCATAGGTGCTCTAATTTTCTCCATCACATTACTCTTATACCGGCGCGCGTGTGCTAAATGCGTCAACATAAGATACCTTTCCTAGCGCGTTTAAAATAACGCGCCGGCAAAGGTCATGTTTCTTGTAGTGAGTTTTTCTTAATTATAATTTTTAAAAATTAGTTACAGCAACCGTGTGTAAGGAAAATTGGTATTACGTTTAAGCGTAAATTTGTTACCATGATTTGAAACTTCGACCAAGTAGATTTTTTTTGTCGTATCTATGGTTCATTCCATAGTAACTAACTTACTAAATAAATGAAAAAAAAGGAAAAAAGAAAATTGTCATTTATGTAATATCCTCCAATATCTTATATAATCTATATAAGTTTATTTATTGTATAGCTGGGTTACAAAATAGTCTATTATCAATCGCTAAAAATGAAGATATATTCCACTTTATATGTAATTAAGACTCACGCCATTATCATTTTTCCTTGCATCATGAATGAAGAATGGATGTTAAAAACTAATTCATACAATTTCATCTAGTTCGATTGATATTTCGTCTTTCATACATATTTGATATAAGGGGTTCAAATCTTTTTTTAAGCATTATTTTTATTATTATTTCTAAAACATGGAAAGTTATTTCGTAATGTGATAACGAAGACAAAATTTTCCATATGAATCATCAGCTTTCAATTCGTATAATTAATAACTTCTTCATAAAGTAGCATTGGAGAAATTGTTTTCCATAATTCATTTCAAAAAATAGAAAATTGCTTGGATAAAAAATACTATCGAAGATGGAATCATCAATTCCTTTTGAGCTCCTGGCATAAAATTTAATAGGCCTAGTTAGTATCGCCTTTTCATCGTGGTATTGCAATCAATTATTTTAAAGTTCTTTAATTTAATTGAACGTATTTTAAAATTGTTTGCATGAACATAATTATATACAATTACCCGTGTTTGTAATTTAAACATGTAATTGTTAAGTTATATCAAGATTTGATTAAAGAAGGTTAATTGTTAATGTTTATTGCTCAGATCAAATCAAATGTGTAACGGCTTGTATATTTTACCTATTTAAAGGTATGTTTATTTAAACCAGAGTAAAAAAACAAATTTATCAAAAATAAGGGTAAAAATATAATTGTTAAAAGATTTGAAATCAAAATATAAACAAGAGGAAAATTTAAGGGCCAAAAAATAAATAATCCATAAATATAATAAATAGCACGAAATTAAGAAATTGTAAGTTTGGTAGTTATAATTTGTTCAATAAATTGTGCAAGACAATGAATGAAAATTATTGTTTCTACAATCTAATGAGATAATATTAGTAAGAAAATGTTAAAGAGGGACAAAATAAATGCTTAATAAATTAATTAAAGATTAATATACATACATTGTTTTTTGATCTAACTAAAATTAATAATTTAGCACGCAGCTTTCTAATGTTGCATGAAGATGTTAGCATCCTCCAATATCTTAATGATATATATATATATAATTTCTTTTATGAATGTTAATTGAAAAGGGAAGGATACAACTTAGTTGAAGGAAAAGAAATATATTTACATTTCTTTTATAGCAAAAGCATCAATAAGATATAAAATGCAATAATCATGATTGAAGTATGAGCTTTAAGTACAAAATATATATACTGACATATATATAATAAAATCCTACTTTGCTTGGTTAATTAATCACCTTTGGTTAGAATTAATAATCATTTATTCAATAGGATCTTCAAACTTAAGCACTATTCTTTAAGATATATTTTGACTTTGCACCTGCATTTTGGGTGTATTTACAGTGGCACCCAACTGTTATTTGCTAGAAAAAAAGGCTACAAGCACACCATTGACCACTGATTAGTTTACAATTAGTTGATAAATGTTAATCATAATTTTCCAGGGAGCAGAAGAATGAGGTTAAATTGAAAGAAACTAATCATAATTTCCAAAAATTCAATATTGAAAAATGTTGCATAATTGCACAACTAAAGAAAAGAAGATT
Organism: Lonicera japonica; assembly: GCA_021464415.1. Taxonomy (NCBI): domain Eukaryota; kingdom Viridiplantae; phylum Streptophyta; class Magnoliopsida; order Dipsacales; family Caprifoliaceae; genus Lonicera; species Lonicera japonica. The sequence goes on along the minus strand of CM038470.1, from coordinate 33,969,205 downwards.
TACTTAAATATTGAAAAATATGCAAAAATGCTTTCATAGATACATTTATTCCAAGCTAACTATAGTAAGAAACTAACAGGGCATTTCGAAACAATTTTTATTGGGCCTGGGACAATCAATCACTCCACCAGCTAGGTCCACGCATATGATGATCTCTTTTAGCTCATTCGCGCCACGGTTATCCTCGCACCGGAGCTCAGGCTCTTTCAGCGTCTTTGTAAAGATCGCCCAGCTTATATTTTGTGCGTTGTACTTAGGTACCCCATCATTGGCATAAATGTTTGTTTCGCTTAGCCAGTCACGCACGGGGAATTGCTTCACGAGCTCGACTGCTAGTTTGAAATACTGGCCTTCGTTGTACATGTTGCTCGAGATCGTCCCGTGTAAATCCCACTCATGCTCCCATAACACTGGGTAGTACCGATTGTTTTCGACATCAGGCCATTCACGCATCATCTCATTGTATAAATGCCCTAACTATTAAATAATCCATTAAAAAAGTTGGTTAGATGGAGAGATATAATTATGAATATTTCAGAACAACAAAACTGTGTATATATGTGTTTATATATATATGTATATATGCATGACCCAATATACTACTTATTTTACTTACCGGGATATAGCGGTATGGAGGATTTTTTGGGGTGGGATGCTCAAACCTACCATTAGAATTTTCGGGCCACAGCCCGTGGATACCAAATCTTTCGGGAATGGTAAGTACTCTGCATTTCCCTCCGTTTATAAGGCAAAGCGTCGGTATCCATGTTTGGACTAATTTAAAATGATCGAAAGCTTGCGCAACATCAACAGTAGTAGCAAAAGTGAAAAAAATAAGGAACAAGAAAGATAAGTTAAAAGCCATTTCTCTAGTAAATGCTATTGCTTGGGTTCTAACTAAACATTTCATCTTATATATAGAGCAAATCCTCCTACGTGAAAGCAATAAAGCGATGTTTAGGAACTTCATTCATTTTTCAAGAGTTTTTCCAAGTTCTAGTTTGGTGAACTTAGGAAGCTCATGCAATCCCACCACACATGATTATATAGTCGATCATCATAATTATTTGCAATAAATAATGATGATGTGTAATTTATTATATATAGTGTGCTTGTGTATAATATAGTGAATATATATAATATATTACTTAAAAAAAATCAAAATAAAGAGTTTCAACTGTAATAAAAAATTTAAAATTGATCATTTTAACATCATCTAATCATAATTAAAATATAAACTCACCCACTCGAATCACCAAGAATATTAATTTAGAGAAGCACTGAATCCATTTCACTCAACTAGCATGAGCTAAGGGTCGGCTGTACATGCAACTACTGTTTTGCTCTCCAATTCCACAATTTTTCGTAATAAAAGAATTTCTAATTAATCATGAGTACTTTTGAGACATGATAAGCACCTTAATTCCAACTTCTCAAATAAATTTTGTGAATTTTTTTTATCCGGAATTGGGTTAAAAAGTTTGTGCAACAATATTTTTCTCAAGCAATCTAGCAAATAATATATTTTGGAAATAAGGGCGTATTTTTTATTATTTTTTCTAAAATAAGGAGCTATTTATTAATTGTTTTTAAAATGAATGCTTTGACCAAAATTATATTTGGTGCAAAATTATTTTTGCACAAAATTGTGTTTTGTGCAAACATAACTTTGCAATCAAAAAAAATTAATGCAAATTTGTTTTGTATGGTGTGTTTATAGTTTTTAACAAATCTATTTTTATGTTCCACTTATAAAACTTTAAAATAACATCAAATAACCCAAATACATAATAATGTTTCAGAAAATAAGGAGTGCAAACTTGACTTTGCATAACATAAAAAAAATTATCATGTGTATTTTATTAATAAATGAGTTTTAAATATGTAATTTGTTCAAATTATTCTAAAGTACTGCCAAATAAACACTTTTTTTATAATAATATGTTTAAAAAACATGTATTGCAAACTTAATTTTACACGATTCTATAAAAAATTAGAATTTAAAAGTCCACTACAAAATTAACTTTTACTCATTTTGGAGTTTGGTCAAATATAGGCCCTTAATTTACAAAAATATTATTCACTTTTTTTGTAATTTTTCTTATAAACAAACTTCATTTTTTAATATCCCTAATTTTTAAGTATTTTTTTATATTATTATCAAATGGAACTTAAAGTTGAAATTCGTCACCCTGTATTTTCATATTGTTTAAAAATTCTTAAATAATTATATTATATATGTTAAAATTGTGGAGTTCATTGGTTGTATTGTGAATATTTTATAGTTGCTTAAATATTCTATTGATATACTTTCATTCGTGTGTGTTAGGTACTGCAGGATTAGAAGGTGGCGTTGGATTGGAATAACGGGTGCGGGCGTAGTCTAGTTATTTTTGATAAAATAGAAATATTGTATTATTTTATTAATTGTGCAGAGTGGATATTATAAATTGTATTTTTGCATATTATTTTGATAATAAAATAAATTTAAATTTTATTTTTATTGTATTTTTGGACCTAAGAGAATTGGGTCGTTAAGCTTTCTCTATGTGAATAACGGACTTATTTATAAAATTGGTAAGTAATGCGTTAACATTATGCTGGATACACCTTTTAGTCACCGATCACAAGCAATTAATGTCTCGTTCATTTTGTAATCTTTGTATGAAGCACAATATATGATAAGAATAAACTAGACTATATATACATATATTATAGTAATGTCTGGTTCATCAAAAAATTTAATCATTTATTCCCTCAAAAGAAGAAGTTCATTTTTTAATTAAAAGAATTATACCATTTCTGAAGCTTGACTATATATATATATTTAGCGTAGTTAGATTAATGATATAGATTTAGCACGGCCCTAATACAAAAGATTAGTTCATTAATCAACCATGGAAAGGCAAAATTTACACAATCGGTTACTGGTTAAAATTCTAGATCTATCCTGATTAAAAAGTATTATTACTCCTAATGACAATTAGCGAAGATAAGAGTTGTGTGAAGAATTGAAAGAGGGCCAATGGTTGCAAACCCCCTTTTTTAACCACTTCACTCAAACTGACATTATGTAAGTTTTAAATACTTTTATAACATCGGTTACGGGATTTTCTTAAAGAGGATATCAATTTAAAATAAAACAAATATGATGCTTATTCGGAAGAGTTATAAAAAATAAACAATAGTGACTGTTTTGTAAATGATAGTCATGAAATTAAATTATTTCACCTTTTTTGACTTTTTTTTCCAAAATTAACATAAAGTTATAAAAAAAGAAAAAAGGAAATATGATGGTAAATCCGAAAGTATCATGAAAGATAAACAAATATTACTGTTTCTAAAAAAAATGTCAAAAAACTAAAATATTTCAACTGTTATGACCTTCTTTTTTTTTTGTCAAAACTGTCATAGAGTTAATTTGAACAACAATCACAAAAAGGTAAAATTCTTATAGTGATGGTTAATTTTTTGTTTTTTTTTTGTCATATTATGATCTGTGTCTGGATATTATGTCACACCTTCTCTATACTGGGTAGTTAATTCACAAATTATGTATGACTTGGTTATGGAACAATCGTGTATAATTTGGCTACATATTATATTTGTAAATATAATTTTATTGAATGGTTAATTCACATGTTATACATGATTTTGACCTAAACAGTTGCGGATGCTGCATAGAGATAGCCCGGTTCTGGCTTTGGTTTTTTTGGTATAGTTAATTTTCTAAATTTATCCACCAATTAGAAGCACCCAAGACTTTTAAAACTTTATGCACTTATCTTAAGCCTTCTTTTGTTTTATGGTCGATCATGCCACTCCTCTTTCTAACAATGTCTTAAAAGGTGGCATATAAGCGAACCTAGAGCGATCATTGAGCGCTTTAGCAGTCATTTTTTTAATATTTTCAAATATATATATATATATATAATACTTGTATAATGTAGACAGATGTGAATAATACAAAATAAAATTGAACCATAGTTTCACATCTATATGAAATAATAAATTTATTTCAAACAACAATAATAAAAAAAAAAATTAAGTGAAAAATCCTTAAAACTTAAAAAATAAAGAAAGAAAGAAAGAAAAAAGCTTGATTTATAACTCTTTGATACTCTCTTTTTTTGTGTGTATTTGCCAACATCATCATGGCTGACTTCAAATTTAAATAAAACAAAACAACATGAATGCAATTTAAATAAAATAGAACAACACGAATGTGCTTATACAACAAAGTCATGAGTTGGTAATACTTATAATTTATGTAAGATGTAATAGGGATTTTATTTTTCCTGGACATTTTAATCAAGGGCGGGCCTACACAGGGGCAAGTGGGGGCAATTGCCCCCAGTTGGCTTTTGAATCTTTTTAATAGATATGTGGTATTTTTTTAAAAAAAAAATATAGAGAATTATGTGCATAAATTTATATTTGAGGGTACCTATGTGTAATAAAAAAAATTTATCAAACCCCACCCACTTGCCAGTTTCCATTGCCGACATCAGACTTCATATAATTTTCTTTTAGTTCTTTTGTTCCTTTCTTTCTTTCTTTTTGTTCTCTTCCTCTTCAATAATATTAATAAGGAGGACGTACTATAATAGTTTCAAAATATGAAATCCCGTAGAATTTTATTATAATTTGTAAGCATTAAGTGTTTTAAGACATTTAGTTGTATCAAGTATTATTATTAATGCGATTATGTTTGTGGTTAAATTTGTTCTCCTCGATGATTGATGTGCTTAAAATATATTTTTATTTGTTTTAAATTTCGCCCCCATATGGTTAAATTCCTGGGTCCGCCACTGATTTTAATAATAGCTAAGCACTATGGATTAGCAAACTGAGTTATTAATACTTATATTAAATTATATGTATTATACTTGAATAAATATATTTTAATTGATTTCCGTGTCTTTAGGATAAATCAAAATCTTCATCAACACCCAATCCTATAAACACTTTTGTATTCGTTTTTCAAACCAAGAGTGATGTGGCACTTTATTATATATATATATATATATATTTGTATATTATATATTGTATGGACCAATGTTGACAAATTTTCTTTTCTTAATATAGTTTATCATCTTACGTTTCATCCTCTCGCTAACATTCCTTACTCTGCTACTAGTTGTGAACAATCACCACAGTGATTCTTACAACTTAATTTATACTATTGGTATACATATTTATTACAAAGAAATCAAATTTACATTTTTTTTAAACTTCCCATCACAAGTTGATAGTGAGATGGTCATGAAATTAGTAAATAAATTTTAAGTTATTTTTGTTGTTTTATATATGATCTATTCTATAGTCACTAAACTAACAAAATAATTTTAAAAGAAAAACAAAAAATATCATTTATGTAGTATCCTCCAATATCTTATAATTCGTATCAATTTCAAAGTTAATCTATCTTATAGTCGAGTTACAAAATAGTCTATTTTTAATTGTTAAAATGAGAATATATTCTACTTAATATGTAGTTGAGACTCACTCCATTATCATTTTCCTTGCATCATGAATGAAGAATAGATGTTAAGAACTAAATCACACAATTTCGTCTAGTTCGATTGATAGTTTTATTTGGTTTCTCCATTTACCTAACATGCATGTATTACCTTTGTTTCCAAACACTAAACTATAACTAATTAATAAATTTTTAAATAGTATAAATCTATTTCTAAACTAGTTTATTCTAAAATTGAAAAATGAAAACACTCCTTCATTTACACCTAATGATTCATTATAATATTTGTATCTTTTGAAAACAAATTAAGCACTTTAATGTGATTAAATAAGGGAGTGATAATTTGTGTCTTTCATATTTGATATGAGGGGTTCAAATCATTGTTTAAGCATTAATTCTTTTATTTATTTTTTAAACATGGAGATTAATTTCGTAATGTGAAAATAAAGACAAAATTTTCCATATGAATACTATTGATGATGAAATCATCAATTCCTTTTGAACTCTTGGCACAAAATTTAATAAGCCAAGCCTTTTCATCATGTTATTTCAATCAATTATTTTAATTGTACATGTACATGTGTACAGAAATATGTAAGATTGTTAATGATTGTAGCTCGGATCATATCAAATGTGCAATGGTTTTTAAATTTTACTTATTTAGAAATAGATTTATTTTAAACCTGGGTAACAAAATAAATTTATCAAAAATAAAGGCAAAAGTATAATATTAAAAAAATTAACTAAAAATATGTATAAGTGAAATTTTTTAGAGTTAAAAGACAAATAATCTATAAATATAATAAATAGTAACAAAGTTATTCTTTCTACAATTCAATGACATAATTTTTTTAAGAAAATGTTAAAGTGGGACCAAATAACTTAACTTGTTAAATACCCCAATTTGTAGTAATAGACATCCTATTAAGTCATTAAATAAATATATTATTTGAGTTAAAGATTAATTAGACACAAGCATCTAAGTAACTACATATCAATATACATATTTCGTTTTTTGATTTAGCTAAAATTAACAATTTACCACGTAATGTTATCGGAAAATGATAGTCTTCCAATATTGTAATGATATATATATATAATTTTTTTATATATAAAACTCAATTTGGTAAAACGCATTAATTTAAATCCAAGGCAAACATATTTACATTTTATTAGAGCATCTATTACCATTAAGTAATTACTAACGTTCATTCAATTATTGTTTTATTGATCATGATTGAAGTATGAGCTTTAAATACACAATATATATATATATATATATAAAATCACAAAATATTTTTGACTTTATCTAATTTTGTGCATGTACATTACATGTGATTTTAGTACTTGACAAAAATTTTAAGTCCATTAATGATTACGTACATACTAAGAATTAAATAATTAATATGACAAATAATAATAACAAATAAAAAAAATATACTATTACGTGTAAAATTCAATTAATAATATAAGAAAATAATAGAATTGGTCAACTATGGTAACATGTTCTAAATACATGATAAAAATTTGCCTCATTTCATTTTTTAGTACATATGTGGCTAAAAATACTCTTGATTAGATATATAAGATACTAATACAATTTTAATAAATCTAACAACATGTACACATTTTATTATTTTGTAAATTTGCACGACATTATGTGAACAACAAAGTGATAATAAGAACGATTAGTGAAGAAAAATCACTCTATAAATGTACATAATACTTTTATATCGCAGAAGCCGGTGAATCATAGCCATTAGGTCCAATGTCCAAAATAAAATTGAACCATAGTTTCACATTCATATGAAATAATCAATTTATTTCAAACAACAACAATAATAAAAAAATATTGTGAAAAACAAGCAACTCTTTAGAAAAGGAAAAAAATAAAATAAAGGAAAAAAGCTCGATATATCCACCTAGTCCCCGCCTAGATCCACCTTATTGATCTCGGTGCCTAAACACCCACCGAGGCACTAATCGGAACATTCGGGTACCGCCTAATCTTTCATTTAGAACACTTTTTTAGGATACGGCTCCTTTACGGTGGGGAAATCCACTGTAGAAGTAAAGTGGTAGCATCTCAACCTTCTATTTTCATAAAAAGGCTAAGATTTTGACACGTATTTAAACTTTTTACAAAAGATGCTACAAGACACGTCGTTTCCAACCTCACGTCCTCACCCCACTTTCATCTTTATCTCCCTACAACTCTATTGAATAACCATAGTACCAAAACGAAAGAGAAAGGCAAGAGGAAAAACAGAGGAAGACCCAAAAAATAATAGAAAGAACAAAAGAAAAAACACACATGGTATACTTATGTAAAGCAAAAATAGAGGAATAACTACAATTTCTACCTAAAGTGTCAAATAAACAAAGATTTGTAAATACCCAGATGGTATATCTCATTTAATAAAATCAAATAGTTATGAAAAATATCTCTTCGAATTCAATCAGCACAATGGACCCAACCGTCTATCAATATTCATAAAAATAATCTGCAAAACAAGGTTGATCAAGATAGTTAAGCACCAACAAAAATGAAGAAAAATTAAAAGCAAATAACAGAGCTTCAACAAAAAGACCCAATTTTTTTTCATGCTTTGTTCTTTGCTTTTCATTTTTCTTTTTTATCTTCCTTTTTCATTTTGTATCTACCAACACCAAGAATATGAATAGGGAGTGGGGACAATTTGCTATTGTTACGAGATATTGGTTTTTGGCCATGCAAACATTAACAGAGTTGTGGAGAGATTGAGAGGCGAGGGAGTGACCTGAAATTTGAAACAGCGTTAGACTGGATTATTTAAAATGACACAGTATAAAATTCTCTTTAATTAATTTAAGTACTTTTCAAAATCTTAGACTCATCAAAATAAAGGGTTGACATTCTATCACTTTACCTCTACAGTGGATTTCCCCATTGCAGAGGAGCCGTACCTTATTTTTGAAACCTAAGTATTTGCACTTATATTAAAGTCCAATCTTATCTTTAAATTTACAAATATGCCATCCCACTATTTTTGAAACCAAAAGCAAAAACCTTTTTACATATTTCCTTATCTCCTATTGTTTGTTTCCGTCCAGGGGTCCACCTTCCTGCTTCCTCTATCTTTTAGCATAAAATCACAAATTGTTGTAGCTTGTACATGAGTCTTCTTTCATAGCTCAATTTGCTCGCACTCTAGCCTATTAAATTGCACCAATTCTTACCACTCATTGCCTCAATTTAATATGTGTCTAAAATTCTTTCCTCTCACTATTTGAAGCTAGATTATTAATTATTTGATATGTTCTATGATTGCTATAGTAAATTTGATGATACTTGTTCAAGATATTTAGATTAACTTGTGACACTTTATTAGTTTATATGTTTCAATTTAGGGGTTTATTGACATAACCCCGCACTAATAGCAGTATTTGAGGAAACCTAAAATAATTTTAATTAGACATAACTCTCCAAATCTTGATGCCATCTCTATTCTGTTAATTTTTTTACCCAAAATGCCCTTCCCCTACCACCAAGAAGAAGAAGACAAGAGAGGGGTATTTTGGACAAAAAATTTGAAAATTGACAGGATGACAATGGCGTCAGAATTTTGGTGGTTATGGGGTTATATCTAATTATAATTATTTTGCTATTTTTCTACAATACCACTATTATTGTAAGGGGTTAATTCAACAAACCCTTTTAATTTAGACAAGAGTTTAACTAAGGTTTGTTTTATATCTCTTTGATTTTTTTTATTTGTGTATTTTCCAACATCATCATAGCTGAATTCAAATTTAAATAAAATAGAACAAAATACAATAAACATTAATGCTTATGGCAACAAAGTCATAAATTGAGTAATGAGTTCTTAATGCTTTTGGCAACAAAGTCAGGACTTGGAAACACTTATAAGTAAGTTGCAGAGGGGATTTTGACTTTCATCCAACGCTTCCTCCAATGAATATCTCGACAATCTACAACTTCCCTCAATAATTTGGTCTGCAGCACCATGTATGGTCTCTTCTTGAATCTATATCATCTACTGTTCATAATGAATGGCTTTTAGTTGGTGATTTTAATGCTATTTTACATCCTCATGAGAAACTAGGTGGTAGAAAGTTTTGTCCTTATAAAGCAAAACCCTACAAAGACTGCATGCATGTATGTAATTTATTTGATCTGGGTTTTTTTGGTCCTACTTTCACTTGGTCCAATAAACATAAAAATAGGCATACTCATATTTGGGAAAGACTAGATCGATGCATAGCTAAGCAACAATGGATCTTGTCTTTTCCTAATTATATTGTTAAACATTTAGTCCACTCATCTTCTGACCATAAACCTATTTTTTTAGATACCACTCCATCTAGTATTCCACTAAGGAAAATATTTATTTTTTATCACCTTTGGACTTTAGATGTTTCTTATTCCTCTTTGGTCGTCTCTTCGAAATGGGGCTTGGCTAACAATCATTTTCAATACCATTTTGATCAGTATTCTCTTTTCACAAAACTTCTGGACAAAAAAATCTAGGATTTGGAAAGAAAATGTTTTGGGCAATATCAAAGACCTAATCTCTAACACGAAGAAAGAACTTGTACATACTCGTTGTTTGCTTTGTTTTGAAGTTACTGATGATCTCCTTTCTAAAGAAGTTCATCTTCAAAATCTTCTTGGTCAACTTTTAACCAAAGAAGTACACTAGTGGAAAACTAAATCTCGTATTGATTGGCTTAAATGGGGAGATGCTAACACAATTTTTTTTCAAGCTAGTGTTAACCATAGACGTAAATTTAATCAGATTGAAACTATTTTCTCCCCCTCCCAGGGTTGGATTTCGAATCTGAATGATATTAAAACTGTTTTCAAGGATCACTTTTCTACTCTTTTCACAACAACTTTTGATAATTTTGCTACTCATGATTTTCCTTCTTTTTCTCCACTACTTTCTTTATATGCTCAACACGAGTTAACTCGTGATGTTTCTATGGATGAAATTAAACAACTTCTTTCTAACATGAGCCCTCATAAAGCTCATGGCCCGGATGGACTCACAACTAGTTTTTTTAAATGGCAGTGTGAATTGATGGGTTCCTATATTTTTAAAATTATTCAAGAATTCTTTAAATCGGGTGCTCTCCTTTCTTCTTTAAATGATACTTTTATTGTCTTAATCCCCAAAAAGGAGAACCCAGCCCAAACATCTCATTTTCACCCTATTAGTTTATGCAATGTTTTGTATAAAATCATATCCTCTTTAATGGTAATTAGTAGAATGAGACCTTATTTAAACTCTTTTGTCTCCCCCTATCAAAATGCTTTTATCCCATCTAGATCTATTCAAGATAACATTTTACTTAACCATGAGATTTTTCATACTATGCGTAAATCTAAAAATAAGAATGGGGCTCTTGCTTTAAAATTTGATATCTCTAAAGCATATGACCAAATAGAATGGCCTTTCCTTGAATGGGTCTTGCATCAACATCAGTTACCTCCTCATTTTATTAAGTGTATCATGGAGCGTGTCTCCGCAGTAAAATATCAAGTTTTAATTAATGGCAATGCCTCTGATACAATTACTCCTTCTAGGGGACTTAGACAGGGAGACCCCTTGTCTCCCTACTTATTTATTCTTTGTCTAGATGTTTCTTTGTGTAATTTGGAAAATGCTACAATATTTAGAAGTCTTAAACCATTACGAACCTCACGTAATGGTCCGTTAATTCCTGCTCTTGCTTTTGCTGATGACTGCATTATATTTTCACCAGCTGATGACCATAAATCGATTGCTATTGTTAATGACCTTACTAATTCTCTTTTTAAAGACATAGTTTCTAAAATGAATTTTAAACTCAATATTTGGTATCAAATTTTTTTATCTTATGCGGGTCGTACTACTTTAATTTCTTCTACTCTTCAATCTTTATCTTATTATAGTATGGCTGCTTTCCATTTACCAAAAACTATTTTAAAAGAGATGGAAAATACTAGTAAAAAGTTTTTTTTGGAATGCCTCTTCTACATCCAAAAAAAGTTTTACATCCAAAAAAGGGCCCATATTGCCAGCTAGGACCATATTTCCTCTCCTAAAACTGTGGGAGAATTGGACCTTAAGAAGTTGGCTCTCATAAATAAAGCTTTTCTAATGAAACACTTATGGTGACTTCTTACAGATAATTCTTCGCTTTGGGCCAAAATATATAAAGCAAAACTTCCCGGAAACTAACATTATTTTAGCATGATATTTGGATAGGACACAAACTCCTCATCCAACAACTCCCTCCCAATTGGTCTATTGAAGATCATAATGCTATAATAAAAGACTTCATTGATCACATTTCAAACAATTGAAATCTTGAAAAATTATCCCAATTGGTCTATGTGGGCTCCTAATCCTTATGGACATTTTACTATCAAATCTACCTATTATTGGCTCTATGGAAAAACTTATAACCTTCCTTTCCTTTAACTTTCCTGGCACAAGCTTTGGAAAATGCAGTGTCCTCCGAAAATCAAAATTTTATTTTGGAAAATCCTGAATGGTCTACGTCCCATAGCTAATCTATTATATAAAAAATTTATTTTTCCCTCCCAGAGATGCTCCCTTTGTGGGGAAATTGATGAGACCGTTCATTGTTTTTTGAACTGCCCTCTTTTTCAAACAATTCGTAACTGAATTAACTCGATAGATTGGAAGCATTTTAACTTTATTAAATTCTTTTTACATGGACCTGCATGCATGCAAGCGATGTTTTATACCAAAACTCTTTTCCTTTTTTGGTTTGTGTGGCAGGCTCGTAATAATTCTATTTTTCGAAATGCTTCTATTAATCGTGATCAAATTTTACGTATAACTAATTAATGATTCTTATCATCAATATCAAGCTACCATCAATCTTTCCCAAGCTATGGAAAGCAATTCTAAATTTCTTCTTCATATTGCTTGGCAACCATCCCTCCACACAACTTTTAAACTTAATACAGAAGGGGCATCTTCTAGTAATATGGGTATGGCTGGTATTGGCGCGGTTATTAGAGACCAATCCAGAAGGCTACTCAAGGCCCTAGCAGCAAATATTGGCAAAGTAACCAATACCTTAGCGGAACTTTGGGCAATTCGAGATGGTTTAATTATGGCTAAGCAATATAATACCTCACAAATACATATTGAGACTGACTCCTACTCTGTATTACAAATGCTTCACAGGAACCTGGGGATGATTCAAATGCATCACGAAATAGTGAAGGACATTTGAGCTCTAGCGTGGGAATTTGACAAAGTCTGGCTCAGCTTTTACTATATAGAGGCTAATAGGTTGGCAGATGGTTTAGCTTCTCTAGGAAAAACTAAAACTTTTTTGTATGAATATTATGATGCTATTCCCTCCTCCCTTTTGAATGTGGCAGCTGATGATATGCATGGCAAAACTTTAAGCCGCAATGGAGGAGTTTGTAATATTAATTCTTTAATAATATAATATTTTCCTTTCTATTAAAAAAATAATGCTATCGACTAGAAAAGTGAGTTATTAATAATTCTAAATATACTTAAATAAATGTATTTTAATTATTTCCCATATTTTAAGATAAAATCCCAAATCTTCATCCAACACTCATAAAAACAGAGATGATGTTACGCCTTATTATACATTTTTTGAATATTTTATATTGTACATGATTTTCTTTGATTAATTCACAACTAACATTCCTAATCTCGTCACGTGAACAATCAACCCAATGAGTTGTTTTGTTTATAATTTTTTTGTAAAACAAGTTTATACTAGTTGTGAACATATTTATTATAAGAAACGGGAAATCAAATTTACACTATTTTTTAGACTTCTCCTCATAAGATATATGATAGTGAGATAGTCACCAAATTAGCAAATAGATTTTATGTTATTTTTGTTGTTGTTTGTGCAATCCATTCTACAGTTATTAACCTAATTAAATAATTTTAAAAGAAAAATGAAAAATATCATTTATGTAGTATCCTCCAATATCTTATAATCTATATCAATCTTAAAATTAATTTATTTTATAGTTGGGTAATAAAATAGAGTATTATCAACTACTAAAAATAAGGATACATTCCACTTTGTATGTAGTTGGGACTCACTCCATTATCATTTTCCTTCCATCATGAATGAAGAATGGATATTGAGAACTAAATCACACAATTTCATCTTGTTCAATTGATAGTTTTCTTTGGTTTTTTTCCATTTAACAAACATGTAGTATCTTTGTTCCAAACACTCAACTATAACTATTAAGATACATACTGTTTGACCTAATATATATAATTTTTTTCCATTATATTCATTTGAAACGAACGTTTTTTTTTTTGGCACGTTTAAATAGTTGAATTTATTGATCAAATTTGGTGATATATTTACATAATGGGTAGATCAACTCTACCAAATTTCATTAGCAGATTCAACTAGGGAGTGTGGTAAAATGAAAATCTAAATTTGTTTACGCCTAAAAATGTATATGTATATCAATTTTTTTAATTCACCTCTTTCCTAAGGTTGTGTTTCTTTTTTAACAAAATTTTGAATTCATGTGAATTGGTAAATCATGAGATTTAAAAATCACATATTTAAAAATATCATTCTTTTCAATTTAAGGGTTCTTTCAAATAAATTAAAAATTTTCAAAATATAATAGTGTAAGTTGAGTTTAAGTGGGATTACTATCCATTTAGGTATTTTAATTGGAGAGAAAAGTATTAGTGACCAATAATAAAAGAGATATACGATTAAAATAAGATTAAAAAGAGATTGATGAAATTCAAACTCTATAATTTAATACGGGATTCCAAAATCCCAACCTTTTGCGCTAAATTTGAAATAACGTTGTTGATTTCAAAATTTATCAAAATTTTAAAATATTGAGAGTTATCCCAAAAGAACACTCTTAAATTACATAAATCACATGATTTACCAAATCATATATCAAAATCACACGAAAAGAACCTACCTAATTAATTTTTTTGATGATATTCGGTGAAGTTGGCCTATTAATTAATCGTAGAAATCATCCCGATTGAATTTAATCAACAAATTCAACCATTTACTTCCACCAGGAAAAAAAATTCATTCTTTTAACTAAAGAACATAAACCTTTCTAGAGCGTCAGTTTTCAAACCATATAATTCGTAATTCGGCAAAGAGGGAATATATCTAATACAAATTCTTTGAGAAAAAAACGCTTTTGAATACTACGAAGGATATCGTTTAAGATTCCTATTTAACTCAATTCCTTTTCTTTCTTTTTTTGTCATTTTTTAGAAGGAGTAATATCAAAATCTATATCTGAACTCTGTTTCCAAAAATCTGAAACGCACCAGACTTATTGGGAAGGGGGCTTTGAATATTTTGAAAAAAAAATTATAGAGACATGTCGATGGGCCTTTATATGTTTAACTCTAAAGGAATTAAAAATTGATCAAAGGTGGGACCCCACTAGAAAGAGTGGCCACCGCAGCAGGAGGGGTCCGCTCGAACTGCTCCTAATCAGCTCCGAAGTCCTCAGGCTCCCAGGATCTCTCCGTGAAACCAATACCTCCTCTCTCCGCAGCCTCAGCCTCATCGAATATGACCCCCAATGATATTGAAAGGCTCATGGGAAACTGAAAACCCTCAACCTCAGTCCGAGGGTCCTCCGCAGGTGTAGTCTGAGGCGGCTGCTCAGGAACTGTCTTCGCCTCTCCTTCCTCTCCTCCCTCTGGACCATCACCCGCAGCCGGTGGTGCCTCTCGATCTCCTTCCGGGTCCTCGTCATCTGAATCAGGGATATTATCCTTCTGGGTAGGGACAGGTGGCAAGTGTTCCAAGATGAGATTGCCCCATATGTAGTTGGGATCACCGCCCAACACCCGATATCGCTCGTAGAAGACCCGGCCTCGAGTCCCCTTTCTCTCTCTCATCAACTATCGGGCCGCAAAGAGGGCATAATCACCCTCCTCAATGAAGGTCTAAAAATCGATCCCATCCACTAAAGCCTACGACATCACCGGGTCAATCTCGCCTGTCTGCCTCATCAAAACCGGTAGAAATAACGGAACCTGAGGCCACTGAGTCGATGTGTGCTAACGAATGACCCATTCACCAAGATAAAACACGAGGCCATACTCATCTCTGATTAATTTTTTAGTCCTTGAAGCAGTCAAAGCCTAAGCATAGCCGAAATGAAGGCCTAAATCACCCCATGGGGCCCAGTCAATTTGAAAAGAGAAGAATAAATTACATTCAATCATTTATTTCATATATATTTAATTAAAATAAAACAAATATCAAATTGACTACTTATGTGCTCCTCTAATAGGTCATGAACACCAGTCTCCTCGGTCTCTCGGGTCTAATAGACATAAGGAGTCCTGTACTTCCCCACTATGAACCAGCGAATAAGCGAAAACTGATCCCTGTTCTTAACGAGGAGATTTACCTGGGCGAGACCCCGGCGAGTGTATGATACAAACCAACTCTGAAAGAAAAATAGAGCATGAAGAATATTAGCAACAATTGACAGACGAATATAGGCACAAAGTAAGTAAAAGTCAAAAAATTATACTTCCCATAACAGAGAAAAGCCCTTAAGGTTCAGGGCCAAATGACGAGAAACCTGATCCATGGCATTATAAAGGACGGCCAAGATAAAATCACCGCAATCATTATCAAACATGAGGCTAAAATCTCGAATATAGGGTAACCAATAGAGATGGGCCGTAACTCCCTCACAGGCCTCGAAAAAATCATAGAGTATCAGTAACAGCAAGACACGAGCATACTGTCGCACCTCCTGCCTAGTCATCTGTTTTCCTATAGCAACCAACCTAGCCCTCTCAGTCGCTAAACGTGTGATCAAGACAGCCCGAGGGATAGTATCACCCGACCTATGTCACTCAAGGAACCACCCTAAAGCACTGACTATACCCTCAGAAGAGACGCGCAGGGGAACATCGATCTGGATTGGAACACCCCCCGAAGGTATCCCAATCAAGGCAAACAGATCTAGGGAAGTCATCGTCATCTCTCCCTAACTCCAGTGGAACGTGTGTGTGGTGTGCCACCACTGACTTGCAAGGGCCGATACAAGAACTACCGCCCTCGATACTCGCTTTGGTAAGGCGTTAAGAAAACTGCCAAAAAGAGCCACAAATAGCAACTCATAAACAGGGGCCGGTGCTTGTCGCCACGCAGAAGAAATAGTGTTGGGAGAACCCTAAACTTGGGCAACCCACTGCAGACAAAAACGGATATATATATGTCATTAGGTTATACGGGTAAATTATGTAATTTTTAAAATTTGAAGGTACTTTGGTATAATTATGAGAGTTATATGGGTTAAAGGGATAAATTATATAATTTCTAAAACCTGAGGGTACTTTGGTGTAATTATGAGAGTTATATGGGTTACAGGGGTAAATTATGTAATTTTTAAACTAGGGTACTTTAGTGTAATTATGAGAGTTATAGGGTATATAGGGGTAAAATTATGTAATTTTCAAAACTTGAGGGTACATTGGTGTAATTATAAGAGTTATATGGGTTAAAGGGGTAAATTATGTAATTTCTAAAAACTTGAGGGTACTTTGATGTAATTATGTGAGTTATAGGGGTTATAGGGATAAATTATGTAATTTTCAAAACCTAGGGTACTTTGGTGTAATTATGAGAGTTATAGGGGTAAAATTATATAATTTTCAAAACTTCAGGATACTTTGGTGTAAATATGAGAATTATGAGGGTTATAGGGGTAAATTATGTAATTACAAAAACCTAAAGGTACTCTGGTGTAATTGTGAGAGTTATATGGGTTATAGGGGTAAAATTATGTAATTTTCAAAACTTAAGGGTACTTTGGTGTAAATATGAGAGTTATGGGGGTTATAGGGGTAAATTATGTAATTTCCAAAATCTAAGGTACTTTGGTGTAATTATGAGAGCTATAGGGATAAATTGTTTAATTTTCAAAACCTATGGTACTTTGGTGTAAATATGAGAGTTATGGGGGTTATAGGGGTAAATTATGTAATTTCCAAAATATGAGGTACTTTGGCGTAATTATGAGAGCTATAGGGGTAAATTATGTAATTTTCAAAACCTAGGGTACTTTGGTGTAATTATGAGAGTTATAAGTGTTATAAGGATAAATTATGTAATTTTCAAAACCTTAGGGTTCTTTGATATAAATATGAGAGATATAAAGGCTATAGGATAAATTATGTAATTTCCAAAATCTAAGGGTATTTTTGTGTAGTTATGAGAGTTATATGGGTTATGGGGGTAAATTGCGTAAATTCCTAAAAGTCTATGGATACCACGGTAAAGTAAGTGTTCTATAAATCGGATATTATTATTAAGACAAACATATGTACTAAACTGCAAATTATTTAAAATACAAGAAACGGCAACGAAAAATATGAACATGTATAAATACATAAAAGGAAGGATTACGAGAAAACCTACCAAGCATCAACGATGGATCTCGTGAGAGACTGGCTTTATAAGTATCCGTGGAACAGGTGGAATGGCTCGAGTAACATCCCGGTATACCACTGCCCGGCCGCGGTCTACTCCATCATCTTCATACCAGTTGATATCCACCCAGTCATCACGATGAGGGCTACAGCGTTAGACGCCCTAAGCATTGGTAAAAGTAACCTCATCTTGATCACTCTCCAACTGACCTGGGTGATCTTCGTGACCAGGGTCCATGAATATAAGTGAGAAACAAAGAGAAAAGTCGGTAGAAAACCTAAAGCCGCAGGGCTTCCTCACTAGAGAGAAGATAAAATAAAGGGCTAGAGAGAGAGAAAGAAGAGAATGAGTGGAATGAGCTCAGCAAAGGGTTTACATACTAGATACGTTTGTCGCGCAACAAATGGTCCTTTTATCACGCGGCAAACTGCTTTCCACCGAAGTGTCGAGCGACACTTTACCCCCCCCCCCCTGATTTTTTGAATGTTTTTCATTTTTTCCTCCATAAAGATACTTCTGAGTTATTTCTCTAAAAAGATAGCAAAGAGTAAAATACATCCGTTAAGGAATCTCTGTTTTCCTTAAAAGACTGAGAGCATTAGTGAGAATGAGAAAAATATCAGAATAAGACGGGAATAGAAAAAATAAAAAAAGTAGAAAAGAGAAAAATCCCTCATAAAATGCCCAGAGCGAGCGAGAGAAACAGAAATGTATAGAATGGCAGGGAGAGCCACACCAAGAGTGACAGCTACGCCAAAACAGGCTTAGGGCTTCATCTTGGGTGAGTAAGGCTCTTGATCACACCAAAACGGATAAAAAGCTCCTAGCCAAAAACCAGAAAAGACTAGGAAAGGCTTCCCCCATCGAAGGAGAAATAATGACATCGAAAAATAGAAAATGATGAAGGCTCACAAAAAACAACTCAGGAAGGCCAACGCCAAAAGATATCAGAGATTCCTTTCAAGCAAATTTTCTTTTCAGCACGATAAAGAAGAAATAACTTGAAAACAAGAAAAAGATTGAATCATCACTTTCTTTAAAGGAGATATAAAGATCTAGAAAACCATTTTCTTCTGAAGAGCACCCCGTTTATGAGATAAAGTGACAGACAAAGCAAAATTTTTAAAGGAATTCCCTAGATGACTGGAACTTGAGTATGAATGACTCCCGATGAGTTCCCTTCACCCACATAGACCTCTCTCTCTCTCTCTCACTCTTGCAATCAAAGAAAGATACCGGGGACCGTTTTCGCCAAGACAGGTTGAACAAAGCCCTCTTTTAGAGGTGGTTTTTCGTTCTTTTCTTTTCTAAAAATAAATAATGTCCTCCAAGGGAAGAAGTGGAGCAATGGTAGTTATCTCATCTGAGGTGAGTAAATCAAGTCCTCCCAAAGAGGCAGTGGAGCAATGGTAGTTCTCCCATCTAAGACGAGTAGATCAAGTCCTCTCAGAGAGGCAATGGAGCAATGGTAGTCCTCCTATCTGAGGCAAGTAGATCAAGTCTTCCCAGAGAGGCAATGGAGCAATGATATTCCTCCCATCTAAGGCGAGTAGATCAAGTCCTCCCAGAGAGGCAGTGGAGCAATGGTAGTCCTCCCATCTGAGGCGAGTAGATCAAGTCCTCCCAGAGAGGTAGTGGAGCAATGGTAGTCCTCCCATCTGAGGCGAGCGGAGCAATGGTAGTCCTCCTACATGGGGCAAGTGGAACAAAGTGGTAGTCCTCCCATCTGAGGCAAGTAAAGCAAACCAAGCCCTCGAGAGAGGCAACAAGATAACAAAAGCCCTCTCCAGAGGCAAACTAATCACAAGCCTTCTCTAGAGGCACTCACAAACACTCCTGCATATGCACACTCTCTTAGAGTTCTTGTGGGAGCCATGGACCAGGGTCTTTTCCAGTCGCTTCAATTTTTTGCTAGCAAGAAGCTTGAGTCAATAAGGCTTGTAGACACCCCAATCCGTGACCCCCACAAGAACCTTAAAAACTATCAAAAAAATATGTTTTTTTTTAAAGTTCGGGGCCTACCCAAGCACTCAAAACTACTCCGAGTGGGTTTATTGGCCAAATAAACCTGTTTTTAAGTTAGATTATTACGCAATAAACCAATATATCGCTCGACAATCCCCCTTATATCGCGCGATAAGTTCCCCAAACACAGACCAACCACTTTCTGACAAATCAGTCAATCAGGAGGGTCACTTCAGCCATTTGTCGTGTGACATTAGTCTAAATGTCGCACGACACTTGCCTTCTCTGAAGAAATGTCGTGGGACAATCCTTCCCCAGCACTATAAATAGGCCAACACCCCAAGGATTTAAAAAAGGGCAAGTTGGGATCTAAGAATTATATCTTTATATTTGATTTTCTGATCTCTTATTAAGTATATTCTGCAATCGTCTGTTTTCTGAAGAATTATCGAATCTATCCTCAACACTCGACGTGTCTCACTTTTGGAATCCAATTCTCGAAAATATTTGTAGAGGAAAAAGATGATTATCGTCAGAGGTTTCTCTGTCGTATTATATTTCTATCTTATTATTATATGTATTGTCGGGAAGGTAAAGAAAGTCTCTCCTAGTATTTAAAATTAGATATCTGTGTACTTGTTTTACTACGTATCTGTTATTCCGTCCACTTTTTATTTGAATAAACTTATTGTAAAGTTACAAATAGTCTACTATGTCAAAACAAAACCCTGATGAAATAATTTGTAAAACCAGAAAAGTAAAAACATTATCGTCCGGATAAAACTAGGTTTTCAAAACCCGAACAGATAAAACTTACTTAGGAATTAAATTCAGGCATGTCTCGTCTTCCCCATAGACTGCGATATATCCAATAAAACTCCTGTCAAAGAGTTTAAATTCCATATTGAATTAGTTCCTATAAAAATTCGAAGTTTTTCAAAAGTAATCAATACGAGAAAACCAACATTGTTATCTAAGGAAACAATGCCGGAATACCTCTTTTAAACACAAAACATTAATTTTATCATTTGTACTGTATTTTCAAACCAAATCAATGGATCATAGAACACAAAAGTTTTTATCCCCTTTCCCGTTCCCCCCAAAATTAGGGTTTCTCATAAATCATTTTTGGAAAGTAGTTGACTGTTAGTAAAAGCATCAAAGTTTTTCAATATAGAATAATCATATAAAGCCACTAGAGACCGAAAGGGCAGAATGGGTGCTTAACACCTTCCCAAACCGTAACATAGTTCTCAAACCCAACAGAATCCATGTTTCGTACATAACCATGTAAAGAAAAGGCTTGCTTTGGCCATTTCCTTTACACAAATCCTTTTTGTCCGTTTTCTCGTAAAACGTACTGCGACTCTTAAACGAACCCCTTTGCATTTAGAAATAGAGAATATGACATATCTCTACGTTAAAGCAAGTGAAACGACGGGAAAAGTTTCGACATTTTAGACGCCCAAGCACGGGGATGAGACTCGGGGGTCGCATTTGCGGATTCTCACACCCACAAGCTCCCATGGAGGGAAATGGTGGAGAAGATCATGAATAGTGTATAAGGTGAAAATCAAGGGTTCAAATCTTGGTTTATGATTAATAAATCATCAAAACCCTCAAGAATTCCTCACTTTCCCTTTAGAACTCTCTTAAGGTGTTGTAGAAGTGTATGGCTCTTGAAACGTATGAAATTGATATAGCAATTGAGTGATGAATCTTCTTTGTCTTGTCCAATACTTTCTTTGTAAAATCCATGCTTTTCTTGAATTTCCATGCTATTGAACTAAAACTCATTTCAAGAAACATGTTAAACTACACATGATTAAGTTATTGTTATTATCAAAATAACATTAAGAACTTCTAGGTCAACATCTAGCATTAAAATAGTATGTTTAAAATTTATGAAATTAAAATAGTATGAACAATGCTAGATGTTGACCTAGAAGTTCTTAATCTTATTTTGATAATAACAATAACTTAATCATGTGTAGTTTAACATGTTTCTTGAAATGAGTTTTAGTTCAATAGCATGGAAATTCAAGAAAAGCATGGATTTTACAAAGAAAGTATTGGACAAGCCAAAGAAGATTCATCACTCAATTGCTATATCAATTTCATACGTTTCAAGAGCAAAACATATGCCAGCAATGCAATTCATGAAGGATAGAAATCAAAGGATTGTATGAAAAGCTTAAAGGCAAATGATGCAAGTAAAGATCGAGTTGAAGAAACAAATTAAGCATTCGAAGACTCATTAAATATATAATCAAAAAAGCATGGATTTTATAAAGAAAGCATTGGAGAAGACAAAGAAGATTGATCACTCGCTCTACCAATTTCTTACGTTTCAAGAGCAGTGCATATGCTAACAATGCAATTCATGAAGCACGGAGATTAAAGAATTGTATGAAAAGTTTCAAGGCAAATGATGCAAGTGAAGTTCGAGTTGAAGAAACAAATTAAGCATTCGAAGACTCATTAAATCTATAACCGAGTGAATGTTTAAGTTTATTGTAAAGTTTCTTTATTGATCATTATTATGGCTAAAACTTAATCTTACATCATTTAAAGATAAATTCAAATAAGCTTGCACTTGAATTCTTTTAAAAACACATCTCTTTATAAACCGGTTTTCAAAATAAGTTCACATTAATTTCGAACGAGCATATTTTGAGCTCTTACTAAAATAAGTATCTTAGAAACATGGTATTAACATTTTCCAAGCATTAAAATTAATTTTGGATCAAAATTGTAAAAGTCCAATTTTTGGGATTTCGGATTGCTGGACAGTACCTAACAGTTGACTGATAAGCTTTGATCAGTTGATTGATGGCCATTAGTTGACTGATGACTTTGCTTAGTCGACTGGTGCCTCAAAATATAGTCGTTGGACTTTTGATTTTTTTCTTATTTCAAGGTAACAACTTTTCTAAACCTCTAAAACGGATATATACTTTTTGGGACTATATATTGGAGGTCTAAGACACATTTTAATAAGCTTAAATCACTATACAAACTCATTTTTCATCTATTCACAATATTCAATAATTCAATCATTTGTATTAATCATATCATTCATCTTTAAGATAAATTATTGATCAATATTGATAACTCTAACGTAAGCTTCATTTGTATCTTGTAAACACTTGAGAGTTGTTGTTTATTTTTGTGCATCACCAAATCACTTATATTATTCTTGTGTGAGAGGAATACTTATATTATAGCAAGAAAGATCTTTCTGTGTTGAGTGTGGTGAGAAGGATCACACTTTTAGAGTATAGTGAGAAAAATTACACTTATATTGAGGTTTGATTTTTACGCATAAGAAAATCGGTTAGTAGAACTTCTTGGGGGAATTACTCGTGTGTGGACGTAAGGTCTAAATGTGACGTCCTGAATCCCGTTACGAAATTTTCATCAATAATGTCAGTATGCATGTCTGCCTAGGAATAACGCCCGATTTTAGCGAACACATACTTTTACCTGTGATACCTCTTAGTTTTTAGGAAAAATACATAATCTACCCCTATAACCCTATAACTCTCATAATTACACCAAAGTACCCTCAGTTTTGGAAAATTACATAATTTACCCCTATAACCCCATATCTCTCATAATTTACACCAAAGTACCCTCAGGTTTAGGAAAATTACATAATTTACCCTTATAACCCCCATACCTCTCATAATTACACCAAAGTACCCTCAGGTTTTGGAAAAATTACATAATTTACCCCTATAGCCCTATAACTCTCATAATTACACCAAAGTACCCTCAGGTTTTGGAAAATTACATAATTTACCCTTATAGCCCTATAACTCTCATAATTACACCAAAGTACCCTTAGGTTTTGGAAAATTACATATTTTACCCCTATAGCCCTATAACTCTCGTAATTATACCAAAGTACCCTCAGGCTTGGAAAATTACATAATTTACCCTTATACCCCCATATCTCTCTTAATTTACACCAAAGTACCCTCAGGTTTGGAAAATTACATAATTTACCCCTATAACCCCATATCTCTCATAATTACACCAAAGTACCCTCAGGTTTGGAAAATTACATAATTTACCCCTATAACCCCATATCTCTCATAATTACACCAAAGTACCCTCAGGTTTGGAAAATTGCATAATTTACCCCTATAACCCCATATCTCTCATAATTACACCAAAGTACCCTCAGATTTGGAAAATTGCATAATTTACCCCTATAACCCCATATCTCTCATAATTACACCAAAGTACCCTCAGGTTTGGAAAATTACATAATTTATCCTTATATATCTCTCATAATTACACCAAAGTACCCTCAGGTTTGGAAAATTACATAATTTTACCCCTATAACCCCATATCTCTCATAATTACACCAAAGTACCCTCAGGTTTTGGAAAATTACATAATTTGCCCCTATAACCCCATATCTCTCATAATTACACCAAAGTATCCTCAGGTTTTTGGAAAATTACATAATTTACCCTTATAGCCCTATATCTCTCATAATTACACCAAAGTACCCTCAGGTTTGGAAAATTACATAATTTGCCCTTATAACCCCATATCTCTCATAATTACACCAAAGTACCCTAAGGTTTTTTGGAAAATTACATAATTTACCCTTATAGCCCTATAACTCTCATAATTACACCAAAGTACCCTCAGGTTTTGGAAAATTATATAATTTACCCTTATAGCCCTATACCTCTCATAATTACACCAAAGTACCCTCAGGTTTTGGAAAATTACATAATTCACCCTTATAACCCTATACTCGTTCTCTTGACTGCAGTGAGTTGGCCGGGGTTGGGGTTCTCCCAACACTATATCTTCGGAGTGGCGACGGGCACCGGCCCCTGTCCAGGAGTTGATTCTGGCGACTCCTTTTAGCTCCCTCCTCGACGCCCTCCCGGAGCGGGTTTTTAGGGCGGCAGTTTTGGTGTCGGCCCTGGCTTGCCATTGGTGGGATACTACTCATACCTTCCATTGGAGCTGGGGTGAGATGACGATGACACCCCTTGATCTTTTTGCTTTGACCGGGATTCCTTCAGGGGGGTCCCCATTCAGATCGATGTCCCTTTGCGTCTGACGGCAGAGGGTATTGTTAGTGCGCTTGGATGGTTCCCGGAGCGGCGGAGTTCCGGCGATACGATTCCTCGGGGTGTCTTGGTTACGCGGCTAGCCACAGAGAGAGCTCGGCTAGTTGCTTCAGGGGTTCCTATGACCCGTCAGGAGGCGCGCCAGTATGCCCGCGTCCTTCTTCTGTTGACACTCCATGATTTATTCGAGGCACGTGGTGGGGACACGGCTCACCTTTGGTGGTTGCCCTATCTTCGGGACTTCAGCCTCATGTTTGACTATGACTGGGGAGGCTTCATTCTTGCAGTCCTCTATGATGCCATGGACCAGGTCTCTCGCCATTTAGCCCTGAACCTCAAGGGCTTTTCTCTGCTGTGGGAGGTACATACTTTAGTCCTTTTTTGCTTTAGTTCTTTACATATTACCTGTTGATCATTGCTGATTTCTTTTATCTTTCCTTTTCAGAGTTGGTTTGTTGCTTATACCCGCCTGGGTCGCGCCCAGGTGGATCTCCTCGTTGAGAACGATGACCAGTTCCCTTTTCTCCACCGATTCATTGCGGGGAACTACCGGGCTCCCTATGTATACCGGACTCGGGAGACCGGAGCTGCTGCCGTTCACGACCTGTTGGAGGAGCAGGTAAATATTTTAGTTCTCTTGCTTTTTGATAGTTAGATAGAATATATAAATTATTGAGAATAAAAAACTTGTTTTCTTTTCAGGTTGAGTGGGCCCCTTGGGGTGATCTGAGTCCCCATTATGGGTATGGCCGCGCCCTGACCGCCTCGAGGACTAGGCGGCTTATCCGGGATGAGTACGGCCTTCTCTTCTACTTGGGCGAGAGGGTCATTCGCCAGCACACGCCGTCCCAGTGGCCTCGTGTTCCATTATTCCCTCCTGTTCTGATGAGGCAGAAGGGCGAGATCGATCCGGTGATGGTACAGGCCTTGGTCGACGGACTCGGCTTCCAGACGTTCGTCGAGGAGGGAGACTACCCCGTTTTTGCTGCCCGTTATCTGATGAGGGAGCCGAAGGGGACTCGGGGACGGGTCTTCTATGAGAGGTACCGGGCATTGGGAGGTGATCCCAACTACATACGGGGACAGACCCATTTAGCTAGGGCGGTTCCGGGTTACTTGCCACCTGTCCCCGATCAGAGGGACAACATTCCGGATTCTGAGGACGAGGATCCTAAGGGAGAGAGGGATGTTCCTGCTGCGGCCGAGGGCGGTGGTCGGCCAGAGGGCGAGGGAGGTGATGCGACAGTGGTTCCGGAGCCGTCGCCTCAGGCGACACCTGTGAGGGAGCAGCGTACTGAGGGTTTCGAGTTTCCCATCGGCCCTTCTGTGTCTCCGGGGGTCCTTTTTGCTACTGCTGAGGCTGCTGAGGGGAAAGTGGGATTGTCTGAGAGGTCCTGGGAGCCTGCGGACCTTGGGGCAGACTACGAGCAGTTCGGGCGGACTCCTCCTGCTGCGGCGGCTACTCCTTCTAGTGGGGTACCTCCTTTGAGGGCGACGGCCATAGTGGATCCTCCGGGGGTCCGTACCTACGCCACTTTGACTCCTCTTCCGGCGACTGTCATGGGTCCTCCTGCCCGATCTCCAGGTTTCGGGGGTTCTTCATCCTGGCCTCCCTTATTCCCGATCCGTGAGGAGGGCGGGTCCACTTCTGCTGGTGTTCCGGCGGGGTCGTCTATTCCGTGGGTAGATCTACCTCCACTTCCCAGGGACATCTCTTACGTTGGCGCTGGATTACGTCGATATCCCGTCCCGGAGTACCCTCTTTCTGAGGATACTTTTGACTATCTGGGTGGTCGCCCTGATGACGAGGTGCTTTCTTCAACTTCTCTTGGTACCTTTACATCTATATCTATCTATTTTGACTGTGCTGATTCTTTTATCGGGTGAGTGTTCGGGTGGCAGATCTACGGGCTTGGCACGCCCAGTACCTCTACAGCTGGAACCTGCTCCAGTATGTCGGTCGAGACCCTCCAGCCTACATGCGTGATTATCAGAGGGCTATCGACATCTCCTTACAGCCGGACGACCCCCTGACTTCTTCTCATGCCCGGACGGATTCTCAGAGGAGCAGTAGTCGGACTTCCAGGCGTTCCCGATCGTCGGTGATCCGTCCTACGGCACCGGTCCAGTCCACGGGGCCTTCTCAGGCGGCAGTTCCTCCTGTTCCTGGCGTCCCAGTTGTTGATCTTACTCCCGAGGAGGGCTCGGGCGATAGTGGGAGCGTGTCAAAACGCGCCCGAGTAGATTAGTTTTCCCTTTCTGCATTTAGTGTTAGTTTTGGACAGATATGTATTTATTTTAGACATGTTTAGACAAATATTTAAAAAACTGTTCTTTTATAGGATTTATAAAATATCTTTATCTGTGTTTGATTATACTTTTATTCTCTGTGTGTGAAAGATATATATATATAAGAGTAAGTGATTTAGAAGCCATACCTTGTAGTGTAGTGATATTTTTCCTGTAAACAAAGAGCAAAGTGAGAACAAGAAAGCATCTAAAAAATGATTCTTTTGGCAAAAATGACTGTTATGTGTAAGAAGAAACCAAATTAGGGTGACCCCAAAGGGGTTTGTCGCGCGACAATCCCTCAGATATGGGTTTGTCGCGCGACAAACAGGTACAGGTCTCTCTTTTTTTGCTATAAATACACCCATCTTCCTTCCTTCATCCCCACACCTTCCAAAAAATGTCTTCTTATCGCACAAAATCTGATTTTTCTTATGTCAATGCTCGAGATGCTTTGATATCTTCCGAAAATGGTCTGAACTTTGGTGCCTTCAGTCCTTTAGCGGGTTGGTGCCATCGTCCCGTCGATTTTTCCTTTCTGTTAGGTGCCTTGTATTTCTGGAGTCCTGCGGACCATCTCTTCCGCTTTGGACTAGATGAGCTCTGCCCGACCTATGAGGAGTTCTCCTGGCTGTTACATTCTGACGTTCATCTCCCGATGGCAGTTCCCATAGAAGAAATCGGTCCCCGCGACATGCTAATTGCTCTGTTAGCCATTCCCCAGGCGGCCTGTGATGGTTTTATTGCCGACGGTCTTCTTGACCTTCATAAAATGGTGAGGTTCTTTCATCGTTATGAAGATAGGGCCTCTTATGGCGTGGGGCGTACTGCAGCGGCCCTGATTTGCCTAGTTTCTGATATGCTGCTGGTGACGGGTTCTTCCCGTGTTGATCCGACTATCCTGAGTCTGATTTACCAGGCTAGAAATGGGGAATGAGGAGTCTATAGTGCCGATCATTCTTGCAGAGACCCTGAATGGTCTTGATGATGTTCAACGGGGGGCTTCGCCCTTCTTCCGGGGAGTCCGCGTCTGCTATACATGTGGCTGCTAGAGCGCTTTCGATCGGTGGGTTTCAACGGAGTTCGGCTCGATAATCCGACTCATTTCTTCCATCGGCCTCTCTTTGGTGCTTTGACCATGTCTTCCTCTGATTGGACGATGTGGTTTTCAGAGAACTTTCGGGCTATCCGGTGGAACATTCCTTGGTGGAAGCTGAGGGCGATGGTACTTAGTACTGGGGGTCAGAACTATGTTCGGCTCCGCGGGCTCTGGTTTACTTCCTTTTATCTCCCTGGGCGTCTTCTTTGACAGTTTAACATTCCTCAGGAGGTTCCCCTTGGTCTGACCAACTTCTCTTCTGAGTCTAAATTTGTGACCCCACATGTTTCTTTATCGGTAGAGAGGATGTGGCGTGCTCGACTGACTCGTCAGTTCAACTATGTCCGTTTTGGTATTACCCGGCCCCTCCGGGCTGATATCATCCGCTCTTGCTGGCAATCTCTGGAAGGAGAACTGATTGACGACCCCTTTCAAATGGAGTGGTTCCGGTTCATGGATACGGAGGCTACTGATGTTAATATTGTCTTTGCATATCAGATCTTGGACGAAGCTCGGATCGACTTGGCTATTGAGGACCCAGTGTGGCCAACCCCTAGGACTTAGTTTCTTTCGTATTTGTTATGTCTCCTTTGTAACCTTCGGTGTTCTGAACCACCTTTTAATAATATATGAGGGACTGCTTGTGGGAAATAAATTTATTTACAAAGTTTAAACCGGGCCCGAAGTCATTTCTCAGGTTGCCTACGTTCCCCTTTTTTTGATTTTTACAAAGAACAAAAAGTTTCGAGTTGGGGCTCAGGTTTACGTAGTTCTTGTTACATGCCACACCTATTGATAATACTTCTTCAGTCGATCCATGTTGACTGGTGAATGTAGTAACTGCCCATCCAAATCAGTGAGTATAGCGGCACCTCCTGTATCGATTTCTTTGACGATGTACGGCCCTGTCCACTTCTGTCCGAACTTACCCCTCGGATCTCTGGCCAGTTCTCGAATTTCTTTCAATACAATATCGTTCTCATTGATACCCCGAGTCCTCACTTTCTGGTTAAATGCTCGAGCGATTCGCTTCTGATACCCCTGGTGGTGGTATGCGGCTTTCAATCTCTTTTCATCTAGTAGGGCTAGCTCGTTATAACGTGCCTGGACCCATTCCAGTTCATTGACTTGATTTTCTAGTATTACCCTGAGGGAAGGGACTTCTAACTCAACAGGGAGGACTGCTTCCATCCCGTAAGTAAGAGAGAACGGGGTTGCCCCGGTGGAGACCCTCTCGGTGGTGCGATATCCCCACAATGCATAAGGTAATTTCTCTGGCCAGTCTCGACAGGTGTCGGTCATCTTGCTTAGGATATTCTTCAGATTTTTGTTGGCAGCTTCAACTGCCCCATTAGTTTGTGGCCTGTATGGCGAAGACCTGTGTCTGGTAATACCGTATTCTTCCATGATGGTATTAGCTTCTCCTTCGAAGTGGGTGCCGTTATCTGAGATGATCTCGTGTGGGACCCCATATCGGCAAACAATATTCCTTTTGATGAATCGGGCTACTTTTTTGGCATCCAGGGTCTGGTAAGACTCAGCTTCTACCCATTTGGTGAAGTAGTCGATGGCCACTAGTATGAATTCATGGCCGTTGCTGGCTTTGGGCGAGATCTTTCCAATGACGTCGATTCCCCAGGTTGCGAAAGGCCAGGGAGCAGTCATGGTGTACAACTCTTTTGGAGGAAGCTTCTGGGATTTAGCATAAATTTGGCACTTGTGACAACGGCGTACGTGATTAGCGCAGTCGATTTGCAGAGTAGACCAAAAGTAACCTTGTCTGATGATTTTGCGGGCAAGTGTATGTCCGCTCATATGAGGTCCGCAATCGCCCCCATGTATCTGATCCATTACTCTGACTGATTCTTCTTCGGTGAGGCATTGAAGATGAGTCCCGTCGTAGTTCCTTTTATACAATCTTCCGGCACAAAGTATGAACCCTGATGCTAATCTTCTGAGCGTGACCCATGTTTTCTTGTCTGTTTTCTCAGGATACTGATGGTTCTTCAGCAGGTTCCAGATATCGTAAAACCAAGTGGTTGGATCCCCTCCCCCTTCATTCTCTACCACCAAGGCCATGCAGTGTGCTGGTTCTGACTTCTTTTGTACCGTAAGGGTTATTTCTTCCATCCCCTCCGGGATATCGATCATAGATGCCAGGGTTGCCAGTGCGTCGACAAAACTGTTCTGAGACCTAGGGAATAGTAAAATTCCGTATGCTTGAACTTTCCCGCGATATCCTCCAGTCGGGCGAGGTAAGGGACTAATTTCTCATCTCTGATCTTCCATTCTTTCAGAACCTGGTGGACCACTAGTGCTGAATCTCCGTATACCTGTATCCTCTTTATACCCCTTTGAAGAGCGATCTCTAACCCGAGTATGCAGGCTTCATATTCAGCCATGTTGTTGGTGCAGAAGAAGTCCAGACGATATGATACCGGGGAGTGAGTTTGGTATGGAGAAACTAACAGGATACCTATCCCGTTTCCATTCCGATTGGCGGCCCCGTCAAAGTATAATTTCCAGTCTTCATCGATCTCAACATTCATGATGGTTTCGTCTGGGAACTCGGCTTCTTCTAGCACATCTCCCAATATTGGATTGTGGGCCAGGTAATCAGCTATGATCTTGCCTTTAACTGCCTTCTGGGTCATGTAGGTGATATCGAATTCGGAGAGTAAAAATAGCCATTTTGCCATTCGGTTCGAGAGAGCCGATTTCTCGAAGAGGTATTTCAACGGATCAATCCGTGATGCCAGGATGACTGAGAAAATTAGCATGTAGTGCCGTAGTTTCTGTGTTACCCAGATGAGAGCGATGCATGATTTCTCCAATGGTGTGTAGTTCATTTCAAACGGGGACAGTTTCTTGCTGAGGAAATAGATGGCCTGCTCTTTCCGGGTATCAGTCAGGTGCTAGGCTAGCATTGCTCCTGCGGCTGAATCAGTGACGGTTAGGTATAAAATTAAAGGTAGTCCGGTTTGTGGTGGGGCTAATACTGGGGGTTTGGGGAGATATTCTTTGATTCTATCAAAAGCTTCCTGGCACTGACCGTCCCACTCTCCCGGTGAAGATTTCCTCAGGAGTTTGAAGATGGGCTCGCAAGTCTGAGTGAGCTGAGAGATGAACCTACTGATGTACTGCAGTTTACCCAAAAATCCCCGGACTTCTTTCTCAGTACGAGGTTTAGGCATTTCTTGGATAGCTTGAACCTTGGCGGGGTCTACCTCGATTCTTCTCTTACTGACAACATAACCTAGGAGTTTTCCTTTGGTTACCCCGAACACACATTTCTGCGGATTGAGTCTCATCTGATACTGGCGGAGCCGGTCGAAGAAAGTTCGCAGGGCTGGTATGTGACCTTCCCTCTCCTTTGATTTGATTATCATGTCGTCCACATACACCTCTACTTCTTTGTGGATCATATCGTGGAAAATAGCGGTGGCTGCTCTCTGATAGGTTGCCCCGGCGTTCTTCAGCCCAAATGGCATAACTGTGTAGCAGTATGTTCCCCATGGTGTGATGAAAGCCGTTTTTTCCTGGTGATCCGGGTGCATTTTAATCTGGTTATACCCGGCAAAACCATCCACAAATGACTTTAGGGCATGGTTGGCAGTGTTATCTATTATCAAATCGATGTTGGGCAATGGAAAATCGTCCTTCGGACAAGCTTTGTTAAGATCCCGGTAATCCACACACATGCGGACCTTCCCATTTGCCTTTGGAAAGGGTACAATGTTGGCTAACCATGAAGGGTAATCGATCACCCGTAAAAACCCTACACTCAATTGTTTCATCACTTCTTCCTTTACCTTTAGGGACCATTCTGGCATAAGTTTTCTTAACTTTTGCTTGACAGGTCTGAACTCCGGCTTGGTATGTATCTCGTGCATGACTATCTGACTGTTCAATCCTGGCATATCCGCATAAGACCAGGCGAAGACATCCACGTACTCTTTCAGAGTTTGTGTGAATTCCTCTTTTTCTGTTTCACTCAGACTTGTCCCAATGCGGACCTCCTTTCTTTCCTTTTTTGTTCCGAGGTTAATTTCGAGAGTGTCTCCTTCCTCACTCTGTATACGTGTTCCTCCCGTTCCGGGTGTTCGTTCAGTCTTTCTAACTCCTTATAAGCTATTACA
This sequence comes from Lonicera japonica, assembly GCA_021464415.1. NCBI lineage: Eukaryota > Viridiplantae > Streptophyta > Magnoliopsida > Dipsacales > Caprifoliaceae > Lonicera > Lonicera japonica. Next base: position 33,936,642 of record CM038470.1, on the reverse strand, counting down.
GAAACAAATAACAGGATAATGCAAAACAGAGTTTTCTTCATTAATAATAGTGTTTACAGGTACAAGTTTAAAGAGTAAATCTAGGAGTGGCTCTTTCCTAGCCTTACTTTCACTCTCACCTCTCACCCTTACAATTTCACTCTTTTCCCTTTCCCTTTGGTAGTCTGGATCAGCGTATATCAGGTGTACGAGGTCATCTCTCGGCTCGTCATCCCCTAGAACCATGATGTCGAAAAGATCTCCGATCATTTCTTCCTCCTTGTCTGTCTTGTCTTCATTTCCTTCTTTCAACCCGATTGTTAATTTGGTGGAGAAACTGTGTTCAATGCTTTCTTTGATATATAGGTCCTCTTCATAGAAGATTTCCCATCCCGGCAGGTTCTCTCCGTCGCTGTTTCTCCAAGGTTCCTGAAAACCGCAAAAGGGGAAGTCCTCTCCTTCTTTGACAAAAAACCCGTTCAAAGAGCTGAAACTCGGATACTGATGCCCTCGGCCCCTTTTTTGCTGATCGTCTTCTTCAGTGTGTTGGTACCCCAAACCTTCCCTTTCGTACCTCGTTACTGGTTCCAAGGCTTGAAGTAGTCCTGATTGTCCCATTCCCAGGCCGGCTCCAGGTAAGTATTTCATCATTCTTAGCATATTTGTAATCTTGGTGCTGAGACCGGGGATATTGTCTGGGGAAAGATATTCAATTATCTGAGTGCTGAGAGTTTGTACTTGAGGCTCATAAGAAAAGCCTTCTAACTGTATGCTCTGGCTCCCGATTCCCAAAACAGGTAACTCCACATCTGCCAAGGTCCTTTCAGGATCTCCTTGGATGGTAATTATGTTCCCTTCAAACGGTATCTTGATCTTTTGGTGCAAGGAGGAGGGGAGTGCTCATATGTCGTGTAGCCACGCTCTTCCCAGCAGGAGGTTGAAACTGGAGGGAATGTCTATGATTTGGAAATCGGCCGAAAAATTTCTGGGACCGACCCTGAGATCTAGCTTTAGAGAACCCAGAACGGCCCTTCTGGTATCGTCGTAGGCCCTGACAGTCACGGCGGATGGAGAAAGTTCTGAATCCAAGATACCCAAGCATCTAGCGGTCTTCAAGGGGCAGACGTTTATGGTTGACCCGTTGTCGATAAGGACTTGTGGCAAAATCTTCCCTCGGGTTCGGACGGTGATATGGAGAGCCAGGCTGTGTTTCCTCCCCAATGGAGACAGATCATCATCTGAAAATGACAGACTTCTTTGGACTGTAAGTGATCCGATCATGTTTGGCAGTTGTTCGGGTGTGGAGTCCGGTGGTATCACGGCTTTGTCCAGAAGTTTGATGAAAGCGGTCCTGTGGGGTTTGGAGGCAACCAAAAGGCCCCAAATGGTGATGTGTGCCTGGGTCTTCTTCAACTGCTCAAGCACTCTATCTTCTCCCATTTCCTTCGGTGGCGGTGTTTTCTCGGCCTCTGTCGGTGGTTGGTATACCCTTCCTGAACGGGTGATTTGTTGGATCCAAAGGGATGCCGGGTCTGATTCCTCTGAGACTTCCGGTGATTCTGGTTCTGTCGACCAACTGAAGGCTTTAGGGGAGGTTTCTGTCATACAGATTATCTCCTTGGGAAGGCCTCGGGGCTTCCATGGTTGTTTCTTCTTGTCCTGGGTCCATCCTATCCCAGCTTTTTCGAGATTGGTCTTGATTATGAGTGGTTGTGAGATCCCCTGATTTGTTTTTCCTAAACCCTGCCTGGGTAGGAAGTTCATTTTGGCCATCCATTGGTCGATTATTGGATTGAGGCCTGGGGTAACTTGAGCCTTTGCTGGCAGTACAATGGGTGCCCTGTAGGTTGGGTCATCTCGAATGAGCCCCACGGGATCGAAGCCTTCTTCATCAGTGATCAAGGCATTAATCCCTGCAGGTGGAGCATGGTTAGGAAGTGGATTGTTAGTAACATTGGGCCCGCCGGGTGCGGGGATGGTTCCGGCTTCAATGAGGTCTTGAATACGATGACGAAGGGCCAAACAACGCTCCGTGTCATGTCCTGCAGCTTGATGATACGCACAATTCTCATTCATTCTCCAGGTATTTGGAATAGGGTTTGGTGGGGGGCGCGGGTTGAGTGGAGTGATTAGTCCGGCCTTTTGGAGCAATTCCAGACTTTTTACCAGTGTAGTGGGGATGGTGCAGAAGTTTCTCCTTTTCTTGTCCTCGGTGTTCGAAGGACCTCCTTGTGTGGGCTAACTCATCGGAGGTGGCTGTTGTGGTTGTTGAAAGGGGTTCTGTTGATAGGGGTATGAGCTTATTTGATTCACGGCTGTAGTGGCTGTCTTTCTCCCGGTGTATGCGGCTTTCTTGGTATCGGTTTCAACTTTTTTAGCCAATTCTTCCTCTACTTGTGACCCCATACTCAACAGGGCCCTGAAGTGTGGGAATACATGCTTTCCCATGCAACTCAGTATGGCTGGAGTGAAGTTCTTCTGAATGATTTCCAGCTGTTCTTCTTCATCGTGTCGTTTGGACATTTGGGAGGCCTTCTCCCTCCAGCGGGTGACAAAGTCGCTGAAACTTTCTTTCTCGTCCTATTTGGCCATTTCCAGGTGTTTACGGGTTATTTCCAAATCCTCGTTGGACCCGTATTTGGTCATAAATTCTTTGACGATATCTCCCCAAGTCTGCGTGTGATGCCTTTCTAGACCAAAGAACCATCTCAGGGCGGCTCCCGTGAGAGTCATGTGAAAGGCTTGTGCTAATTCTGGCTCTCCACAACCGGACACTTGCATGGATCTGATGTAGGACTGTAGGTGGGTTTTAGGGGGCGTGGTTCCAGTGAACTTGGTGATGGAAGGGAGTTTGAATCCCTAGGGTAATCTTGCTTCTGGGTAGAGGGAGAAGGCATTCATATCCGTGATCTCGTCTGCACCTTTTATTAGGGACACCCCCTTCTGTAGGACCCTCATCTGCTCTTTCAGCTTCTTCATTTCCTCACTCTCTCTTGACACCTCGTCGGGCTGTTCCCGTGCTATTACCGATTCTGCATATACTGCCCGAAGTCGGTTGATGTCTGGGTATTTATTAAGGAGAGCTGCTGGGGCCGGTGGTGGAATGGGTCTTGCGGGAACTTGTGGCCATGGTTGGTATTGGGGATCAAAACCGGGTTGTACTTGGGGTTGCGGCCAGACTATGGGTGGCTCTTGCTGTTGGTAAGTGGGGCCTGAATCCGGGGCCCATTGGTTCTGATTGTTGGGGTCGGTTTGAACGAGACCAGCTACGATAGGGCCCGTTTGGGGTGGATTGGTTCCTTGAACTGGGGGGAGTACTTGTCCTTGGTTCGGATCTCGATTCGGTGGTAGTCGATCAAACCCTGGTGGTGCAGTTCGTTCGGCGGACAATTCTTCTATTCGGATTCGGGTACCCTGTTGCTCGTTCGTGAGGTTTGCCAGATCCCTGCTGACGGTCATAAGTAAACGGTGCATTTCGGCTAGGGTTGGCTGAGCTGATGATGCCTCGGCTAGGCTCTGATCTGTCTCTCGATTCTCGCGTTCATCGGCCATTTCAGGTGTGCTTGGTCTTACTAGTCTTCCGGTGTGATCACGGCCGGCCCAACCTTCCAGTCTGTTTGTTGCTTCACGACTGTAGACGAAACCACGTGGCGAAGATGAAGGAAGACTGTGATGCGACTCGATTTTTGCCAAAAGAACCACTAAAAATTGCCGAGAAGAGCCTCGGATTTAAAAGGGCGTCCAAAAGTAAGCCGTAAGGTGGTACATCCCCTGCGGCTGTTTGACAAGTGTTTTAACTTGACTCGATCTTATATGCAGCGCAGGTGTACGAACGGTTAAGGCTTCAGGCTCCCTCCTATTTGGCAAGACCTTGCGATATACCCCAGGGGCGGGTACGTGCAAGAACCTTTTGATATACTTCCCGGGTACGTGAGTGTTCTCGTCACTCGATATACCTTGGGGGCGTACTTGGCCAAGGAGAGTGGAAGTAAATGCTTTCGGTTTATGTTGGCCTAAGCAAGCCAACTCCCTACTCACTTATAATACTTCCGAGGGTTTGGGGTAAATTCACACTCGTAGAACCAATGCATGATTTATGATAGTGCGAAAAAAGGTTGGGTTTACAAATATCATTATCTTGATTACATATTTTTTTTTTTTTTGAAAACTTTCCTTTTTCAGAAAAAAGTTTCTTCTCAATCAATTAACATAAGTAGGGAAAGCAGAAAAAGCAAGTATTCAATAGATAAACAAAAAGTCCACATATAAGAGTCTAGTTTTCTAGTGTCCCCAGCAGAGTCGCCACTGTGAGAATCCGCAAATGCGACCCCCGGGTCTCGTCCCCGTTCGTTGGGCGTCTGAAGCGTCGGAAGGGATTCCGTCGCTCCATTTGCTTGGAGTTGTTTGATGATTCATATCGGGTGTCCCTACGTCTATTCTAGATGCAAAGGGGTTTGTTCAGAGTCGCCAGTACGTTTTACGAGAAAACGGACAAAAAGGGGGTGTGTAAGGGGAAAGGCTACAGATAAGCCTTTCTTTACACGTTTGTCTGCGAAACCAGGATTCTATAAGGTTCGGGAACTATATTACGGTTTGGGAAGGTGTTAAGCACCCATTCCGCCCTTTCGGTCTCTAGTGGACTTATATGTTTATTTTATGTTGAAAAACTTGGATGCTTTTACTGACAATCTACTACTTTTCCAATGAAAACCCTAATTTCGGAGGAAAAAACGGGAAAGGGGTATGAAAAGCCTTTGTGTTCCGAGATCTGATGTCTTTGTTTTGAAAGATGTAAAATACAAATGACAAAAGTTATATTTATTTTTAAAGAGAGTATCCCGTATTATTTCCCAGATGATGACTAGGGGTGTGCACGGTCCGGTTGACCGGACCGTTGACCACTAGACCGGACCGGACCGAGCACTTCGGTCCTAGAAATTTTGGGACCGGACCGAACCAAATTTCTAGCTTAGACCGGACCGGACCGGACCAATTTAAACGGTCCGGGTTCGGTCGGTCCAACCGGTCTGGGCTTTTTTAATGGGCCAATTTGATTTGGGCTTTTTATCCATTTTTCACACTTAATTAGCCCATTTTTCATAGCATATTTATATATGTGAAGCTCATTTTAATGGACTAATGCTTTCTACATACAAATAAAAATACATAGGCCCAAAATATAATAAACTCATGTATATTTTTACACAAATAAGTATATATATTTAAAAAAATAAAAAAATTATATATATAAATATATCGGTCCGGTCCGGTTTTTGGGTAATTTTTTTGAGTCGGACCGTAGACCGGACCGAATAGTAACTGTCCAAGATTTTTCGGACCGGACCGGACCGTTGTACTTATAAAACCCGAAAAAAACCCTATATTTCGGTTCGGTCCGGTCGGTCCGTTCGGTCCGGATCGGTTTTTGCACACCCCTAATGATGACGGTTTTCTCGGGTTGTGATTACTTTTGTGAAAGTTCGGATCTAATATCGGGACTAATTTAATATGGAATCATGACTCTTGAGAGGAGAATTATCAGACACATCGCAGTCTATAGAGAAGACATGATATGTTGATTTTTAATTCCTAGATAAGTCTTATCAGTCCGGGTTTTGAAAACAGAATTTTATCCGGACGATAACGTACTTATTCTTCTGGTTTTGAAAATAGTTTTATCAGGGTCTTTTGTTTTGAAAATGGTAGACTATTTATAACTTGGCAATAAGTTTATTCAAATAAAATGTGGACAAAACAACAGAAATAAAACAAGTACACAGATAGACCCGTTTTATTTACTAGAAGAAACTTTATTTACCTTCCCGATGAGAATAATAATAATAAGAAAGAGAATATAATATGGCAGAGAGATCTCCGGCGATAACAATCTTCTCCTTCTTCAGATATTTCCGAGAATTCGATTCCAGAGACGGGACACGTCGAGTGTCGGGAATAGATTCGATAATTCTTCAGAGATAAAGATGATAACATACAATGCTTGAAAATAAAATCAGACTAAAGCTCCAGATTTTCCACCTTCCCTCCTGCTTAAACCCTTGGGGGTGTTGGCCTATTTATACTGCTCGGGGAAGATTGTCGCGCGACATTCCTGTATGTCGTGCGACAAACGGCTGAAGTGATGGGTCCTGACACTGTGATGTGTCAGAAAGTGGTTGGTCGGGTGCAGAGAGGGATTGTCGCGCGACATTCCAATGATTGTCGCGCGACAATGTGATATGTCGTGCGACAATCCTTGATAAAAATAGGTTTGTCGCGCAACAAACCCCCCCGGGGTAGTTTCGGGTGCTCGGGTGTGTCCTGGACTCCAAAAATAGTAGTCTCGTAGGTCGTTAGGGTTCTTGCGGGGGTCACGGATCGGGGTGTCTACACTTCCTAAAAAGGATTTTGATTATTATTTTTCTTATAAATATAACTATTTGTTTGGGTCAAAAATACATAATTCTAAAGAGAAATTTGAGAGAGAAAATATCAAAACGCTAGAATCAATTTTTGATAGTTTTGAAACACCTACCTAGGTTTTGTTTACATGCCATAGGAGATCCTATTGTTCTTCAACTTTAAGAACTAGGATTCTAAAAGTTCACGGTCCTGCGGGAGTGTCTTTGGTTGCGATTGAGGACGGGGTGAGCAAAGTGGCTAACGCGCGATAAGGGAGATCGCAGACGGGGGTGAAAGATTGTGATCAAGTGCGTAGAAGGAGGCGACGGGTAAGCCAGAATAGCGGGAAACGCTATGTCAAGCCAGGTGCGGTTGGATTCTACGTTCAAGAAATTGACGGGATTGTTGCGTAAATTGTGAGGAAGTAATTTTTGTAAGTCAATCGAGTCTGTAATTCCGTTTTGATCGTAATGAAGCACTGTCGGTTAGTTCCGATGATTAGTCCTACGCAATTAGGGATACATCGTAAATTCCTGATGTTGTGTGATTACTTTGTGTTTGATTACTTGATATAATTGTTAGACAACACAATACAGGTTTCGACAGTAAAATTGATTAGACCTAGGGTTTTAATTCCGCTTATCAAATCTCAAATTATTTTTGATTAATACCCTAAAATCAACCTAGGCAAAACGATCCCCTAGAAGTTTGTTGGTTTCATTAATTGGTATCAGAGGAGGCTTCCTTAATTTGCTAGGAATTTCATCTAGGTTGATTTGTGTCTATATATTGCTGCTTGATTTGTTTGATTTGCTTTGCTACTTAATTTTATTTGTTTTTTATGGTTACAAAAATTGATTCGTCTAAGTCCAAAGTTCCTACGCTGAATGGGTCTAATTATAATTACTGAAAAATTCGCATGACTATTTATTTACAATCTTTGGACGAGCGAATTTGTAAACTATTTTAGATGGTTATAATAGACCCACTATGATTGTAGATGGGAACAATGGACCTAAACCAGTAGCCTCATGGACTACTAAGGAATTAGAAGCAGCTAAGTTTAATTCTCAAGGTCTGAATGCAATCAAGGCTCATGTTTCTGAGGAAGAATTTAAAAAGATTTCAAATTGTACCACTTCCAAACAGGCCTGGGATATTTTTACCGTAATTTTTGAAGGAACCACAACTGTGAAAAGTTCTAAAATTCAAAGGTTCATGACAGATTTTGAAACTATAACGATGAAAAAAGATGAGTCCTTTGATACTTTTCATAGTAAGCTCAAAGATATAGTGAATTCTCTCTACAACCTTGGCGAATTAATTTTTGAACCCCACATAATAAAGAAAATCCTACGGTCTTTGCCTGATAGGTTCCTCCCAAATATTACTGACATTGAAGAAAGCAAAGATTTAGATTCCTTAACGAAAAACGAATTAATTGGCTCTTTTCAAACTTTTGAATCTAATCGACTTTCAAAATACAAGATTCAAAAGGATAAGGCAGATCAAACCATTGTATCTAGAGCTAAAGATGGAAACATAGTTGAATCTAATGAATGCTTCATGTCTGATTTTCAAGAGATAGCTAATTTTGCACATAATTTCCATAAATTCATGAAGCAAAATCATAAATTTGGCAATAGTGGTCAAAATTTTGGGAATTTGGGGATAGGGAATTTTGATAATAAACCATAATCAAGTGAGAATTTCTTTGAGTGTCAAGGTAGAGGTTATAAAGCTTTTGAATGCCCTACTAGGATTAGGAGATTAGAGAAAGAGCTTGGCAAAAAGGGAATGCATGCCACGCTTAGTGATGATGAGGAAAATCCGAACACTCAAAAGGAATCTCATGATTATTTAGCTTTTGCCTCAAAAGTTTCCTTAGAAGAGGTGAATCAAGATATTTTTAAGAATTCACTTTCTAATAATGAGGAAGACTTTTCGGATTTTCAATCAGCCTATGACGCTCTTTTACTAGAATGTCAAAACAATTTCGTGAATAATTCAAAATTTACGTCCGAAAATAAATTTTTTGAAAAGGAAATTATTGATTTGAAAAAGGACAAAGTAAGTTTTGAAAATTCAAAGGCCAAGAAGACCAAATTTTTAAAAACAATTAGACAACTTGATGGCAATAATGAAAATTGCTTGGTCTAATTAGTTCTTTAAAAAAAGCAAATTTGGAGTATGAGGATAAAATTAAACGACTAGAAGAACGTATTTGCAATCTAACTCAACGACTTGAAAATGTTTTAACTGTCAAAGTTGGGTTAAAAACTAGTTCTAAGAAACTTGAATCATTGCTTTCAAGTGAAAAAGAGTGGAAATAACAAAGATGAACTTGGATTCTCTAATTTTGATGCTAAAAAGCAAAACAAGACCGTTTTTGTTAAGGTCGCTCCCCAAAATTCAAGTTTCAATGGTGCTAGTTCTTCAAAATCAAAACCTTTCATTAATAGAACTCCTCAAACTCCAAAGAAAGCCGAGAGCATCCAAACGGGAAAATCAGTTTTTGCTCAAAAACTAATTTTCCATTCGGGAGTTCTTGAATATCAAGTGATACCTTTTGATGTGTACAAGCACACACTCCCACAACCTTTTTGGTGTGAGTATTGCGAGAGGAAAGGTCAATTGAGGGAATCATGTCGGCAAGCTTTGAATCAAATGCCGAAGAGTGTTCTAATTCCTAGGCTGAAACCTAAACTAAAAGGGAAAAAGAAGAAAAATAAGAAGGTTAGGGTTTTGGATAGTGAAGGACACAAGATTAATAGGACTCTACGGATTAAGAAAGTTTGGGTGCCAAAAGGGATCATTGCAACTACTTAGGTGATAGGGAGTTTGCTTAGCATGGAATTGGTTGGATGGATGGCTATGCTAGGTGAGTTTGTTGTTTCGGTCGATTTTAGCTCCCTGCATAGGTACCGAAGCAAAGTGAATTTTGGTTTTGAATTTTCGATTGCGATATTGCTTGAATTCCTTGAAAATTCATTACTTGCATGCATGTGATTGTAACAACTTTCTATTCCTGATATCTCTAGATTTTCATAATTAAATGCTTAATTTGGAGATATATGTACATAATGCTTTGACAATTTGATAACCGGTAGTATGTTATTTCAATCACATAAGAGTTTTTGTGTATATCCCACACACTACACTGCAAGATCTACATTGATGCATGTTGAATAATCATATGTGTTTAGGCTTTTGCTTTTAATTTAAAACTTCAGAAGCTCCCATATATTCTTTATTTAGGGAGAAAGAGTCTAAAAAACCGTTGTGGTTAATGAAATGAGATTTTGGTGATGTAGTTTTGAGCAAAAAATTAAAAGACAAGCATATGAGGAAAAAATGTAGAGGGGATGGAAAAGGACTACCATAGTGAAAGGAGAACTGAAAGTTACCAAAAAGAAAATAGCTGGCCTCCACTAGGGTGAAAGCCTCCATCGAAAAGAAAAGAAAAGATGCTTGCACAAAAACATCACAAGTTTGAATGCAAAATTGCATTTTTTTTTAAAAAAAAAGAAAAAAGATTGCTTCTAAGGGAGAAAAGAAATTATTTGAAAAATAATGGTTTAGAGGCTTTCTAAATTCTCTCATATATGTATGCACGAGTGTTTTAAAACTCATAATTATTTGATAGCACTTTGTATGATCCATATTTTTAAGCACAATATGATATATACTTGTACTATGTGTTGCTTGGCGTATATATGTTGAATTGATGATGAATTATTATATGCATTGTACATGTATCATGCTAATGGAAATCACGTGTTTTGAAACTTAATTGATATATTACGTAATTGATACATGTTACATAGCAAATGTATATAAAGTATTTGTGCTAAAAAAAAATTTGGGCAATTTTGCTCTTGAAACTGCAAACCAAATCCATGAAAAAGTTGGGAATTAGTGATAAAGGATTTCTTGAGGTCTTAGCTAGAAGGTTTTGAGATTGGTGGATATCTTTACTAGCTAGAATATTTTTGCTTGAACAGGATTTGCAATTGGTGTTAATTGATATTATTTGCTTTGCATGATCATGTTTTTTTATGCTTTACTGCTTTTCATTCTCAATACTTTGTCTATTCCTGTGACAAAAAGGGAGAGAGATGAAGGGAGAAAATGCTCATGTGAGGGGGAGTAGTAAAGTATGAGTGTTTTGAGGGGGAGAGATATATAATTTTTTTGCTTATTTGATTTTTGTATCTCTTTACGCCCATGCTTCACTAGGTGTTTGTTGAGTTTTGGTGTTTTAAGATTAACATGTTAATTATCCAGCTCGCTTTTTTACCTTATGAAGTGTTGCAGCCAACATCGAGATTTAGAGTTAGGCATGTCTTTGAGTCTTGTTGTTGTGGACTAATTTGACTTAGAGTCTGTAATGAGATATTATAGACATCGCGTCGAAAGCGTCTATATTAGTTGTATGTGTTTTGTTATCGGAATAGCCAAAGGGGGACATTGTTAGGTTTATATTTTTAGTTGGCTTAATTCCGATGCCAAGAACACTTTTTTTCGTTGTAATTGTTTGAGTCAAATTGAAAATTTAAAGAAACAACAATTAACGGAAGCTCGCCAAACTTACAGGATTCATCTCACATAATTCTAGACGTAAGAAAAGTTGAGTATATGGTTTGATTCAAAATATAGGTTGTGGTTAAGCTCAAAATTCGTATTTAAAAAACTTTTGAGTCAAATATATTTTTTAGTATTTTTACCGAGTTTTGTCTTAATTTCAAAAAGCCCAATCGACACAAATTATTGAAAAAACTTAATTTTTTCATGGCTAACATATTCTATAAAGTTGTCTCTAAAATTTGAGTCAAGTTGGTACCCAAACGGATTTAATATGGCAAAATAAAGTAAAAAGAGAATTAAAATAAAAAGATTTTAATTTAACTAGAAATTAGGTAGAAGGGCTTATTATACATTGATTTTTACAAAAAATCCAATGAATAATATTTTTTTGAATGAAGGGCCTATTTTTAATTGGTAATTAGTGTAAGAAGCCTATTTTGTTTTATATTTTAAATGAATGTATTTGAATAAATTTAAATATCATTTAATTAATAAAAGCATGTTATGTATTACCTAAATTACCCTTTTTTATGAAATTTGCACAAAAAATATGGACTGCAAAGTTCATATTGCAGTAAAATATGAACTGCAAAGTTCATATTGCAGTGAAATATAGACTGCAATATGAACTGCAAAGTTCACATTGCAGTAAAATATGGACTGCAATATGAACTTTGCACTAAAAATATCGACCGCAAAGTTCACATTGCAGTGAAATATGGAGTGCAAAGTTCATATTGCAGTGAAATATAGACTGTAAAGTTTATATTGCAGTCCATATTTTAATGCATATTAGTATTTTTTAGTTTATTTTAAAGGTTGAGATGTCATTTTATAATGAAAAAAAAAAGACACATGTCATATTATTAATAAAATAAAAAAATAGGCCCTTTATTTTAAAAAAAATTATTCCTTAACTTTAGTGTAAAAATCTTTCCCTAATAAACCTTTTTTTTAATTGCCCCTTAATTTAATTATTTTTAAATAAAAGCTACGTTTGTTTTAAAAGAAAAAGAATCTTTGAAAAGTCAAAGTTCTTATGTGTTGCTTTTTGAAAACCCACGTGTTGCCGTTCTTTTGATTTCCTAAAAAGGGCCTAGCCCATCATTAAACCAATGCCACGTGGAAAGCATTATAAAAGGAAGGCAGCAAGTTTTCAATTGACGGACCGGTACAGCCTTTTATATCTTGGACCAGTCCGGCGCAAATATTGTCCAAGGAATTGAAATCCAAATTTCGGACCGGTCTGACTTATCGAGACCTGTACTAGTCCGGCTTATGATTTTTTTGGCATGATTTTTTATCGCAAAAATTTCTTTTATAATATTTTTAAGGGACAATTAAAAAAAAGTCTTATTAGAGAAAAATTTTCACACTAAAGTTAAGGAATAATTTTTTTGTAAATAAATGGCATATTTTTTATTTTATTGATAATATGATATATGTCTTTTTTTTTCATTATAAAATGACATCACAACCCTTAAAATAAACTAAAAAAATACTAATATGCATTAAAATATGGACTGCAATATGAACTTTGCAGTCCATATTTTTGGTGCAAAGTTTATATTGCAATCCATATTTCACTGCAATGTGAACTTTGCAGTCCATATTTCTAGTGCAAAGTTCATATTGCAGTCCATATTTCACCGCAATATAAACTTTGCAGTTCATATTTTACCGCAATATGAACTTTGCAGTCCATATTTTTTGTGCAAATTTTATAAAGAATGGGTAATTTAGGTAATATATAACATGTTTTTATTAATTAAATGATATTTAAATTTATTCAAATACCTTCATTTAAAATATAAAACAAAATAGGCCTCTTACACTAATTACCAATTAAAAATAGGCCCTTCATTCAAAAAAATATTATTCATTGGATTTTTGGTAAAAATCAATGTATAATAAGACCTTCTACCTAATTTCTAGTATTTTTAACTTATTCCAAAAAGAACTTTGACTCTATATTTTTCCTGTAAATATAACTATTAGTTTGAATCAAAAATACATGATTCTAAAGATCTTTTTAAGTGAGAAAATATCAAAATGCCAGAATCAATTTTTGAGAGTTTTGAAACACCCACCTAGGTTTTGTTTACATGCTATATGAGATCCTATTGTTCTTCAACTTTAAGAACTAGGGTTCCAAACGTTCACGGTCCTGGGAGAGTGTCTTTGGTTGCGATTAAAGACGGGGTGAGCGAAGTAGCTAACGTGCGATAAAGGAGATCGCAGACGGGGGTAAAGGATTGTGATAAACTACGTGAAAGGAGGCGACGGGTAAGCTAAACTAGCGGGAAGCGCTACACCAAGTCAGCTGCGGTTGGATTCTACGTTCAAGGAATTGACGAGATTATTGTGTAAATTGTGAGGAAGCAATTTTTGTAAGTCAATCGAGTCTGTAATTTCGTTTTGAGCATAGTGAAGCATTGTCAGTTAGTCTCGAAGATTAGTCCTACGCAAGTAGGGATACCTCGTAAATTTCTAGTGTTGTGTGATTGCTTTTTGTTTGATTGCTTGATATGATTGTTAAACAACACAACATATGTTTTAACAGTAAAATTTATTAGACCTAGGTTTTTAATTCCGTTTATCAAATCTCAAATTATTTTTTATAAATACCCTAAAATAAACCTAGGTAAAATGATTTCCCAGAAGTTTGTTGGTTTCATCAACTGTTGTGGACAGTCACGTGTCATAAATTTTGTGACGCCACTAACAGTCACAAATGTGTCATTTGTGACCGACAAGAACAATCAAAAATTGTTTTTGTGACGGCCATGAAAGGTGGCCTCAAAAAGTCATATAAAAAAGATTTGTGACTGTTATTGACAGTCACAAAATTTCCTATGACAGTCATTTATGTGACAATCATTTGTAACAGTTTTGGTCCTTTGTGATTGTTTTTGGCAGTCACAATTTACTGATTCTAGTGTAGTGAGGTCGGTTAGAGTCCAACCGATAGTTTTTTTATATTTACCAAGCAAATTTACTAATCTTACCTTTTGATCATCTGAGAGTTCGGATGAAATGATGACGGGGTAAGTGTTGGAAACTTCTAAGAAGGCATACTTCAAATTGTTTGGTAATGGTTTGAGTTCCATTTGCCCTTTAAGCTTATTGGTGGATGGCTGTACGCTTTTTTCTTACTCCGAAAGTTCATCCTGATTATCAAACAAAGAAAACACTTGCATATATCCCTCGGGTTCATTAGAAGTGGTTAGAAAACCTTCCGTTGAATCCGATTCAAAATTCTTCACAAAGTGGTTTCGGACCATGACTCTATCATGTTCACGTGTTCTCTTTCATCATTATCATTTTTTAATTGCTCAGAGAGAACACATTTAGCTCCAAAGTCATATTTCCAAAGGCTAATTTAACAATTCCGCTCTTGTAATTTATAATAGCATTAGAAGTGGCAAGAAATGGTAGTCCAAGAATGACCGAAATCTCATTAGCAAGATTCGACACGAGTTGCATGTCGAGGATGATGAAATTAACTGAAAAATAAAACTTGTCAATTTAGACAAGTACATCCTTGACTACCTCTCTTGGGATCTTAACGAATCGGTCTATTAATTGAATTGTTACCTTCGTAGGTTTCAATTCTTCCAACCCCAATTGTTGGTACACAGAATACGGGAGCACGTTTACACTTGCTCCCAAATCAAGCAAAGCATTTTTAGTCCTACAATTTCCCATTATGCATGAAATTGTGGGACAACTGGGTTCTCTGAACTTAGGGGCTCTCGTGCCTTGCATGATAGAGCTTACTTGCTCCACCATGAAGGTCTTCTTTCTAACATTCAACCTTTGTTTCATCATACATAAGTCCTTGAGGAACTTAACAAATGAAGTTATTTGCCTGACCGCGTCAAGCAAAAGAATGTTGATTTTAACTTGCTTAAAAACATCTAAAATTTCAGTGTTAGATATGGATGGTTGATTCAACCTCTCCGAAAAAGGGACTTTGATTCCATTTTTGATCTTTTCAAGGTCCTCTTTTCCCATTCTTTCTTTTACTTTCTCCCTCTCTTTTCGCCATCTTGGAGGTTTTAGGAACAATAGTCTTATTTATAACTTTTCCACTCCGAATGGTCGTGATGGATTTAAGTTCTTTCACCTTACTACTAGGCTCTCCTCCTTCTATGACCAAAGTTTAACCTTTACAGTTAACTAAAGGTTAAGTCGGGAATTTTCCCTTCTTTTGGATTGCTAGGGGAGTGGTGAGCTTAGACATTTGGGTTTTCAAGTCACCCACATCACAATCCATCTTATCTACAAAATTTCTTAATAAAGTTTTTAAGTTTTGGTTTTGGTTTTGTGTTAGAGGGAAAAAGTTTTGAGGTTGTTGTTATCTTTGGTTTAGTGGTTTTGGTTTTGCTCTTCATTCCTTCCCCAACTAAAATTGGGGTGATTTTCCATCCCTTATTATACTTTTGGGAATAAGGGTCTTTTTGAGGACGGTTGTATTGGTTCTTGGCATTAACTTAGGATAGGTTTTTGAGGACTTTTCGAAAGGCGAGAATGGTAGGGCATTTCTCGGTTGCGTGTCCCGAGTTTTTCACAAATGACACACAATTGACTCGATGATATTGCATTGACCTCTCTAAGCTTGTTTGTCTCTAAGGCCTCTACCTTCTTAGATAATTGGAAGAATCTCACTCCCATGTCATCATCATTCGATATTTGATACAACCCACCCTTTCCCGGAGGTTTAGCTTTAAGGTCCTTAATATAGGTGTTCTAATTTTGGACACCCTCAGCCAACTCATCGAATACAACAAGGCCTCCTCGGGTTATTTACTCAAAAATTAACCATTATACATGGTCTCTACAAATGTATCCATTTCGGGAGTAAGGGATTCATAGAAATAGCTTAAAAGGCTCCATGTTTCGTGGCCATGGTGAGGACATGCGTTTAAAAGTTTCTTGTATCCTTCCCAATACTTGTAAAAAATTTTATTTTCTTTTGGAAAAAAATTGGATATCGCCCTTCTCAAAGCGTTGGTCCGATGGATGAGAAAGAATTTTTTCAAAAATTTCGATTGAAGTACTTGCAAAGACCGAATAGATTTCGGTCTTTGAGCATCCAACTATATTTTTCCTTATTTTTTAAGGAGAAAGGAAAAAGTTTTAAATGCATTACTTCCTCATTGGTGATTACGATTGAACCCATAAATTGCATTTCTAATCCCTTAAACAAGGCTCAATTAGCTTCTAATTACCATCTAAATCTAAAACCAAAAAATGCATGTAAATTCAGTTTAAGTATGAACAGAAGGCATTGCATTGCATTTCTGTGTTACTAAGTCATTTTACAGGCCTAAAGTGGTTAAGCAATTGAAGTTGTATGCAAGATAGAAGGTTGAAAGCGGAAAAGCACAAGAAGAAGGCTCGAAAAACAAGTCAAAATCCATTTCGAGGCCTGAGGAGAGAAAAACTCCTCAAACTACCCGCAAACTGCTAGCAAGAAGAGAAAAGCAAGTCCCCAAGCATGAATGAAGTGAATGCAAGTGTCCAAGAGTGATCCTAAGAGGAAAGAAGCTCAATCGAATCAATTCCGAAAGTTTTCGAGCAAAATCGAGAACTGCCGTAAAGAGCCCGAGGTTGTAGTTGATCAAAGTTTTTCTAAAATAAAAATTTGAAAAAATCTCCAGAAATAAAAGTTGTAAAGAATTAAATTACCTACGCGTAGGCGAAAACAGTACGTCAATCGGAGTTCAGAAAAAAAATTATAAGTAAAAAAAGAAACAAAAAAAAGAAAAAGAAAAAGAATAAAAAATATTGGGGATCGATCCCCCACACCAAGATCGATCCTCGCACCTAATTTCGGCCCGTTTTGTTATTTTTGGTCTGTTTTGACCCGTTTCTTCAAGGATCATCCAACCCATGATCAGAGACACTTGTGGGACATATAAAAGGCCACATATATCATATTTTAGGGTACGCCACACTTTAGAATCGATAGAACTGAGAGGCAGAGAGCACCGTAACTTTCTGGGAGTTTTTGCACTTGTCTGTTGATCGAACCTTGAGTGATTTTTCTTTTCTTTCTTCAAAACAATCATTAGGATAGTTTAATTATCATATTTGAAGTCTGGAAAGTCATGTATGCTATGTTTATTCATCAATCAATTCAATTTCAATTGCAATTGTTGTTCTTCATTCCGGTAAACCCTAGTTTTCTAATTTCTTTCAATTCAATTGCTTATAATCGTTTGTTTGCTTATATATTCATAGATTGGTTGTTTGAGATCTTATATATTCAGGAATTAACCCTAAACCCTCATTTTAGGGGCTGGTTCTAGGATTTATAGATCCGTTTTGTCATTTTTTGGTTTTTCAACGATTTATGCTTGTTTCTCGCTCTATATTCAAATAGTTTATCATTTTTCAATGCTATTCATATGTGATTCATTGTTCATCATAAGTAATCTGATTTTTCAAAATATTTTGGCTTTTATTCGAATTTCTTCAGTTTATGTTTGTTTTGAGTCTGTTTACCGTTTTGAGCATAAAATCTTCGTTTTAAATCGGAATTGATAAATTCCAAAGCCAAAAGTTTTCAAATTTTATTTTATTCAATATTAAGTACTTATATTATGTTTTTTTATGGTTTATAATCATGTTTTCATATTTGATTTGATTATGTCTAGCTAAATTGCTTGTTAGGGGTCGGTAGTGAAATATGCGAACTTAATTTTTGAATGTAATCCAATTTAGGTTTGAATCTGATTTTTTCATTGGTTATAGATCACCTACTGAATGTATGAGTGTTTTATTTTCTCTACATGCCTAAAAAACATGTTTCCATAAGTTAGCTCAGAAATTCTATCTGATTAAAAATCGTAAAACGTCAATTCACGGATTTTTGCACTAAAACCCTAACGTGGCTGATTTAAGGGAAGTATTTATCGTCTAATTAGGTAGGTTAGTTTCTTGAGTGAATTGTATGGTTTGGTATTTATTCACATGAGTACCGAAAAAGCGCTAGTTTTGACTTTTGGTACTCTTCTTAAGACGGATTTGATTTGAATCACGTTCAAAGATATTCAAACCTTATGAGAGTATTAAGCTACTGATTTTTGGAAATTTTAATCAACTTGGATTATTTTTGTCACGCAATAGCAATACTAGGTTCTAAATTATACTTTTTCAAAGTCAAAAAGCTTCATTATCGAATTATATTGCTTAAAGCTAGTCTATATAGTCTTTGTCACGCATGGGCTATAATATACTTGTAGTAGTAATACAATTGAATGGTTGGAAGGTCTAGGAGTTAAATCTTAGTGAAAAATCTTATTTAAACATAGTTTTGAATTACCCAATTTGACTAGTTTCGTACTTTATAACTACGGATACCCCTAACATTTATTTCTTGTTGGTTTAAGTTCATTTAATAATCTATTTTGTTTAGTTTATGCTCTTTTTTATTTTATTTTATTTATTTTTAGTTCAATTGCATGGTCCTTTAGTGTATTTAGGAAGCTTTTTAGGTAGAAAACTTGCGCTTGTAAATTCCCTTTACTTTTGCACCATAAGATTAGATTTTCCTTTAATTTTAGTTTAATTAATTAGTAGTTTTAGTTTCCTTTCTTATTACCCAAATCTATCATATTTTAATTTATTTTCTCATCATCCTTTTGAAAGAAACCTTTCTAGCTCAAAGAAATACCCTCCTTCCCGTGGATCGACCTCGGACTTACCAAGTATTTATTACTTGACCGACCACCTGCACTTGGGTGTAATAACTTCGTACTTTTTGAGTGTAGTCAGTTTACCTCACGAAACATGGAACAAACTTCCTCGCTTGACCGGTGGGAAAAATGATGCAAGAATTTGACGTCGTCCGAGGCAGTTGAAGATAATCCTTCATTATTCGAATCGGACGAACATTGTTTGTTCCAGCCGCCTTGTTATCGCTCTTGTTGTCAGAAGCCATTGGTGTTTCGAAAGGAGTAGGTGAAGGAGTATGATGTCTTGGTGGTAGTTGGCCTCTTGGTGGATTTATGCGAAAATCAATGTACAAATTTCTGGGTATAAGCCCGTAAGGGTGATCTCGAATAAAATTGGTACCTATAAAAAAATATAATAATAAGTTGGAAAAATAATTTACAAAGAAAGAGAATACTTAAATAGTGGATTTTTTTTCCAAAACCTGTAATCCGTCTTTCGCTGTATCCCCTACAACAACGCCAAAAACTTGACGCGCTGAAAATACTTTCGTGCTTAGGTACCCAAGTGTAGGTTGTCAAGTTATTATACTTGATAACTCTAAGTGTCGAACCACAAGGATAGTTGGAAAGACGATGTGGTGATTACGAGTCTAAAGCTTTGTTAAGAGAATTTAAGTTGTTGATTTCAGTAGTCGATTTTAAAGTCTTGCAATAAAAATTAAAGTGATATAACAATATATGAGAAAAAGGCTAAGGCATTATAGAATTCATTTATTTTGCAAAGTTATGTAGAATCAACCTCATTCAAAGTTCTTAATACAATTCATAAGTGTTGAGTATTTTATCCATTTATAAGCAAAAGGGCGTGGAGCAAAAATAACCCATTCCTATATAAATGCCATATGAAGAAAGGGTGTAAGAAAAACTCAACACAAGTGTATCTTTCCTTTTTATCTTGTAACAAAGGGTGTGAAGCAAGTGTCACCCATTCTCATATAATGTTCAACCAAAATACAAACCTAAGATACATCAAAAGAAAAGACATAAATTTAAACTAGGCAT
This sequence comes from Lonicera japonica, assembly GCA_021464415.1. Lineage (NCBI taxonomy): Eukaryota > Viridiplantae > Streptophyta > Magnoliopsida > Dipsacales > Caprifoliaceae > Lonicera > Lonicera japonica. The sequence continues at coordinate 33,916,930 of CM038470.1, read as the reverse complement.
TTGAGAACTCATTATTAGTTTTTCCTAGGCAATTGACTTGATTATGAAAATGGCAAATTACAAAGAATTTAGCCAATATATCATAACATTTCATTTATCTAAGATTGGAAGGTTTAGGTGGAGGTCAAACCATCCTTTATAGACATATTTGATAAATATAAATTAAATCCTTAGAATGATTAGTATAATTGTTTATGACATAAATTTAAAAGATTTTCTTTAGCAACACTTTAACTAAGAAAATGATGAGTCTCAAACTCATATAAAGTATCAAAAGCACTCAACATGTCATTAAAGTATTCATGGATTGGAATCTCAAATTTATAGTGTTTCCATGAATATTAAAAGACTAATCATGCTTGGCAATGAAACGTATCTCATTCATAAAAATAATGGACATAGGCTAGTAAGAAATACACAAGTGTATCATCTCCTCATTAATGCTTGAGATCTATGTATATAAGGCATACAAAGTCAAATCATCATATGAAAATTATCTTACTAGCTTATGAATGGTTGATTAAATGGAGAAGATGAATAATTCAATAAGTATTTAACAATACTAACAATGGAATGAAAAGTGAACTTACATAATTAATGCATTGCAAACTTTATCTTTTACCCTTAGCAAAATAAATTTACTCCATAATAAATGTAAATACAAAAAATATAGAAGTGAATTGAATTTCTCTCTAAAAACTATTACAAGCTCTCTATAAATTGAGAAATGAAAAGTAATAAAAGATATCTCTCCAATATAACAACGATGCAAAAAATAAACAATGCTTTTTTTAATTATTCATGGATAAATCCACTAGCTTGGATGCCTTTTGTCACATGAAAAATTCACTTTCTTGGATGCCCTTTGTCCCATCGAAAATTCCACCATCTTAAGATGCCTTTTGTCACATGAAAAATTCACTTTCTTTGATGCCATTTGTCCTATGGAAAATTCCATTATCTTAAAATCTTAAGACACCAAAATAAACACAAAATGTGCCTTTCCAAGCAATGTTAAATACAAAAGTTCTATGAGATTAATCGCAAATTAAGTTGGCAAACCGAGTAGTTTTAGAGAAATAAACACATCAAACAACTTCGAAAATGAGCGTATAAATGAAAATATTATGTGTTTATCTTTGAAGAATGTGTATGGTTGGTTAATTTCAAATGGGGATGGTGATTCTCTCTAAAATACCCAAAATCGCCCCATCTCACTCTCTCTCTTAAAGCTTTAGTGGTGTGTGTGAAAAATAAAGAGAAAATGGGGAGAAAAGAAATGAATATTTGATGCTCAAGGACAACAGCATGCTTTTTGAGGACCAACAACGTGCTATTTTTATGAAAACCAAGCTGCCCTTAGGTCATTTCTGGACAGTCTCCACAACCTTATCTAGGCATCTCCAACAGCGGGCTGTTCTAGAAATAGCATGCTGTTTACTTTGACTTCTGCGTTGACCTTGAAGATGCAAAATTTGGACTCGAGCCAAATAAGAAAGTTGTAGATAATCGAATTATATTTCTAATGGCATAAATGAGGGTCCATTTGGACATCTGATGAAGAAGTTATGACCCAAAAACCACTATTGTGTTAGAACCCATAAAAAATTACGATAGGACTAGATTTGCGATAATTCTTCCGAACTCAACCCAATGTTTTGGAAAATTATTGGGACATACATATAAGAGGAACATAAGGAGGTGTAAATGACTATGGGATAGGCCACAATACAACAGTTAAGATTCTAAATCGAATAAATAGATTTCGAACTTCGAAATCTCTTGCCGTTAGCGCGCCAAACTTTGCTACAGCGACCCAAAGTGCATCTTGAGCCTACACGCATGTGTAATAAGACTAATGTGACTTTTAAGAAGTGTCTAAATCATGGGAACGCATTCATAATAAACAATGACCACCCCAAGTTAGAATTTGACTTAAGCGCGATTAAGGAATGTGATTAACATCAAATTAACCAACGGTGTATTACACTAAACAACCGAACCGTGTGAACAAAATATCATTGGCTCATTTGGTTTAGTCTTTCTAAACTCAAGCTCTCTATTTATTTGCATTTATATTTATTGCTAGTTCCTGACATTGATTGCTATAACACCCCCGCCTTAAACCACATAACACATGTATACGTATCCAAAAGATATACAAAGTCATATCAATATGTGTCTACGTATATACAATAAACTAGGCTAGCCGTGGCTTGCTATAGAAATTATGTATAACAAAATAAATCCGTATCAGAGCCATCTACTTCGTACTCGAACCCGTCATCTGGTTAATCTCGCTCGCCCTGTGTGTACCTTTATTTGTTTAATAAAAACGGGGTGAGTGTGTCGCTCAACAGGGGGTAAAAGGTAAAGCTTTAAAAACATTTCTTAACTTGTTATCTTAAGCAAAGTAAATGTTTTCAAGATACAAGTCAATCATTATTTATAACATTTTACAGACAAATAATTTATAATAATGCATGCTTATGCATATGCAGGTTACCTCTCTTTGTGTTAACCCATTTCCAAACTTTGATGATACGTGCCGATGAGAATTCAAGCCAAGATAACCTTATAGAACCCATTCGCTCCACGAGAATGTAACCTAATCATAGTTCTTATCAACGAGAACCCGAAATGAAATTGCATTATAGGATCTGTTGCCTTAAGGTGTTATATAATCATCATACATAGGAAGTGGAACAACCCGTCCATATTCCATTGAAAAGATTTGATCCAAGGTGCGTTGCCAATGCCTATATTCCCAGGCTGCTCACCGGTGGCTTATAGGAGGTCAAACATTGCTCCTTCAAGGGTTTAGGGATTTTTAGTCCAAGGGCATGGAGCCCTACTTATTTTCCATCCCGGCAAGCACCCTTCAGATAGATAATCATATGAAATTTACATCATCATGGTCAACCATGACTAGATATAACCATTACCAGATATCTTCGACAAGGAGGTATCAAGATAGTCATGAAGTCTCCATGAATTACCATAAGAAATAAGAATTCTTGTAGCATCCGGACACTTCGCCACGATCATAAGTTATAGATAAAGAAATGTAAAGTCCTTGTGAAACAACATCCGTGCCATATGCTATAAGAAAGATCCAAACTTGCTAGAATACCGCTATGATGCCTGGTTGACACAACAATAATGCATAAAGTGCATTTCTTGCTTTATACGCCAATTAGGAACAACCTATGCCATACAAACTCTATCTAACACGCATTCATGTCCATTGGCATACATAACATCCATATACAAATCTGTTTTAATCTAACCAAGACATGTGTATCCAAGGAATATCCCATATAAATCGACAATGTATCATCAATCATGTTTGACATCACAAATTTCAATAATCGAGCAAAAACCCAATATATGTGTATAAACTCATTTGAAAACATATAAACAAGTTTATTAAGTTTTAAAGACCAAGAAATCCCCTACCTCAAGTTTAATAGTGGAAAGGAAGAAGAAGAGATAATAATCGAAGCCCCGTTCGATGAAATTCCAAATCTCTCGAGTCACCACGTTCCTAGTATGGAAAACCCCTAAATAGATGAAGCTTAGACTCCAACCCACATAGTCCTAGCTCACACTCGAGCTCCCATGGCAGATAACTAAGGTAGAAGATGATGAATAGTGAAAGAGAATGAGGTTTGGATATTTGGAGCTTTGATCTTTGGTGGAGGAGGATAGACATGTGGGAATCCCTTAAGAACCCCTCCTCTTTCTCTCTCTAAAACCTTCTAGGGCTTTAAGGTCGAAATTGGGGCAAAAGAAGTGTAAAAAACGCTTTAAAAAGCTCAAAACTGACTTAGGCCTGCTGCCGGACCGGTCTACAAAAAGACCAGATCGGTAGGTAGCCCAGAAAATCGCCAAAAATTAAAGGCCGGACAGGTCTGGAATATCTCTAGACCAGTCCGCGGGTAAAAATTGTGCTCTGGTGCACTGTTCGTAAGTTGGTCATAACTTTTCACCCAAAACTCCGATTAAGGTGATCTTTATGTCCTTGGAAAGGTAATTCAAAGATATAAAACTTTTGAACAAATTCTGGATAAATAATTGTCAAAAAGTCACTGAAGACAGCGCTCTGCCGAAGCGATACCGAAGAAACAAAATTTAGTAATCGGCCTACTTCACACGATGTTTTAACCAACGAGAAGTGTGAATTGGATTTTGGTCAAAACACGAAAATTGTTGAATGTCATGCAACCTATGTCGTACAAATGGCGACCAAATCGGATAAAAGACGGAAAAGGTACAGAGCTCCAAAGTTAACCAAAAATAATGAAATCTGTAAGACCAAAACTTCCTATTTACCAACCAAAATCGATTCGGAGCACCCGAATCACCAAACGATCACTCACATGAGTGTAAAGAAGCTAATATAAATAATATGAAGCGTTAAAACACTACGAGGCTCTATAATATGATATTTCACCCCTCACTTTTTACAAAGTTAGCACTCTAATCCTTCTTCACCTCAACTAATATATTTAAATTCTCATATATCCAACCTAATTTAAAACAAATTAAAGTATGGGGTATTACAATTGCTTTGCATATTTTCTTGATATACATTGAGTTAAAGTTTTATTATTTAAAATTTCTTTCAAACTATTTTAATTCCGCATTAAATTCTAATAACCCTATTCACCCCACTCTAGTATTGTTTTTCGACCAATAATTAGTATCAGAGGGTGTACTCTTGTTTTGAACTTTTATGATCATGTTTATTTATTAAGGAACAAGACTTTTTGAACGTACTTCTATCTTTAGACCACCATTGTTTGATCACAAAAATTATAACTATTAAAAAAATAGAATGCGCACATTTTTACAAGCTCATGATTTTGAACAATTGAGGGTTATTCTTGTTGGACCCTATAAGATCACCAAAACTGACGAGAGGCCAAGCTAATGTAACTCCCAAATCGGTATCCGAGTATGATGAGCATGATATTAAAAAAATTCATGCACGGAAACTAACATGAGGCCCTAATGCAGTGTGGGTGAAAGGCCGTAAAATGCAGACCTAGTGTACGCTTGGGTAGTCATGAGAATTACGGAGATTATGGCTCGAGGCATATGAGGTGAAACATATGTAAATTGTGCCATAGGATTTTATTTAATAAGGGGTACGCTTATACAAGAGTTCAAAGAGTACTTTTACATAATGATACAAATGCTTCATTCTCTAATTACTAAATACACTTGGTTTATCCTGTGAATTCATATTAAAGATTTCTAAATGCTATTTTCATACAAAATCTATTCTATGGTTCCCACTGAATCCTTTTGACTTGCTCCTATATTTTTCTATATAGGTACACCTACACGTAGTTTGGGAAAAGGGAAAAGGAATGATGCTACTCCTTAGATTGGCTCTCTACCATCACTTAGTTAAGAGTCCTTCACAGTAAAAGAACCAATGTTCCTAATATTTTGTTGATTCGGAAATCGACGACTTGTATTATTTTCCTACTAGGATTCATGTATATATTATAGAATTTGTATACCTTTGTTTGGGACCTCATTGGAGGCTAGTTAGTTTCCCATACCACTTCCCTTATGTTGTGAATGGATTGTATGAGATAGACTGAAAATTTGGACATGGTCTTGTTAATTAGATTATGAATTTTGCATTAATCACAACATCCTTGATTAATCGGGTTCCGGAGGTTAAATCCTCTTAACGGGACATAGAGCATCCCAATGCTCATTATTGGGATTACTAGTGTACTTGCTTAATCTCCCAACCGCATAAGAAATATCAGGTCTAGTGTAATTCATAATGTACATCAGACTACTAATGACTCTAGAGTAATAAAGAGCAAATACAAAAGATCCAATATGTTTCCTTAAGGCAAAAACTTTTCATATGTCCAGATTATAATCAAGCAATTACAACACAAAACATAAACTTTTTGTGAACAAATAGGTCGTAAGAAAAAGATAGTTTCCACTTAAGAACAAGTAAATTAATTGGCATATAAGGAACAATTCTATGATGCGTGATTTTTTAAATATTACTAAATTATAATGTATATATATTTCTGGACAAAAATTAACTCTTTTAAATTAATTTGACAATTACTAAACTAACATGATTTCTGTAAAGCGTAATTATATAGCAAAATTAATTAATTAATGAATTCACAATGTTATTCTCTTTTATTTAAATATATACATTTAGATTAGTGGTGAGAGGATTGGTGGGTGGAGTGTTAATTGACGGATAAGATGATATGTATTATGTCTTTTTCATATTATTATCAAATAAATTCATATATATATATATATATATCTTTGAACTTATAAAGAAAAATGCGCACGAGAAGAACATATATATGAAACGTCCGGAATTTCCAATCCCACCCAGAGCCCAATTAACGTTCCACGATTATTGTCATTGTGGCAAAATTAAGGTGAAGGATTACCAATTAATTAATTAAAGAATCTGCTGATTCCCCTTCTACCAGACTCTGTGTTGCGGTTGAATTGGTCAGCCCCAAAGGCCTTATGCCACTGGCTCCAACTATTAGTAGCCCAAAGCCAGTTAGTTGAAATGCCATTTGCCTTGGGACATGTTGGATGTGCTTAATCTCGATCAATATCTTACTCAAATATTACATGCATATAGTGAAGTTGTTTGAGAAAATCTTGTATTAACTAATTTTATGTCACATTTATCTGTATTTTTTTATGTATTATACGAGTAACATTTATTTATTTTGAATTCTTTATAATATGATAGGAACTGAGTTCTTGATCAACTTTGATATCCCAATTAATATTATTAAATTATAACGTATATATACATTTTTCAGGACAAAAATTAACTCTTTTAAATTAATTTCACAATTATTAAACTAACATGATATATTTCACTAAAGCGTAATTATATAACAAAATTAATAAATTCACAATGTTATTCTCTTTTATTTAAATATATATATATATATACACTTAGATTAGATAGGTACTGTACGTCCTTAAGTATTTACTTGGTGGCTGTGCTGTAAGATGAAAAATTAACCACTTCATATTCATTCATATAATAGCGCGCAGGGCAGAAAACTACCCTAAGAACACACAAAATTCTAAACAGAAGAACCCTACATTACATTATATAGTCTTCATAGCTAGGCATCATCAGTCTCCAAACACATAAATATAACTACTTAATTAAAACACTCCAATCCATAAATATAACTACTTAAAACACTCCAAACCATAAATATAACTACTTAAAATACTACCAAAGATCTACTACTACATGGGGCAAACCCATTCCCAAAAAACCATCACATATCACCCAAAAAACCCCCATCACATCTCACAGAAAAACCATCAATTTGCTGGCAACATTGGATTGATCACGCACAACCTCCCCTTCCTTCCCGCGCACTCGCATAATCGATCCGGTTAAAAACTTGCAACCGAGGAAGGCGGTGGTAGAGGACTTGGGCAGGTAGACGCCGCGGCACCTAGACATCGTCAACATGTATAAAACAAAACATAAATCAATAATAAGTTAAGAACATCGGCATGATGAGAAAATACTTATAATATATATATATATATATACATATCACTCAGTTGGCTCACATATGATTGTATAAATCCATCCATATGGGGAAGAAAATTAAAAGAAAAACAAATGGAAAAGTAACTAAAGAGATTGAATTAAAAGAAAAGAAAAGAAAAAACATAAACATACCAGCAGAACACATGAATAAATAGCCCAAGAGCGGCATGGTGAGGCAGTAGAGTCCCATACTCAGTGCGGTGAATCCAACCATCCAGCTATACTTGGACATACGCCCTTCAAGTTTGTTCTCTTCAGTGTTAAGCTTCTCCCTAAGGCTGCGAACTTGCATCACAGAGGACGATTCTCTTGGTAAAGCGTTTTGCTGGCCATCATCCGCAGGCAGTACATTGCCACCACCTCCATTATCATTAGTAGACACGACTGCTATAGGAGAAGTTGGAAGGTGAGGGTAATGTACCTCCAGAAACCTTTTAACTTGCTTGTCTAGGGATTTCCGCTTCGTTGTGACATCTCTCATTAACTCTTCCACCATCCTCAGACGGCTAAAAGCGAGGCAGGTGGACGCCAAGAGGGAAATGCCAAAGGGGAGCATGAATAAGTAACTGATCCAAAGCGCCTGAGCGCAGGTGGCAGTTTTACCAAAGAAAGCGAAGGCTGTGCCACTGAAAACCACAATAGCGTTGACCGTAACAGAGTACATGAACATCGCACCATCTGCCCTTTTCTCAAGGGCAGCCTCCTCCTTCTGGTAGAGGTCACTGCTCTTCATGAGCCTGTTTAATTGTTTCAGTTGAACCATGGTCTGTTCATCTCCTTAATTTTTTTATTAATGAGAGAGAAGAACCAAACAACACATACATATCCAACTTATTAATAATATATTAAAAGAATCTATAAATGTAATATTGAGTACAGTAAGTATATGTATTTATGCATATATATATATATATATATGAAAGCTTGAGAAAGATCAAATGCACTTACAAATTAGAAGGAGAGAAAGATAGAAAGGTAGTAGCTAGCTTACCTTGGCGGCCGGGGGACCAAGCAGTGGACCTTTGCGATGATGAGTCTTCCATTTTGGGCTTGCTAATTTCTGAGTTGTGATGGAGAATTTCTTTCTTTCTTTTTTCGCACTCTCACACTTAACTCTCAGAATTTGTATAGGTGTGTTGAATTTATAGAAGTGTCATGTACTCAAAGGTTACGTTAGTAATTTTAGACCAAAGAGAAACTTTCACTCTCTCTTGATCGATATACAATTTTTTTTAATTTACACAGGTAAAAGCACGTACAATCAAAAGGGAAATTAATTAAATATATGTCACTCAGTTTCAAATTAATTAATTTGCATGCCTCTCTGCTCCCCTACGTACCCCTAGCCTCTTTCTTTCTGCATATATGTTTATGTTGCTCCAAGAGAGGCAATGGACAGGAAGGTCAACCTGCAACGGGTCTTACATAAAAGAGGAATATCGGAAAGAAAAATACGTAAAAGGGAAGAAGGAAATTTTGATCTTGGAAAAATGCAGCCACATTGGCAAGTGAGAAAATGAGAGAATATATTAGGAATTTAAGTATTGAAAAGAACAAAAGAAAGAAGGAATATATATATATATGTGTGTGTGTGTATATTGTGTAAGAGAAAAAATAGTGACACAATTTATTTATTTTCTTTGGAACATAAATTTTGAATGAAGATACTTAATTGTATTTTGATTTTGTAGTAAAGAAACATTGAAACTTCAAAAAAGAAAGGAAAGACAATTTTTTATAAAAACAACCAAATATTAATTCATGGTGTTAGACTACAAAAACAACTTTAACATTGAGTCTTATTTTTTGTTTCACATTATAAGTATGCACGTATAAAAATAAAAATATATATATACAGATCGATCTCACTGACAAGATTGAAAGTAAGACACTTATAATTAATTCGACATCAATGAATAATTAATTTACAACCTCATTGGTTGGCCCTCTATATGAATTTTGCCATTAGAATATATGTGCGATGAATTTAAGTTGAATTTGATGAAGACAAAAATATCGCTATAATATTTTCAAAAGTAAGCGTATAGTATAGATGAATATGAAATAGCTAGCAACAAATATAAGTGGATTTAGATCAAATATATATATAAATATATTAGTGGGTTTCATTTATGTCTAATCCCGTGGTAAGAGGCCTCCTGTATTACCAATTTCATGATTATTGTGAGGCCCTAAAAATATGAAAGAGGCATATTTATACTTAGCTAGAGGGTAATTTTTTTTTTTTTTTAAAAATAAAATAAAATGAGAGCCCAAAGGCCTGTTTGTTGGCTGGGGAGCAGTTTTTTTGTACAGAAGAAAACGAGTGTTACATATATAGGTCTCAATCCAAAATATGAAAGATGGAGCTACATCTATAATTACTATATTTAGGTAGACATTAAATCTTTCTCATTAAAAAGAGATCCCAAAGGCCTGCTTGTTGGCAGGGGCATTTTCTCTCTCCATAAATCATAATATCATATATTTATGTGCTCGCGGCAAAGAGAGAGAGAGAGAGGGGGGGGGGGAGGAGCAGTGTTTTTTGTACGGAAGAAACACAATTAAGTATTACACATCTCTGGATCCTAAAATTACTTGACTTGCATGATTGTATAACCTAAGTCTCTTATTTTATTTTATTTTTCAAAAGAAATACAAACACAACAAAAATGGTATCAGCTAAGCAAAACACAAACACTCGATCGATGTCAATAGCATCAAAATCAACACGCAAAATCTCTGACTATAAAAACAAGGCAGAAAATGAGTCATTTCATTAATTACCAATGTTTTTTTTTCTTTTGAATTTAAGGATATTTAGGACGTATAATTTATGAATGTCTCGATTAATTCCTTCCTGGACGATCATAAGCTCGCAATACTCCACATTAATTGGTCAGGAATAGATCCGATGCATTTAAGAGTTTTTTAAACTCCTAGAATGCTTCCAAGAAGAATCGAAGCTTAGCTTAATTTCTACTAGAATAACGCATATGAGAATGTTTTACATTAACACTCCAGCAGATAATTCTATTGCTTTAAAATTATATTTAGTTTGTAGCTAGCCCGAATTAATTAGACGTGTAAATTTACTCATGCAAAATGTTAATAATCATATACACCCTTAATTAATTAATGTATATGTAGGTGTCAGAGATTTGATGGTATGGCCTACTGATGGACTCATTCACTATCCCATTATCTCACTAATTAATTTATTTTTTTATTGTTTTATATTTTGAATCATAAGTTTTGTATTTCATGCAAATATAGTTAGATAGATAGATAGATAGATAGATAGATGCACATAAGTAAAAGCACTCACGAGGATAAGAATGCGATCAAATGAGAAATAAATTAGATATAAACACACATATATATATACACACTATATACTACGAATAAAGCGTGAATTGGGTTTTCAATGTATCAATTAAGTTACTAAAATACTTCTCTATATTAAGAAAAAAAAATCTATCGAAAGATTCAAACCCCTGACCTTACACATAAAATGCCGTCACATTACCACTTAAAAAAACATAATTAATTGTTATAAAAGTGTTATTGCTTAAGCAAATCCCTTTGTAGATGTCTCTATACATAAAATAAAGAAATACTATTAATCTATATCTAGACTTCTAACTAAACGTGATGAAGATCTTGGCGTCTCAATTAAAGCACTAAAATAAGTCATTAGGAATATTTGAAGCACGTTAATGAAAGCATATTTTTAGGACTTCATCAAATACTATTTAAAGGTAAGGTGCATTTCAAGTAAAGTCTTAACTTAAGGACCTTAAGTTACAGATTGGGCATATTCGGGATCAAATGGATGAGTTTTTTGACAAAATATGGTAGAGATTGTCTCCATTATTATGATTATTATATCATCTCCACTAGGTTTCATAAAAATTCAACCAGGAAGTGGGTTAATTATGAAATTCAAAATATGTATTTATCCACTTCCCTGTTGAACTTTTTTCAAAATTTGGTGAAGATGATCTATTAATCATAGACTTCATTGATCACTATAAAGTTCGTCAAAAAAGTTAAGACCTTAATATAGTCCATTCAACCTTTTGTTGCTATTTATTGCTAGGAAATGATCAAATGTGCCTTATAAAAACTAAACGAAATATATAGCCGGAAAGGAAAAGATAGTAAAGAGAGAAAAATAAATGCAAAAAATCATAAATGAAAATGGCGACCCAAACTAAATGCACCTCTAATAAATTTAAGAACTTAAAAGGTGTAGTTTGAAAGAAAATGGAATCTGGAAGGGGAAAGCAAAAGGGAATAAAAACCAATATATATATATAAAAAAAAATTACAACTATTTATGAACAAATATAAAAATTTGGTAGCCCAAAGGAATACACATCCATATACAAAATAAACTATGAATATGGACCTTTCTAACTTTGGTAGTGTTAAAATAATTTGAAAATAGTGACCTAAAGCAACACCCATGTAGATAAAAAAAAATTCAAAAAAAGCACCATAAAAAGGAAATGAAAATCAAGAAGTGCATATGCAGGAAAAGGAGAGAGAGAGAGAGATTGCAACCGTTTATGTAAGAAACTCCGAAGCAAGTATAGCTATACACAATTTTAGACACCTATACATATTTTGAATTAAACTCTTATAAAAAGGTAGCATCACAAAAGGATTTTTTTTTTTCCTATTATTTTTGGTAAATGTTAACATCTTCCCTCAAGGCACATAACAAGTGCATATACTATGAATGAAAAAAAAAAAGAAAAAAAAACATTACAAGTGAATTTGTGCGTAATATAATGCGTATTAGATACTTATAATTTACATATATAAACGTTTAACGCAAGCCCTAAGGGTACGTGCTGAAATGACCCATATTTTATTACAAAGACATAACATTACAGATAATCTTAACTATATCATAATAAAAAGGCTTAACGCTTCATATTAAACAATAAAAGCAAATAAATAAACTGTCCTAATTAATTACTCATAAATTATTCACTCAGTCTCACATTGACCATGATACTAAAAAAATGCCAAATTTTGGCGCTTAAATTATTGAGCAAGCCTCACTTTGTCTCTTACTTCCGTCCAAGTCAAGTTAGACGTAATCAATAGTATTTTTGTCTTTTCCATTAAAAACTAAATTTAATTAGATCTTTTTTAAAAGATGATTCAAGAAAAAAATCGATTTGATTTTTTGTACATCGATTCAAAGCTTTATTATTTCAAAAAAATATTTTTTCTAAATCCATAAACGGAAAGGAAAATACAGTAAAGATATAAAAATAAATGCGATAAATCATACACAAAACTGCAACCTGAACTAAATGCATATGTAATTAATCTAATAATTTAAAAGGTATAGTATTGAAAAAAAATTGGAATCTTGAAGGTGAATGCAAAAGGTAATAAAAAGAAATTAAAAAATAAAATAAAAAATACAAATATATACGCAAGAAACTTAAAGAAATGTAACCCGAAGGAAATAGACATCCATATGCAAAATACATTATGATCAATATTTGGAAATAATGACCTGAAGCAGATACACCCAAGTAGATAAACAACTCCAAAAAGCAGATGAAAATCAAAAAGTGTGAAGAAAAATGCAATAAAAAGAGAGCTAAGAGAGAAAGAGAGATTGCAACAATTTACATAAAAAAACTCCAAGAATAGTAACTCGAAGCAAATACACTTATACACAATTCTAAACACTTATATTCAAGTTAAATTACGCAAGTGTGATAAAACCCCAAGATTCTGTGAAAAATATTTGGAAAATGCTAGTGGATGATAAATGTAATCATGTACAAGATAAAAGAATCTAAAAAGTGTACGGTGGTTATAAGATAAAAAATTCCTAAAGTGGAAAGAAAAGGCATTAAAGACGGCGAAAACAAAAAAAGAAAAAGAAAAAAAGTTTTAATTTTATTAATTCTATACAAAGATTTATAAGTTTTATCTAACAATCTGCACACTTAAAGTGTCCCATGAATGATATATGCATGTTTGATTAATTGGCATCAGACAGTTAATTTGCACGCCTCTGTGCTCCCTCAAGTACCACCTCTCTATCTATATATACATACACGCGCGTTGCTCAAGGAAAGGCAATGGGCAGGATGCAACAAATTTTACATAAGAGAATTACCAGAAAGAAAATTTGATCTTTGAAATGAAGAATACAGTTAAATTGGGAAGTGAGAAAATGAGAGAATAAAGAAAGTATTGAAAAGAGTAAAAAAAATGGACTTTCTTCTTTTTTGTTACCCTTTGGTCTAATTTCGTTTAATAAGGTTTAGTTTGAGAATTAAATTGACGATTTTTTTATAAAATTTGGTGGAGATGATCCTTATGCGTAAATCATCTCCACAAAATTTGAATCTAAAAGTGGATGAGATGATCATCTAAGATCCCATTGGACGAGAATTGGACTGAATGAGTGATGAAGAGGTGAAGAATCCGAACGGGAGATAAAAATAATTTTTTTAAGAGAATAAATAGTGATATATTTTTCCTAGTAACATAGATTTAGAGTGATGATACATCTACCTTGATTTTGATGTAAAAAACACTATAACTTAAAAAGAATGAAAAGACAATTTTTTTTGGTGAGGACAATTAAATATTAATTCATGGTGTTTAAGGTTCAAAATATCAATTTAAAATAGGGTGTTATTGTCGCACTACAAAATACCAAATACTATTACGAGTGACTGCACAAAATGTTGGAGAAATACATTCTTAATATGTGTTTCCTTGACTTTACATTTGTTGAAAAATTTTACCCGGCCCCCTTCATTTTTCAGAATCAAATAAGGAAATTTATGGCAGTTAGATATGATATATACTTAATCAATATCCTAAAAGCCTAGTTCAGGTATTAGAGTAAGTGTGGCATAGAAAAGAAAGCAAGGGTGGAAAATTTGTCTACATATATACCTAATTTTTTTTTGTAAAATATAAATTCATAAATTGAAAAAATTGTGTACATGATTCACCTACACCAATGTAACTTTCAATAACTTAACCACCACCCTTTTTTTCCTTCAATTTAACCTTCATAAATATTTTTATTATGATTATCGGTTACTATCATTTCAATTGTGCATGCAAGTGTCAAATGAACTTAATATCATATCTCTGAACATTGATTAAAACTTGAGGAATCTACTTACTTTATTATTTCTATTAAGCGGTCGCTGTCATTGTTGTTATTAGTAATGAAGTAACTTTTGCCTACGCAGATGATTAGATACCCATTTTTTGGATTTTACATATCTACAATGTTTTTTGAAAGATCAATTCAAACGTGGTGCATTCATTTGCCAGACCTATATTGTAAGGTACGTGCACAACTTACACAATAATCATATTAATTACATGGTATGTTACATTAACTTCTTACTTTTTAAAAGACATCAAAATATGATTGTTACATTTTTTTTGGATCTACTATTTCTACAACAATAGTACAATATGTCTATAGTAGGTTTAACAATATTTTCTCTAATTTATTAGACTTAAATTTTTATTTTAAATTCTAAAATTTTTTGAATTTTCAAATGGATTGTATTTTACACGTCTTTCCCAAATCATAGGATTCCTAAATTGTAGGACAAATTCATTTTAATTAATAAAAGTCAAAAGGGCAGCTCTAGAAAAACACAAAATAATAATAATAATAATAATAATAATAATAATAATAATAATAATAATAATAATAATAATAATTTTCTAAAATTTGAATTGATGATTATCCATAAGTTTGGGGCAAAAACTAATTTTAAAAATGTTTTGGGCTAAATGCAAAACAAATTATTTTTGGGGGTAAAAATAAAAAGGCCCGATTCTCGTGTCATTTCCGTGCTAGATAGTTTTGTTTTATGTTTTTGCATGTTTTTAAAACTGTCAGATAATTATGTTTTAACTGACTTTGTGAATCAACACATGTGGTTAAATTTCAAAGGGTTATGACATTAGACCATCTTTAACAGTAGTGTATATTTAAGTTTTGTGTAAAATATACAAAATTTGTAAAAATTTTGAGCTCCAACAGTCTTTTAAATTTTGCTTTTGTGTAAAATGAATGTGTAAAATACACCTCAAGTTTACACCGCCACATTAGCCTTTTATTTTCTCAATTATTTTATAATACTTTAAAATGTAATAACTTTTAATATAAATTATATATTTTCATAAAAATTATATATCTAGAATTTACTCATCAAGACCAACAAATCAAGATCCATTGTTGCTATAATATTATGTATACCAAAATGTAAGAAAAAATAATTAAAAATTGCATAAAATGATATCTAATATGCATAATTATCTTATTGGTTCATTCAAAATTTACACAAAAGTTTAAAAATACACCATTGCAGCATTTTTTTTTACATTTCAAGTTTTGTGTAAAAGTGTCTTGACACATAGAATTTACACAAAAACTTTACACAACGGTTGGAGATGCTCTTAGCAATCCATCTATATTATAAAATAAGAATTTTTTATAATAAAATAATAAATTAATCCAACATCATTCATTAATTTTTAATTGTGTTAATACTTTTAGACAATTAAATCAATCCGAACAGAGCCGCAAGGGGCGGGATTTTTTTGTACCAGGTCCGACCATCCTCGAATATAATATATGTATATATATATATATTTTAAATACAATCATAACACCGTTACATTATAAAAGGTTAAGGCAATTTTAAGTTCAATTGTAGAACTAAGACTTTTCTCGGGTGAGGACGGCTACATTTTTAGATAGATGTCATTTTGTTTTTGGGAGAACTAATCCGTTATCATTCAGTCATATACATATTCGATTCTCACATTTCTCACGTAGTTATATTTTATCCGATTATTTTAATTTTATTTTCCTTTCATCGTGCTGTCGGCATTGGTATACCCTAGTTTATGAAGCCTAAATACACATTTAATAGAGTATGGATTTTTACACATAAGAACATTCTTATTAGTTAAAATATGCTTAACAAGTACTCTTAGGATACAAATTATCATTTTCCGATTAAAAAAGGGACTTTATAAACTAATAAATAGCTCTCGTCTTCATATATTAATGTACCTTTGTTCAAACATTGGTGGCCCAAAGACTTGAAAAACTTAAATTAACACTAAACTGATAAAAAAAATTCTAAACCTCCATACAAAATTCACAAGTGAAACTCAACTACCCAAAATCACGCATGTTTGAGAAGGGGTCACTCCAACCTGACGAGGCTTTTGGTGTAAGGAGACGCATACGGAGTGGGAATGTCACGTCCTTCCAACTTAAACTCAACTTTGCCAACAATATTCTTCTCAAGATCATAGGAAAATAGGCCTCTTGAACTCCAATGCATCATGAGTCCACCGTTGTGTATGCCCAATACCTTTAAATCTTTGGGACTGTAAATGCCATTGCGACGGGTGGTGAAAGGGAAACCCTTCACAGCCCAATCAAGGTTGACCTTGTATCTCCTATCCCAAACCCAACCAGCATAGTCCTCAAGCACCCATACATGAATCACTTCCCCCCACGAAATGTGACACAAATACAAATGATCGCTTGTCCCCAACGAGAGAGACATGTTTTCGTGCTCCTCTGGGCGATAATAACACGACGAGTCTCCTGGGTGAGGCATAAGACGGAAATCTTCAGTCTCTGTGTCAAATAACATGATCGCATCCGTGCAAGGACGATCGAAGTCCTCCCCCTTGACTTCTTCATTGCGGTTGACCATCCAATGTAAAGATCCATTCAGCAGAATCGCAGGTTGTCTGCTCCTAGTCTTGCACGAGGGTGAACAGTGGTGTTTCTTCCAAACCTTCAACTTTAGGCTGCACGTGTAGTAAGTTTGAAGCTGATGAATATCCCTTTCCTTGAAAGTGCATAACAACAGCTTATACTCGCGAGTTGAAGGATGGAAATAAATTCCACATGGAGTAGTGTGCCTAAATGGGGTCGGTAGAATTATTAGATCTTTTGTAACAGGATTGAAAACAAAAGTAGTAGCTCTCTGTTTAGATGCTTCGAACATTAGTAACCCATTGCACGAACCTAAAACCACGGCCCCATGGTGGTACATTGCTTTCCCTGAACTAGGGAGAACTTTTGTGATGATGCTTTTCCTCCTCCCATCATCATAATAATTATTGTTATTAGCATTTTGACCGGCTTTATCATAAATAAAGAAGTTTAACTGCCCTTGCTTCACCGATTTATCACAACTGAGCCACTGCACAAAAAGTGACGGAGCAGTAGTAGCAGTAGCTCTTTTGATATGTAACTCTGCAAAGTAAGGTGACGACGTTAATGCTCGCCACTTCTTACACACCCTTCTGCAATCTAAAACGCAATCCGCTGGGAGTCTACTGAGAATGTTGACAATGACATCATCGGGAAGAGCTCCAACAGCTGCCTCCTTGCTAAATATGAACGCACCCACCAACTGAACCCAAATATGGGGAATCCATGTGAAGCACTCGAGGACCATATTGTCTGAAACAGAGCTGAAAGTTTGCTAGTTTCACCAAGTAAAATAAATGCACAACTTTGCCTAGTTACATGATAATGAAAAATTGCCTAGTTACAGATTCACAAGAAATTGATAATGTCCTGATCTTAATCCAACCAGCTACAAAGAATCGGTTTTTCTATTTGAGTTATCTTTGATGTTTGAGGGGAAAAATTAATAAACCCAAGCCCAACAAATGTAGGCCAGTTTCATGGCAACTACCTAAAGGCTATAACGTAGATGTGGAGTAAAAATCCCCTTCATCTATTCAATTGTTGCACATAACCACGTTCAAGTAAAAATCATTAAAACATTTAACATGCATCACTTTCTGTTGGGTTTTCGAGAGATTGTAGTCGAAATTGTTCAATTGTTGAATTGATGATGTAAATATGTAAACTAATTTAAGTAACTCACTTTCTATTCTTAAACGGCCAGTCATCAATAATATAAGATATAGAAAAGCAATGGAGCTACATGGTTGGTTATTCAATAATAGGCGTAAGTTGTTTCCGCGCATGTTTCGTAAAATGGAAAATTGACTTGTTTTGTTTCTCTTATATATAGTACATAGGTTTGGACATTGTAAATCTACATCAAGGATTGCTGATATACTAACCGCAGCTGACTTGACAAATTCATAAAGGGTAAGTTACCGTATTTTGAAAGCATGTTTTAAACCTTCCATTGACAGTAAGATCCCGAAAAACATTTGTGCTGTAAGATATGTTCAAGTACCTGATAACCATCACTACCGTGACAGTACAGAAATTCTCAAGAACTTTATCTTTTTCCCTTCTCTTTAAGGGAAAGATAGAAATCCTCAAAGCTAAAACAAGAAAAAGGCTTGAATATTGATCTCTGAATGCTTAATATTGAATAAAACCTCTGAGCCACAATGAGAGGGTTACAGTGCGGGTGCATCAAAGTGAATGGCTAATTATCTGTGTGAACTTATTATTTATTTGGATGGCTAATTATCTCAAACATGCACATGCGGCTTCTTAAAAAGTATGTATAAAAGAATTTGTGAAATTATAATAGTATGAACATTGGTAGAGAGCTCAAAAAGAAAATCCCAAACTCCCAGACAGATACTACGTGTTTCAAATTCATATATACTTTTGGGCTCTCTAACCAATGGTATTAATTCAGCATATATATAATTATTTTGTACATCACCAATACACGTAATTATTAGTTCTAGGGCTCAAATCACAAAACAAAAAATAAAGATGGAACTTACTTGTGGAGAGTGAGAGAGCCACCGGAGTGGTGGTGGTGGCTGTGATTGCGGCTGCCGAGAGAAGATCGTATCACAGACGAGGAAGAAGATGAAGAAACAAAGCTTTCTCGCAGCGAGGTTTTTTTTATATATATATATTTTTTTTGACCTTTTTCATAGTCCACCGCTTGTTTGACTCACTCTTGTCTGTAGGCTGCAGCGACCGGCCTCCTACTTGGGCCTCATTTGGGTTGGGCATTTGCTATAACTTGTGCGATTTTGATATTATTTTCTTGTAATTTGGAATATATTTTAATTATTCGGGTAACTTGGATCATTTTAAGGACTAATTAGCTCATTTATACTTATTTCATTTTAACCGTATTGTGAAATTAAAAGTATGGCAAGTATTGTATATTTATCCTACTAACTCAAGTTTTAAAATAGTGGTATCGTAAAAATATACATAAAATATATATTATATTGTATTTTAAGAAAGAGAGGGTATGGAAATAGAGTAAAAATAGGGCGCTGATATTTACACTACCTCAATAATAAAATGTTAACATCACTACTCAACACCTTACTAACTTGTCACAAAAACCCTCTATCTTTAATCTTAGGTGGTAATTAGATTATGAATTTTGCATTAATCACACCATTTTTGATTAACCGGGTCCCGGAGGTTAAATTCTCATAACGGGATTTAGGACGTCACAAATTAGAGCATCGCAATGGTCATTATTGGGATTACTAGTGTACTTGCTTAATCTCCCAACCGCATAAGAAATATCAGGTCTAGTGTAATTCATAATGTACATCAGACTAATAATGACTCTAGAGTAATAAAGAGCAAATACAGAAGATCCAGTATGTTTCCTTAAGGCAAAAACTTTTCATATGTCCAGATTATAATCAAGCAATTACAACACAAAACTTTTCATATGTTTTTTTTTTAAAAAAAATATTACTAAATTATAATGTATATATTTTTCTGGACAAAAATTAACTCTTTTAAATTAATTTGACAATTACTAAACTAACATGATTTCTGTAAAGCGTAATTATATAGCAAAATTAATTAATTAATGAATTCACAATGTTATTCTCTTTTATTTAAATATATACATTTAGATTAGTGGTGAGAGGATTGGTGGGTGGAGTGTTAATTGACGGATAAGATGATATGTATTATGTCTTTTTCATATTATTATCAAATAAATTCATATATATATATATATATATCTTTGAACTTATAAAGAAAAATGCGCACGAGAAGAACATATATATGAAACGTCCGGAATTTCCAATCCCACCCAGAGCCCAATTAACGTTCCACGATTATTGTCATTGTGGCAAAATTAAGGTGAAGGATTACCAATTAATTAATTAAAGAATCTGCTGATTCCCCTTCTACCAGACTCTGTGTTGCGGTTGAATTGGTCAGCCCCAAAGGCCTTA
The DNA here is from genome assembly GCA_021464415.1 of Lonicera japonica. Classification (NCBI taxonomy): domain Eukaryota; kingdom Viridiplantae; phylum Streptophyta; class Magnoliopsida; order Dipsacales; family Caprifoliaceae; genus Lonicera; species Lonicera japonica. The sequence goes on along the minus strand of CM038470.1, from coordinate 33,896,103 downwards.
TGCCACTGGCTCCAACTATTAGTAGCCCAAAGCCAGTTAGTTGAAATGCCATTTGCCTTGGGACATGTTGGATGTGCTTAATCTCGATCAATATCTTACTCAAATATTACATGCATATAGTGAAGTTGTTTGAGAAAATCTTGTATTAACTAATTTTATGTCACATTTATCTGTATTTTTTTATGTATTATACGAGTAACATTTATTTATTTTGAATTCTTTATAATATGATAGGAACTGAGTTCTTGATCAACTTTGATATCCCAATTAATATTATTAAATTATAACGTATATATACATTTTTCAGGACAAAAATTAACTCTTTTAAATTAATTTCACAATTATTAAACTAACATGATATATTTCACTAAAGCGTAATTATATAACAAAATTAATAAATTCACAATGTTATTCTCTTTTATTTAAATATATATATATATATACACTTAGATTAGATAGGTACTGTACGTCCTTAAGTATTTACTTGGTGGCTGTGCTGTAAGATGAAAAATTAACCACTTCATATTCATTCATATAATAGCGCGCAGGGCAGAAAACTACCCTAAGAACACACAAAATTCTAAACAGAAGAACCCTACATTACATTATATAGTCTTCATAGCTAGGCATCATCAGTCTCCAAACACATAAATATAACTACTTAATTAAAACACTCCAATCCATAAATATAACTACTTAAAACACTCCAAACCATAAATATAACTACTTAAAATACTACCAAAGATCTACTACTACATGGGGCAAACCCATTCCCAAAAAACCATCACATATCACCCAAAAAACCCCCATCACATCTCACAGAAAAACCATCAATTTGCTGGCAACATTGGATTGATCACGCACAACCTCCCCTTCCTTCCCGCGCACTCGCATAATCGATCCGGTTAAAAACTTGCAACCGAGGAAGGCGGTGGTAGAGGACTTGGGCAGGTAGACGCCGCGGCACCTAGACATCGTCAACATGTATAAAACAAAACATAAATCAATAATAAGTTAAGAACATCGGCATGATGAGAAAATACTTATAATATATATATATATATACATATCACTCAGTTGGCTCACATATGATTGTATAAATCCATCCATATGGGGAAGAAAATTAAAAGAAAAACAAATGGAAAAGTAACTAAAGAGATTGAATTAAAAAAAAGAAAAGAAAAAACATAAACATACCAGCAGAACACATGAATAAATAGCCCAAGAGCGGCATGGTGAAGCAGTAGAGTCCCATACTCAGTGCGGTGAATCCAACCATCCAGCTATACTTGGACATACGCCCTTCAAGTTTGTTCTCTTCAGTGTTAAGCTTCTCCCTAAGGCTGCGAACTTGCATCACAGAGGATGATTCTCTTGGTAAAGCATTTTGCTGGCCATCAACCGCAGGCAGTACATTGCCACCACCTCCATTATCATTAGTAGACACGACTGCTATAGGAGAAGTTGGAAGGTGAGGGTAATGTACCTCCAGAAACCTTTTAACTTGCTTGTCTAGGGATTTCCGCTTCGTTGTGACATCTCTCATTAACTCTTCCACCATCCTCAGACGGCTGAAAGCGAGGCAGGTGGACGCCAAGAGGGAAATGCCAAAGGGGAGCATGAATAAGTAACTGATCCAAAGCGCCTGAGCGCAGGTGGCAGTTTTACCAAAGAAAGCGAAGGCTGTGCCACTGAAAACCACAATAGCGTTGACCGTAACAGAGTACATGAACATCGCACCATCTGCCCTTTTCTCAAGGGCAGCCTCCTCCTTCTGGTAGAGGTCACTGCTCTTCATGAGCCTGTTTAATTGTTTCAGTTGAACCATGGTCTGTTCATCTCCTTAATTTTTTTATTAATGAGAGAGAAGAACCAAACAACACATACATATCCAACTTATTAATAATATATTAAAAGAATCTATAAACGTAATATTGAGTACAGTAAGTATATGTATTTATGCATATATATATATATATATGAAAGCTTGAGAAAGATCAAATGCACTTACAAATTAGAAGGAGAGAAAGATAGAAAGGTAGTAGCTAGCTTACCTTGGCGGCCGGGGGACCAAGCAGTGGACCTTTGCGATGATGAGTCTTCCATTTTTGGCTTGCTAATTTCTGAGTTGTGATGGAGAATTTCTTTCTTTCTTTTTTCGCACTCTCACACTTAACTCTTAGAATTTGTATAGGTGTGTTGAATTTATAGAAGTGTCATGTACTCAAAGGTTACGTTAGTAATTTTAGACCAAAGAGAAACTTTCACTCTCTCTTGATCGATATACAATTTTTTTTAATTTACACAGGTAAAAGCACGTACAATCAAAAGGGAAATTAATTAAATATATGTCACTCAGTTTCAAATTAATTAATTTGCATGCCTCTCTGCTCCCCTACGTACCCCTAGCCTCTTTCTTTCTGCATATATGTTTATGTTGCTCCAAGAGAGGCAATGGACAGGAGGGTCAACCTGCAACGGGTCTTACATAAAAGAGGAATATCGGAAAGAAAAATACGTAAAAGGGAAGAAGGAAATTTTGATCTTGGAAAAATGCAGCCACATTGGCAAGTGAGAAAATGAGAGAATATATTAGGAATTTAAGTATTGAAAAGAACAAAAGAAAGAAGGAAAATATATATATATATATATGTGTATATTGTGTAAGAGAAAAAACAGTGACACAATTTATTTATTTTCTTTGGAACATAAATTTTGCATGAAGATACTTAATTGTATTTTGATTTTGTAGTAAAGAAACATTGAAACTTCAAAAAAGAAAGGAAAGACAATTTTTTATAAAAACAACCAAATATTAATTCATGGTGTTAGACTACAAAAACAACTTTAACATTGGGTCTTATTTTTTGTTTCACATTATAAGTATGCTATATAAAAATATATATATACAGAATTTGACAAGATGAAAGTAAGACACATTAATTCGATCAATATATGTGCGATGAATTTAAGTTGAATTTGATGAAGACAAAAATATCGTTATAATATTTTCAAAAGTAAGCGTATAGTATAGATGAATATGAAATAGCTAGCAACAAATATAAGTGGATTTAGATCAAATATATATATAAATATATTAGTGGGTTTCATTTCTGTCTAATCCCGTGGTAAGAGGCCTCCTGTATTACCAATTTCATGATTATTGTGAGGCCCTAAAAATATGAAAGAGGCATATTTATACTTAGCTAGAGGGTAATTTATTTATTTTTTTTTTAAAATAAAATAAAATGAGAGCCCAAAGGCCTGTTTGTTGGCTGGGGAGCAGTTTTTTTGTACAGAAGAAAACGAGTGTTACATATATAGGTCTCAATCCAAAATACTTATTTAACATGCATAAAAACTTTTAAAGTGGTTGTTGTTGTTTAACTTACGCTTAAAACCTTAAAAAGAAAGCAGATAATGAGTCATTTCATTAATTAATAATCTAATTTTTTTTTGTTTAAATGTTAATGCATATCTTGACTATATAATTTCTTCGTAGCTGGTAAAAACCCAACATCGGTCCGGATGTCCGGTACATTTAAGCATTTTTTAAACTGTTGGAGTACTTTTGACAAAATCAAACACCTGTACGTACTGTAATAACCCCATGTGGTTGTTTTATATTAATTGGCACAACAACGGAGAATTGTACCACTTTACAATATATATATATATATATATATTTATTTAATTTAGTGTATAGCCTAATTCATTGAAGTAACTTTAAGATGTGTTAATTCACTCATTTAAAGTGTTAATATTCATAATATACACCCTTAATTAATTAATTAATGTATGTGTAGGTGTAGGTGTCATAGATTTGATTGTGTGGCGCCTACTAATGGACTAATTCACTATCTCATTAATTTTATCACTAATTAATTTATTTGATTGTATTATATTTTAATCATAAGTGGTAAGTGTATCTTCACATGAATATGAATATATATATATATATATATATTTGTTTAATCTCATGTCATGGATTGAGAAGAGATACACGTTTGCTTCCTCAATATATCAACTCCTCATAATCTTGAATGAGAGTCTTCTTAGAATAAATTTAGTAACAATTTAAAATTTTAGAATGAAATTAAAACTCGAATCAAATTAAATAACACTTGTGTGTATAGTTGTAATGAAATGAAGATACTCCATGAAATGCTAAATTATTAATTTCAAGCGTTAATTGTCATAATATCATTAACAAATTAATTAATGCAAGTATGATAGATTTGAGTATATGGGCTACTGACGACACATTTAATTAGTATCCCTACATTCTGGTCAATTTATAAATTTCAGACTGCATTTTCTAACTTAAAAAAAAAAATTTGCTTTTCTAAGAAGTTAGGAGGTGAGAGGAATAATTTGGTGAGATACTCTTTATATAGTATTTAATAATTATTGGTTTTTTTGAGTTGATGCAATTAATGAGAAGATAGTGTCAGTTTGAAATCAACGCATGCAGGAAGGTCACCAACAGGTATTAAACGGAGAAGAGACAGAAGAGATCAAAAGAGAAGGACAAGAAAGTTGGTAAAAAAGAGTGAAAAGAAGAAACTAACACGAAAATAGGGGGGACAGAGAGAGAGAGAGAGAGAGATCTGATGCTACTTAAACAACCAACTCCTCTTTCTCTTATGGGTGACAAAAAAAATAATATTACTTTGGGTATATAGCTCTCCCAAAAAAATATCAAATTTATTTGAGCTATATATTTCACCTCTAGACTATATTTAAAAAAAAAATATATCTGTCCATGCAAAATTTTCTTGGGATCTATTTCCTAAATTTAATTTTACATAATAAACCTCCGCACTTCTTATCCCACAATAATTCCTTATTTTGATACACATAGATACGAGAAAAACGAAAATTAAGTTTGGCGTAATGTTCTATTCATATCATAAACATTTTAAAACAATGTTTAAAAAATATCTTAATTTAAGTATTATGACACATCAACTAGCTTGCACTCGAATACTATAAACATTTATATGATAATATAATTTAAGGTGGAAAATTTGATCTAAGCCTGGTCACTATATATAGTCAAATTATTTTTTTTTTCTTTGACATAATAAGTACTAACGTTATACTTAGTGATTTCCCCATGTTATCCCTGTATTTAATTTTTACTAAAATAAAAACCTTATGTATAAAGATTAATTTTTACTAAAATATGTATCTAGTATTTTGAAAAGCAATTTCATGATGAATGATATATATATATATATAGCGAGCCTGTGCTGCATAATATATATGACTACTATCTAGTATTCTGAAAAGCGCGCAAGTGTGTAGATGAAAGTAAGAGTGCAGCAAAAGCTTTTTGTTTCTGTCTAACCCTCCTACAAAAGCTTTTTGTATTACCAATTTCATGATCAATGTGAAGCCCTAAAAAAATATGAAAGATGGAGCTACATCTATAATTACTATATTTAGGTAGACATTAAATCTTTCTCATTAAAAAGAGATCCCAAAGGCCTGCTTGTTGGCAGCGGCATTTCCTCTCTCCATAAATCATAATATCATATATTTATGTGCTCGCGGCAAAGAGAGAGGAGAGGGGGGGGGGGGGGGGGGGGGAGGAGCAGTGTTTTTTGTACGGAAGAAACACAATTAAGTATTACACATCTCTGGATCCTAAAATTACTTGACTTGCATGATTGTATAACCTAAGTCTCTTATTTTATTTTATTTTTCAAAAGAAATACAAACACAACAAAAATGGTATCAGCTAAGCAAAACACAAACACTCGATCGATGTCAATAGCATCAAAATCAACACGCAAAATCTCTGACTATAAAAACAAGGCAGAAAATGAGTCATTTCATTAATTACCAATGTTTTTTTTTCTTTTGAATTTAAGGATATTTAGGACGTATAATTTATGAATGTCTCGATTAATTCCTTCCTGGACGATCATAAGCTCGCAATACTCCACATTAATTGGTCAGGAATAGATCCGATGCATTTAAGAGTTTTTTAAACTCCTAGAATGCTTCCAAGAAGAATCGAAGCTTAGCTTAATTTCTACTAGAATAACGCATATGAGAATGTTTTACATTAACACTCCAGCAGATAATTCTATTGCTTTAAAATTATATTTAGTTTGTAGCTAGCCCGAATTAATTAGACGTGTAAATTTACTCATGCAAAATGTTAATAATCATATACACCCTTAATTAATTAATGTATATGTAGGTGTCAGAGATTTGATGGTATGGCCTACTGATGGACTCATTCACTATCCCATTATCTCACTAATTAATTTATTTTTTTATTGTTTTATATTTTGAATCATAAGTTTTGTATTTCATGCGATCAAATGTATAAGAATGCGATCAAATGTTAGATAGATAGATAGATGCACATAAGTAAAAGCACTCACGAGGATAAGAATGCGATCAAATGAGAAATAAATTAGATATAAACACACTTATATATATACACACTATATACTACGAATAAAGCGTGAATTGGGTTTTCAATGTATCAATTAAGTTACTAAAATACTTCTCTATATTAAGAAAAAAAAATCTATCAAAATATTCAAACCCCTGACCTTACACATAAAATGCCGTCACATTACCACTTAAAAAAACACAATTAATTGTTATAAAAGTGTTATTGCTTAAGCAAATCCCTTTGTAGATGTCTCTATACATAAAATAAAGAAATACTATTAATCTATATCTAGACTTCTAACTAAACGTGATGAAGATCTTGGCGTCTCAATTAAAGCACTAAAATAAGTCATTAGGAATATTTGAAGCACGTTAATGAAAGCATATTTTTAGGACTTGATCAAATACTATTTAAAGGTAAGGTGCATTTCAAGTAAAGTCTTAACTTAAGGACCTTAAGTTACAGATTGGGCATATTCGGGATCAAATGGATGAGTTTTTTGACAAAATATGGTAGAGATTGTCTCCATTATTATGATTATTATATCATCTCCACTAGGTTTCATAAAAATTCAACCAGGAAGTGGGTTAATTATGAAATTCAAAATATGTATTTATCCACTTCCCTCTTGAACTTTTTTCAAAATTTGGTGAAGATGATCTATTAATCATAGAGTTCATTGATCACTATAAAGTTCGTCAAAAAAGTTAAGACCTTAATATAGTCCATTCAACCTTTTGTTGCTATTTATTGCTAGGAAATGATCAAATGTGCCTTATAAAAACTAAACGAAATATATAGCCGGAAAGGAAAAGATAGTAAAGAGAGAAAAATAAATGCAAAAAATCATAAATGAAAATGGCGACCCAAACTAAATGCACCTCTAATAAATTTAAGAACTTAAAAGGTGTAGTTTGAAAGAAAATGGAATCTGGAAGGGGAAAGCAAAAGGCAATAAAAACCAATATATATATAAAAAAAAAAAATTACAACTATTTATGAACAAATATAAAAATTTGGTAGCCCAAAGGAATACACATCCATATACAAAATAAACTATGAATATGAACCTTTCTAACTTTGGTAGTGTTAAAATAATTTGAAAATAGTGACCTAAAGCAACACCCATGTAGATAAAAAAAAATTCAAAAAAAGCACCATAAAAAGGAAATGAAAATCAAGAAGTGCATATGCAGGAAAAGGAGAGAGAGAGAGAGAGAGATTGCAACCGTTTATGTAAGAAACTCCGAAGCAAGTATAGCTATACGCAATTTTAGACACCTATACATATTTTGAATTAAACTCTTATAAAAAGGTAGCATCACAAAAGGATTTTTTTTTTCCTATTATTTTTGGTAAATGTTAACATCTTCCCTCAAGGCACATAACAAGTGCATATACTATGAATGAAAAAAAAAAGAAAAAAAAACATTACAAGTGAATTTGTGCGTAATATAATGCGTATTAGATACTTATAATTTACATATATAAACGTTTAACGCAAGCCCTAAGGGTACGTGCTGAAATGACCCATATTTTATTACAAAGACATAACATTACAGATAATCTTAACTATATCATAATAAAAAGGCTTAACGCTTCATATTAAACAATAAAAGCAAATAAATAAACTGTCCTAATTAATTACTCATAAATTATTCACTCAGTCTCACATTGACCATGATACTAAAAAAATGCCAAATTTTGGCGCTTAAATTATTGAGCAAGCCTCACTTTGTCTCTTACTTCCGTCCAAGTCAAGTTAGACGTAATCAATAGTATTTTTGTCTTTTCCATTAAAAACTAAATTTAATTAGATCTTTTTTAAAAGATGATTCAAGAAAAAAATCGATTTGATTTTTTGTACATCGATTCAAAGCTTTATTATTTCAAAAAAATATTTTTTCTAAATCCATAAACGGAAAGGAAAATACAGTAAAGATATAAAAATAAATGCGATAAATCATACACAAAACTGCAACATGAACTAAATGCATATGTAATTAATCTAATAATTTAAAAGGTATAGTATTGAAAAAAAATTGGAATCTTGAAGGTGAATGCAAAAGGTAATAAAAAGAAATTAAAAAATAAAATAAAAAATACAAATATATACGCAAGAAACTTAAAGAAATGTAACCCGAAGGAAATAGACATCCATATGCAAAATACATTATGATCAATATTTGGAAATAATGACCTGAAGCAGATACACCCAAGTAGATAAACAACTCCAAAAAGCAGATGAAAATCAAAAAGTGTGAAGAAAAATGCAATAAAAAGAGAGCTAAGAGAGAAAGAGAGATTGCAACAATTTACATAAAAAAACTCCAAGAATAGTAACTCGAAGCAAATACACTTATACACAATTCTAAACACTTATATTCAAGTTAAATTACGCAAGTGTGATAAAACCCCAAGATTCTGTGAAAAATATTTGGAAAATGCTAGTGGATGATAAATGTAATCATGTACAAGATAAAAGAATCTAAAAAGTGTATGGTGGTTATAAGATAAAAAATTCCTAGAGTGGAAAGAAAAGGCATTAAAGACGGCGAAAACAAAAAAAGAAAAAGAAAAAAAGTTTTAATTTTATTAATTCTATACAAAGATTTATAAGTTTTATCTAACAATCTGCACACTTAAAGTGTCCCATGAATGATATATGCATGTTTGATTAATTGGCATCAGACAGTTAATTTGCACGCCTCTGTGCTCCCTCAAGTGCCACCTCTCTATCTATATATACATACACGCGCGTTGCTCAAGGAAAGGCAATGGGCAGGATGCAACAAATTTTACATAAGAAGAGAATTACCAGAAAGAAAATTTGATCTTTGAAATGAAGAATACAGTTAAATTGGGAAGTGAGAAAATGAGAGAATAAAGAAAGTATTGAAAAGAGTAAAAAAAATGGACTTTCTTCTTTTTTGTTACCCTTTGGTCTAATTTCGTTTAATAAGGTTTAGTTTGAGAATTAAATTGACGATTTTTTTATAAAATTTGGTGGAGATGATCCTTATGCGTAAATCATCTCCACAAAATTTGAATCTAAAAGTGGATGAGATGATCATCTAAGATCCCATTGGACGAGAATTGGACTGAATGAGTGATGAAGAGGTGAAGAATCCGAACGGGAGATAAAAATAATTTTTTTAAGAGAATAAATAGTGATATATTTTTCCTAGTAACATAGATTTAGAGTGATGATACATCTACCTTGATTTTGATGTAAAAAACACTATAACTTAAAAAGAATGAAAAGACAATTTTTTTTGGTGAGGACAATTAAATATTAATTCATGGTGTTTAAGGTTCAAAATATCAATTTAAAATAGGGTGTTATTGTCGCACTACAAAATACCAAATACTATTACGAGTGACTGCACAAAATGTTGGAGAAATACATTCTTAATATGTGTTTCCTTGACTTTACATTTGTTGAAGGATTTTACCCGGCCCCCTTCATTTTTCAGAATCAAATAAGGAAATTTATGGCAGTTAGATATGATATATACTTAATCAATATCCTAAAAGCCCAGTTCAGGTATTAGAGTAAGTGTGGCATAGAAAAGAAAGCAAGGGTGGAAAATTTGTCTACATATATACCTAATTTTTTTTTGTAAAATATAAATTCATAAATTGAAAAAATTGTGTACATGATTCACCTACACCAATGTAACTTTCAATAACTTAACCACCACCCTTTTTTTCCTTCAATTTAACCTTCATAAATATTTTTATTATGATTATCGGTTACTATCATTTCAATTGTGCATGCAAGTGTCAAATGAACTTAATATCATATCTGTGAACATTGATTAAAACTTGAGGAATCTACTTACTTTATTATTTCTATTAAGCGGTCGCTGTCATTGTTGTTATTAGTAATGAAGTAACTTTTGCCTACGCAGATGATTAGATACCCATTTTTTGGATTTTACATATCTACAATGTTTTTTGAAAGATCAATTCAAACGTGGTGCATTCATTTGCCAGACCTATATTGTAAGGTGCACAACTTACACAATAATCATATTAATTACATGGTATGTTACATTAACTTCTTACTTTTTAAAAGACATCAAAATATGATTGTTACATTTTTTTTGGATCTACTATTTATACAACAATAGTACAATATGTCTATAGTAGGTTTAACAATATTTTCTCTAATTTATTAGACTTAAATTTTTATTTTAAATTCTAAAATTTTTTGAATTTTCAAATGGATTGTATTTTACACGTCTTTCCCAAATCATAGGATTCCTAAATTGTAGGACAAATTCATTTTAATTAATAAAAGTCAAAAGGGCAGCTCTAGAAAAACACAAAATAATAATAATAATAATAATAATAATAATAATAATAATAATAATAATAATAATAATAATAATAACATTTAATTAATTTTCTAAAATTTGAATTGATGATTATCCATAAGTTTGGGGCAAAAACTAATTTTAAAAATGTTTTGGGCTAAATGCAAAACAAATTATTTTTTGGGGTAAAAATAAAAAGGCCCGATTCTCGTGTCATTTCCGTGCTAGATAGTTTTGTTTTATGTTTTTGCATGTTTTTAAAACTGTCAGATAATTATGTTTTAACTGACTTTGTGAATCAACACATGTGGTTAAATTTCAAAGGGTTATGACATTAGACCATCTTTAATAGTAGTGTATATTTAAGTTTTGTGTAAAATATACAAAATTTGTAAAAATTTTGAGCTCCAACAGTCTTTTAAATTTTGCTTTTGTGTAAAATGAATGTGTAAAATACACCTCAAGTTTACACCGCCACATTAGCCTTTTATTTTCTCAATTATTTTATAATACTTTAAAATGTAATAACTTTTAATATAAATTATATATTTTCATAAAAATTATATATCTAGAATTTACTCATCAAGACCAACAAATCAAGATCCATTGTTGCTATAATATTATGTATACCAAAATGTAAGAAAAAATAATTAAAAATTGCATAAAATGATATCTAATATGCATAATTATCTTATTGGTTCATTCAAAATTTACACAAAAGTTTAAAAATACACCATTGCAGCATTTTTTTTTACATTTCAAGTTTTGTGTAAAAGTGTCTTGATACATAGAATTTACACAAAAACTTTACACAACGGTTGGAGATGCTCTTAGCAATCCATCTATATTATAAAATAAGAATTTTTTATAATAAAATAATAAATTAATCCAACATCATTCATTAATTTTTAATTGTGTTAATACTTTTAGACAATTAAATCAATCCGAACAGAGCCGCAAGGGCCGGGATTTTTTTGTACCAGGTCCGACCATCCTCGAATATAATATATGTATACATAACACCGTTACATTATAAAAGGTTAAGGCAATTTTAAGTTCAATTGTAGAACTAAGACTTTTCTCGGGTGAGGACGGCTACATTTTTAGATAGATGTCATTTTGTTTTTGGGAGAACTAATCCGTTATCATTCAGTCATATACATATTCGATTCTCACATTTCTCACGTAGTTATATTTTATCCGATTATTTTAATTTTATTTTCCTTTCATCGTGCTGTCGGCATTGGTATACCCTAGTTTATGAAGCCTAAATACACATTTAATAGAGTATGGATTTTTACACATAAGAACATTCTTATTATTTAAAATATGCTTAACAAGTACTCTTAGGATACAAATTATCATTTTCCGATTAAAAAAGGGACTTTATAAACTAATAAATAGCTCTCGTCTTCATATATTAATGTACCTTTGTTCAAACATTGGTGGCCCAAAGACTTGAAAAACTTAAATTAACACTAAACTGATAAAAAAAAAATTCTAAACCTCCATACAAAATTCACAAGTGAAACTCAACTACCCAAAATCACGCATGTTTGAGAAGGGGTCACTCCAACCTGACGAGGCTTTTGGTGTAAGGAGACGCATACGGAGTGGGAATGTCACGTCCTTCCAACTTAAACTCAACTTTGCCAACAATATTCTTCTCAAGATCATAGGAAAATAGGCCTCTTGAACTCCAATGCATCATGAGTCCACCGTTGTGTATGCCCAATACCTTTAAATCTTTGGGACTGTAAATGCCATTGCGACGGGTGGTGAAAGGGAAACCCTTCACAGCCCAATCAAGGTTGACCTTGTATCTCCTATCCCAAACCCAACCAGCATAGTCCTCAAGCACCCATACATGAATCACTTCCCCCCACGAAATGTGACACAAATACAAATGATCGCTTGTCCCCAACGAGAGAGACATGTTTTCGTGCTCCTCTGGGCGATAATAACACGACGAGTCTCCTGGGTGAGGCATAAGACGGAAATCTTCAGTCTCTGTGTCAAATAACATGATCGCATCCGTGCAAGGACGATCGAAGTCCTCCCCCTTGACTTCTTCATTGCGGTTGACCATCCAATGTAAAGATCCATTCAGCAGAATCGCAGGTTGTCTGCTCCTAGTCTTGCACGAGGGTGAACAGTGGTGTTTCTTCCAAACCTTCAACTTTAGGCTGCACGTGTAGTAAGTTTGAAGCTGATGAATATCCCTTTCCTTGAAAGTGCATAACAACAGCTTATACTCGCGAGTTGAAGGATGGAAATAAATTCCACATGGAGTAGTGTGCCTAAATGGGGTCGGTAGAATTATTAGATCTTTTGTAACAGGATTGAAAACAAAAGTAGTAGCTCTCTGTTTAGATGCTTCGAACATTAGTAACCCATTGCACGAACCTAAAACCACGGCCCCATGGTGGTACATTGCTTTCCCTGAACTAGGGAGAACTTTTGTGATGATGCTTTTCCTCCTCCCATCATCATAATAATTATTGTTATTAGCATTTTGACCGGCTTTATCATAAATAAAGAAGTTTAACTGCCCTTGCTTCACCGATTTATCACAACTGAGCCACTGCACAAAAAGTGACGGAGCAGTAGTAGCAGTAGCTCTTTTGATATGTAACTCTGCAAAGTAAGGTGACGACGTTAATGCTCGCCACTTCTTACACACCCTTCTGCAATCTAAAACGCAATCCGCTGGGAGTCTACTGAGAATGTTGACAATGACATCATCGGGAAGAGCCCCAACAGCTGCCTCCTTGCTAAATATGAACGCACCCACCAACTGAACCCAAATATGGGGAATCCATGTGAAGCACTCGAGGACCATATTGTCTGAAACAGAGCTGAAAGTTTGCTAGTTTCACCAAGTAAAATAAATGCACAACTTTGCCTAGTTACATGATAATGAAAAATTGCCTAGTTACAGATTCACAAGAAATTGATAATGTCCTGATCTTAATCCAACCAGCTACAAAGAATCGGTTTTTCTATTTGAGTTATCTTTGATGTTTGAGGGGAAAAATTAATAAACCCAAGCCCAACAAATGTAGGCCAGTTTCATGGCAACTACCTAAAGGCTATAACGTAGATGTGGAGTAAAAATCCCCTTCATCTATTCAATTGTTGCACATAACCACGTTCAAGTAAAAATCATTAAAACATTTAACATGCATCACTTTCTGTTGGGTTTTCGAGAGATTGTAGTCGAAATTGTTCAATTGTTGAATTGATGATGTAAATATGTAAACTAATTTAAGTAACTCACTTTCTATTCTTAAACGGCCAGTCATCAATAATATAAGATATAGAAAAGCAATGGAGCTACATGGTTGGTTATTCAATAATAGGCGTAAGTTGTTTCCGCGCATGTTTCGTAAAATGGAAAATTGACTTGTTTTGTTTCTCTTATATATAGTACATAGGTTTGGACATTGTAAATCTACATCAAGGATTGCTGATATACTAACCGCAGCTGACTTGACAAATTCATAAAGGGTAAGTTACCGTATTTTGAAAGCATGTTTTAAACCTTCCATTGACAGTAAGATCCCGAAAAACATTTGTGCTGTAAGATATGTTCAAGTACCTGATAACCATCACTACCGTGACAGTACAGAAATTCTCAAGAACTTTATCTTTTTCCCTTCTCTTTAAGGGAAAGATAGAAATCCTCAAAGCTAAAACAAGAAAAAGGCTTGAATATTGATCTCTGAATGCTTAATATTGAATAAAACCTCTGAGCCACAATGAGAGGGTTACAGTGCGGGTGCATCAAAGTGAATGGCTAATTATCTGTGTGAACTTATTATTTATTTGGATGGCTAATTATCTCAAACATGCACATGCGGCTTCTTAAAAAGTATGTATAAAAGAATTTGTGAAATTATAATAGTATGAACATTGGTAGAGAGCTCAAAAAGAAAATCCCAAACTCCCAGACAGATACTACGTGTTTCAAATTCATATATACTTTTGGGCTCTCTAACCAATGGTATTAATTCAGCATATATATAATTATTTTGTACATCACCAATACACGTAATTATTAGTTCTAGGGCTCAAATCACAAAACAAAAAATAAAGATGGAACTTACTTGTGGAGAGTGAGAGAGCCACCGGAGTGGTGGTGGTGGCTGTGATTGCGGCTGCCGAGAGAAGATCGTATCACAGACGAGGAAGAAGATGAAGAAACAAAGCTTTCTCACGGCGAGGGTTTTTATATATATATATATATATATATTTTTTATTTTTATTTTATTTTTGACCTTTTTCGTAGTCCACCGCTTGTTTGACTCACTCTTGTCTGTACGCTGCTGGGACAGGCCTCCTACTTGGGCCTCATTTGGGTTAGGTATTTGCTATAACTTGTGCGATTTTGATATTATTTTCTTGTAATTTGGAATATATTTTAATTATTCGGGTAACTTGGATCATTTTAAGGACTAATTAGCTCATTTATACTTGTTTCATTTTAACGTATTGTGAAATTAGAATATTTTAAAAATAAAATAAAATAATTTAAAGTATCATAATGCACATGTGTTGAGTATGCATCAATAATAATATCTATGCGGTCCTGCGTAAAAGCATCTATAATAGTGAAATTAGAAGTATGGCAAGTATTGTATATTTATCTACTAACTCATGTTTTAAAATAGTGGTATCATAAAAATATACATAAAATATATATTATGTCGTATTTTAAGAAAGAAAAGGTATGGAAATAGAGTAAAAATAGGGTGATGATATTTACACTCCCTCAATAATAAAATGTTAACATCACTACTCAACACCTTACTAACTTGTCATAAACACCCCCTATCTTTAATCTTAGGTGGTAATAGAATATTACCCACAAAACACTTGGTAACAACCGAGTAAGATGCATGTTACTCGATTCTTGAGCGCCGAGTGAAGACTTGACAATGCCTTAATCAGTTTTGAGTATATAGGCTTATACTCGACCCTCAAGAAACAAGTAACATAAACATTACTCAATTGTTAAGGATCAAATGAAAAGTATAAGTGTTATCGATTGTTTTGTGAGGCGTATATATCTCCACCATTACTCTTTTACTCAATGGTTGTAAACAAAAAACTAACGGATTTACCCAACAATTAAAAAAATTAATACCACTTAATTAACATTGTGAAACACATTCCAAATCTTAACCCCGTTATTCAAACCCGTGCCCCCAACCCCCCAAAGCAAAGCCATACAAATCAAAAAAGTACGTGCACTCTCGGTTCTTGTTCATCTCCCTTCCAAAAATCAAGTTATCATCAAGGAATTAAGTATAAATGTGACACCCCGAATCCTGTTATGAGATTTTTACCTCCGGTACCCCATTAATCATGGATGACGTATGCGACGGTAGATTTAAAATATAAAATCACAACTTACAAAATATTTTCTTAAATAAAGTTTAGAACAAGCAAGATCTCATTGTAGAAAATTTCGGCATGTAGAGTTCGTTTAGTTAATAAACCATTCTATAAAATTTAAAACCATTTTCACACAAATATTACCACATCCAACAACATTTAAGATAGACTCCACATATAAAATCCCTTCACACAAATTTACTTCAAATACTGTTTGTACAACAAAACCAAGGTTAAGTTCTATACAATATAATAAAACCAGAATATTTATACAATTTCGTCATTCTTGAAAAGGACTAGAAAAGGTATGTGGACATCAGAGGCTTTTGGATATAAGTACTACACACCACCTGAGATGCTAAACCTGCAAGACTGGTAAAAAAGGGAATGAGCCAAATATGGGCTTAGTGGGGAACTATATAGCTTTTGTATAGAAAGTACACATTGCAAGCAAAGGCATGTGCAGCTTTATATATAAAGTAAGTTCTTTACTTCACTGTTTAAAAATAATGCGATGCAATGCAATGTAATTCACACATAAATGCATGCCGATCCCCAATAGGATTCCCATTCTAGTCATCAGAAGTTATGTACCCGACTAACCGATCTCGCCCCTAGAGGTTTCATAATAAAACCCTGCTTGTTCTCATATCACTAGAAGACTGTTAGTATAAAACCGTCTCTTTCCAATCACTAGCTTCCTAAGGTTTGTCATGCTAAAATGGAATTGCTCTAATGTGTGAAACAACACTATCCCACACTTATTCTAAAAAGTCAGTAACTGTGGGTCAAGTATTTATTATTTCCTCTTTGCATATAATTTACTATGAATTCCATACTTGGCCTGCTAACGGGCATCACTACTAGATCATTTGTCTTAAGCATCACATTACAATGTTCTCTCATTCAGTTATTCTGTTAGATATAATTGCCACTTTGATTATTAATATTTTATATTCACTATGATCCGGCCAACTATGTCATAAACTATACGCGTTCACACTTCCTTAAACTACTAGGGGTGTTTTCGTTTTCCATCGGGGTAGAGATTGGGGTACCCCAAACCCTCCCCAAACTTCATAATTCGGTTTCGGTTCGGTTCGGTTTCGGTTTTGATACCTATGAAACCCAAACCCTCCCCAAATCATTCGGTTTTGGTCCGATTCGGTTGGTTTTGGTTTTTTTTATATCGTTAAAACTTTAGTTAAAAATTGCATTTAAAAAAAAAGCACTAAAACTAAATGTGAAACACATAGGATCTGCTTTCATACATACACCCAAATGCATCACTTGAACTGATGTAAAGCACACAAGATCTGCTTTCATACATACACCCAAATGCATCATTTGAACTGATGTAAAGCACACAAGATCTGCATATATACTAATTTTCTTTGAATAAGTTCCAAAGCTAACATACCATTTTACTTGTAAACTAACAACAATAGGACATCAAAAAGAAAATAAATTCAAAAAGTAGCAGCTAACTTCTATGCATCTAATTTGATCCATTGAATGTGAAGCACACAAGATCTCCATTTATACTAATTTTCTTTGATTCTGTTCCAAAGCTAACATACCATTTTACTTGTAAATTAACAACAATATGACATCAAAAAGAAAATAAATTCAAAAAGTAGCAGCTAACTTCTATGCATCTAATTTGATCCACATAACTATAAATTAGTTATAAACAGGTAGCCTAATTGTAGATGCACCAAACAAAAAGGGCTTTTAATATTATCTTTCTTGGTATTTCAAAGGCATACTCGAGCATTTGTGTGGGAATGAATAATATTCATCACCTGTAGATTAATAATTACATTTTTTAAGTAACCTTCACAACAACCAAAACAAACAGATATATGGGTTTGATAAGCATTCGATTTGAATAGTTACAAATTTGAATCATATTTAACCACACAGTAAGCTTAATTGCCAAATTTTTAGGTGGAATTTCAACTTCGGGAGAAAGCCCCCATTTTTCATTCTCTCTCTACTCCTACTCTATCTCTCCTCCATCAACTCCGCCGCCGACATCTCTCCGGGATCCACCTTTGCCATGGCAAATCCAAACCAATACTGGACCTCCCCAAGCTCCACATTTCCCTCCGCTTCATAGCCGCCGACGATGACCCCGACACCCACTTCGTTTATCCAAATCCCATTTAAACGAAATATATATATCCTTCTCTATCTACACTACCTGCTCTCTCTATACATCTATATATATATTCAATGGTTCAAAGACAACATCAAATGAAAGAGAAACAATTAGACATATTTAGTTCATACCTGACCATCTAAGGAGTGAGGATGAGATTCGCCCTGCGGGGGTGAGCGTGAGCAAGAGAGAGAGACTGAGAGAGAGAAGGCACTGAGAGTGAGAGACTAGAGACGAGAGAGGAGAGAGAGGGTACTGTAAGAGTGTGAGAGACGCCGACGAGAGAAGAGAGTTTGTGACTTTGTGCTGTGGCCTGTGTGCTGACTATTTATGAGTGAGAGAGGCGGCAGTGCGGCACACTACTGATATATCATATAATTAGGTCTTTTGTCTTTTTTTTTTAAGTTTGGGGCCATTCGGTCTCTTTCGGGTAAACCGAACCTGAACCCGAACCCACCCGAATTATTCGGTTTCAGATTCGGTTTTTGCTTTCGGTTTTGATTTTTTTTCGGTTCGGAATATTTCGGTTCGTACCAGATCGGTTCGGTTCGCTCGTTCGGTTTTTGGATTTCCGACAATACCCCTATAAACTACATCTAAGGAATCAATAGTTAATAAATATCCCTACTTTACGTATTACTTCATTATGATGGTCAGATGATTCTCGATGTGTATTCTAATCCGTTTAGTAAAATTCGTGTTCATTCTTACATTATCCGCAGTATATCAAAGACAATACGTATAAAACAATATAAGATAGAACACAATAATATTTATCAAGATCACCATCATATCCGTATTTGTGTCGCGTCGGTATCATTTGAGACGTAGTCTCTTTATTCTTAATATTCAACAATAGTACCAATAGTCGTCCAAGCATCACCAAGTCTGCATTTCGTGACCTTTCACCTACGCAGCAATACGACCTTTCATTCGTTTCCAAGCACAATTTCGGGTTTTCACTCAAGGGTGCCCTATCCTAACTTACGGCCCGCCTAATAAGACCACTATTGGGACCAATCATGGACTAGTGCCATCTCACCACCATACTTTATATCAACACGAGATCCAGCAATGAATCATATAATATACACATTACAATATTCACGCAAGCCATCCCATAGCATAATATTAATGTGATAATACCAAAGGCCGTGTTTGTCATGCCGGATAGCTTAGGGAGATAGGATTATATTTTCTTATCTAGTGTTTGGTGTCAAATAGGATTGGATAAGTATGAGGACTCTTAATCCGGTTGATACTTCTTATCCTACAATTTACGGGATTACGCAATCTCACCTTGAGGGGTAGTATTGCGTTATACAGTTCCTACGAGATAATAAAAGAAATAAAAAAAATTCTACTTTAACCTCGTATTTATGTCTCATAATTAACCTAGCCGCAGGAGGGGAGAGAGAGAAAGAGAGAAGAATACGAGATAGGAAACCATATTAATTTAGTCAAGTTTCTTCTTCTTCTTTATAATGTTTTATTTATTGTTATATATTTGTTTATATGCATATATATATATACAATCCCCTTCTCTTAAGGACCGTCCTTAAGTTAGCTAACTTAAGGACCGTCCATTTTGAGGGGTAAACAGATAATTTTTTTATGAAACTTGGTGATAATGATCTCTATAACGAGTAGATCATCTCCACCAAATGTCATCAAAAAATCAAATGAAAAGTGAGTTAACTAAAAATCTAAAATTTCAATGTCCAGAAATGCGCATATAAATTAATTTTTCAGTTAACCCATTCACCTATTGAGTTTTTTAATGAAATTTGGTAGATATGATCTAATCATTATCGAGATAATCTCTACCAAGTTTCATGAAAAAATTCATCCGTTTACCCCCTCAAAATGGACGGTCCTCAAGTTTGTTAACTTAAGGATGGTCCTTAAGAGGAAGGGCTCTCTCTTTATATATATAAAGTTGTGTGCATATTTTATGCTTGTTTACTTTCGAAGTGCACCATAGGTTTACTTTTTGTATTTTGTTTTTGTTTGTATAATTCATATGTATTTATGTTAATAAGTTCAAAAATATTGTATAAAATTATCATCTTCATTTTAAGGGGCTAGATTATCATCTTCATTTCAAGGGGCTAGATTAATTTGAATACGTAAAACCTCTTACTGAATTTATCCAAATTTTCCTAACAACTAATCAATGTGAATATCAAAATTGCAATCACGCAAAGATTTTCCATTCACCGCTAGCAATATAATCAAAATTAATGAAACATAACAAAACGCCTATTATATAATGAAGAAATTTGAAGCGGGGACAAAAGAATTTAATTCTACTAGTGTTGAAGCAAAAGTATATATGTTTATTTTTGCTATTTACGTGAAGTAAACAAATTTTGAAAATATTCTATATATTTTCCATAATACTGGTAAAGGAAATGAATGTTAAGAAATTAAACAAATATCATTTAAAATGATTATCACATAAAATGGTATATTAGAAAATTGAACACAAAATTTTTCTATCCGATACTCGCCAAACGCTTATTTAGGATTGCCTCTCTTATCCGACCATTTAACCCGAGACAGTTTCAAACACATGACAGTATTATAACTTATCCAAAAAAACTCTTATCCTCTCAGGTCCTATCCTTATCCTATCTTATCCAATCTTCTTATCCGGTGGGACAAACGCACCCAAAGTGTATCACTCGTTTACATAGCGTTGATAAAGTAATTCACATTTTAGGCTTTATCCTCATTTATATATATATGCAACTAGCCCAAACAATATGTCACACTTTGAATAATATATGTATATATATAACTCCTTTTTATTACCGATAACGTAATTGGCCTCATAGCCTTTTCACCACATCTATCAAGCATAGTTATTATAATATCAAGTTCTTATGTCTAATTGTTGTTTATCATCATTATAAGCGTCGTTACCTATGCCTTTTATCCATATCCTTATCATCATGTTATTATTCGTGTTTTATGGTCAACTAGTGTATTATCGGTATCTCACATGTTATAATGTTCTTTGCATGTAAAACAAAGGCTGCATGAGTCTTATTAAGGTCCTCATGTTGTTCTACCCAGCCAAGCATTGATTATTGTGATTCTCGCCTAATTAGTATACTTACGACACTTTCGTCTCCTATGATTATGGCTATGGGGAATTACACCCCACCAAAACTACGTTTATGATATTCAAAGGATGTATCAAGGTTGCACTTTCATTACTAGTTCTAACAATGTTCTACATATGGCACTAAACTCAAAGGTTATAGCACATTATTCCGCCTTAATGGATTTTCACTACAAATCAAAAGGGAAATGTTATACACTCGTAATCAACAACAAACTTGTTTGTATTTACAATTTATAACCCACAATCAACCATTTACTACAAACCTTAAAACCCCCAATTTTTAGTTTACACATGTAGCTACAAGATGGGTTCATCATGAATCTTCATATGCATAAGCTAAAATATAAATTCACTTGTTAAATCATGCAATTAAAGTGATAACCATCTATATCTACCACTAATTAAAGCTTAATCTAGCCCAACCCATGTGAAATGCAAACAACCTAGGGTTTTCATACAAGTCCCCAATTCAAAAAGAAAACTTTAACACAATAATTAATTATTTGAAAAGCAAGTTTTATAATAGTGTTCCCACCTTAGAGAATCCCAATGCTCGAGTTGATGAAGCATAGACTCCGAATCACAAAACCCTAGCTCGCCCACAAGTTCCCATTGAGGGAAATGGTGGAGAAGCTCATGAATAATGTATAAGGTGAAGATTTAGGGGGCTCAAATCTTGGTTTATGATGAATAAATCATCAAAACCCTCAAGAATTTCTCAATTTCTCCCTAAAACTCTCTTAAGGTGTTGTGGAAGTATATGGCTCGAAATGAGTGTTTAGTGGTGATAAAATGTGAGAAAAATGGGTTAAAAATAGTTAAACTTGACATACAAGGTTCTAGGATTGATCCCAAAAACACACTATCCAAATTCTGCTTCCCACAGCACTAATCACTGTTGATATTTTGGTCATAACTCCTTATTCAGATTGGGGTGGTGAACAAATAAGATATTGAAAAAAAAAATGTGGTGATGACAGTCAAAACAATAATTATACAAAATAGGTAGGTTACCTGTTATTATTGATGTATGATTGTGTATATAATCTATTCTTTTTCATGTTTGAATTATGATAATACTTATTTACAAACTCTTCATGTCATTTATAGAGGTAAACATAAATTTTATTTGTATTATATTATCTTAAATAACTTAAAAAATATTTGCCCGATTAATCCCCAAGGCACTAGATCCCTCATGGCCCTAGGAGAGCAATTTTAATTTTTAGAACATTGTTTAAACCAATTATTGTTATTTGTGTGAACTTATAGTTTAATTAGTCTCAAAAATTGGGTGACAAATTATCTTTAACACTAATGTGCATTGCTTATGCTTCTTAAATAGTATGTCTAAAATTTATGAAATTAAAATAGTATGAACAATACTAGATGTTGACCTAAAAGGTATTAATCTTATTTTGATAATAACAATAACTTAATCATTTGTAGTTTAATATGTTTCTTGAAATGAGTTTTAGTTCATTAGCATGAAAATTCAAGAAAAGCATGGATTTTACAAAGAAAGTATTGCACAAGACAAAGAAGATTGATTACTCGATTGCTTTATCAATTTCATACGTTTTAAAAGCAACACAGCTAGCAATGCAATTCATGAAGGATAGAGATCAAAGGATTATATGAAAAGCTTCAAGGCAAATGATGCAAGTAAAGATCGAGCTGAATAAACAAATTAAGCATTCGAAGACTCATTAAATATATAATCGAAAAAGCATGGATTTTACAAAGAAAGCATTGGAGAAGACAAAGAAGATTGATCACTCGCTTTCCCAATTTCATACGTTTCAAGAGCAGCACATATGCTAGTAATGCACTTCATGAAGCAGAGAGATTAAAAGATTATATGAAAAGCTTCAGGGCAAAGAATGCAAGTGAAGTTCGAGTTGAAGAAACAAATTAAGCATTCGAAGACTCATTAAATCTATAATCAAGCGAGTGTTTAAGTTTATTGTAAAGTTTCTTGATTGATCATTATTGTGGCTCAAACTTAATCTTGTTAGATTATTTATTTGGACTAGCATAGTTAGCATTATTTATTTAATACGCATATTAATTTATATGCCAAATATTAGAGTATAATAATGTCAGTAGGCTTTCTTTTGTATGGGCTCATTATAATGGGTAGATGGACCCATTTATTTTAATATAAGGAGAGGCCCTTATTTCTTTCTATAGTGTAGTGTAATTGACCCATTGAGATTGCACAAACCATAAAGGCACTGTAGAATAGAGATAGTTTCTCACCTCAATAGCAGACACAAGAACACGACGACTATGGATTCATCTATTCCAGGTAACCCTTGAATCTAATGCTTATGCGTATTGTTGATTGATTAAAACATGCTGCAACTTAGGATTATTATTTGGAATTAATAACAAAATTCAAGATCTTATTTCTTCAATTGGTATCTGTAATACCCCGTTCCTTTATTTTGTAGCGAAACTTTTTCTTAAGACCGATTAAGGTAAAATCTCAGTTAAGGAGTGAACATCGGGTTCCGAACCCCTCGTATTTGACCCAAAACTTCTAGAATGTCATATTATATTTATCAAGTTTGTGGGAACAATCATTTAGTTGCTCGGGTGGCCCGAATTTAAAACGAGAAGTTAATCTCGCATTTTGGACTTTTCAAAAAAATTGATTTTTGGCCAACTTTGGAAGGCCATAAGTTCTTCATTCGCTATTCAAACGACTATCTGTTTAATGCCAAGTCTTCATTTCATTCCCCTATATAACTTTCATGTTTGGACCAAAGTCCAGTTCATATTCCTTGTGGGTCAAAACAGTGTTCAAAGTAGGCTATTCAACGAAATCCTATCATTTGGTAACGCTTTGGCAATACGCTGTCTTCAAGGAATTTCTTGGAATTACTCATCCATAATTTTGGGATACTTCCTCTTAGGAAGTTGTAGATATTTGAATTAGCTTTCCGTGGACATAAAGATCACCTCAATCCGAGTTCCAAGCAAGAAATTATGAGCAAAATACCAACAGTGGTTTATGCTGAGAGAAGAAAATTCTGGACAGAATGTTTCTGGGATCGGTCCCAGAGACCTAGGATCATTCCTCATTCCTCTATTGATGAACCATCAAGCTCAAAAATTGGGGATGTTGTGATTCAAAGGCTTTGGGCTCGATTCAACTCTTCCAAATCAAGGATTTAGCTTCAAAAAGGTGGGAATCTAGTACTAAAACTTAATTTTCAACTTATTATAGCTTTGTTATGAATTTGCCACTTATTTATGCAAAAACCCTAGGTTTTCTAAATGGGTTTATGCGTATTTGTTGGGGTTTTGCTTTGATATTGAAATTAATGGTCCAAATAGCCTAAATATAGTTTAAATTACATTATTTAGCAATAAATTATGATAAATTACTTGATTTGCACTAAAACCCACATGGTACTCAATTTCGTTACTAATAACCCTTGAAGTGAAATTTGTGTCCACTTTTAAAAACCCAAGTGGTGGCTTCTATGTTACAAAACACTTTTTTATGATTTATATCACTAAACGGAATGTTTGATATAAGATTTCTTCCATCGGTTATATGTGGAAGTTATAATTGACTTATGAAAACCATGTATATGCCACAATTACTACTTAAATGAGCCGATTGATACTTTGTTAAGATTGTACGACGATAATAGTCCTTGATGGTCCCGGGTTTGGTCTCTAACGATAGGGGCCGGAAGTTGGGACATAGTCTCCAGGGTACAAGACCCGAAACCGTGCACGAAAACGAACGGGAGGCCTTGCTGCCGCGTGGGTGAAAGGCCATGAAATGCAGACCTGGATGTACGCTTGGATAACTGTGAGATTTTTGAGACTTATGGCTCGGGTTTTATGAGATGAGAACATGTTAATTGTGCCATAGGATTTCATTTGATATTGGTTATGTATTACTCGTGGATTTTAAAAGTATTATATCAATTTGAGAAAATGTTTCCTTCTTAACTGTTTTATTTATAACTGTGAAGGATTTATTCCTTATCATGATACAAAAAAGATTTATAAGTATTGTTTTTATACAAAGCCTGTTATATGATTCCCACTGAGTCCTCTTGACTTACCCCATTTATTTTCCATCTAGATGGCCTCTATACCAGTGACAAGTTGAGGGTCCTTCATTACAGAAGGACCAATTCTTTTAGAATTATGTAGAGTAACTATATATTGTATTATTGCATAGAATTTATGTTTGATATAGATTTATATATCCTTTACTTGGGACCTCGTTGGAGGCTATTTGTATAATTATAGTATCTCTCTGGTTTGGTGAAACAATTACATGATATATAGAATGTTTTTATTCATTGAAAATATGGATTTTTAGTTTTTCACAGGATAAATTAGGCTTCGTTAAACCGCCGTTGGCGTACGCCACCCGTGATTAACCTAGTCTCGGAGGTGAAAATCTCGTACGGGATTCGGGGCGTCACAAGTTGGTATCAGAGGCATTCATTTCCTTTCGTTGCGAGTGGGGTAGATTAGGAAATTCCATCTCATACCCTTCCTATTATTTTCATTGTATTGATAACTGGAAAAAGCTTAAGGAGTCAATTTAGGTTTCTGGTGTAGTAGCAGAGAGATTATTGGGTTATTTTATAGTTAGTCACCGCACAACGAATGACTATACTATAAATCTTTAGTCGGATGTCACTAACCGAAACCGAAATAAGATGACAAATTGAGTTATATCCAAATATTCATTCTTTTCATTCCTAGAATTTCACTTGCCTTTTTATATCAGGTTATCCTACGTTACTTGTCGCATTAAACTCCTTTTTTACTCTTTTGGTTGTATGGATCCGTAGAAGGTAAGTAAAAAGCCCATTGTTCCACGCAACAAATCAGTTGAGGGCAACCCCGTTGCGAATCCAAATTTTGGAGATGGTTCTAATTATGACTTAACTATTCGATTGGAAGTAATAATGGGTGGTTCTTCCGATAAGCTCACCGGGTTCTAGAAGAATACTTATGGTACCACTAGAGGTGTCAGTCTTAATCGCGCTCGAGCTCTGAGACACACTATTAATGATGATGAGGACGTAGCGATCATCCTACATGACCCTTAAGGAGGGGAGCGTAGTGTAGTTCATTACTTCAAAGAGTTTAACCGTCCACAACCATCACCATAGTTTAACGGGTCAGCTGAACCCGAGGCTATTGAAGGGTGGCTTTTTCACAGTGACTTCCAACTTAGGATTTTGCAGGTTCATGAGTATTGGTGGGTTGGTTTTACTCTATTAGAACTCGAAAGTATTGTACTACGCTAGTGAGTGTCCAAGGATGGCCCTAATGCAATTACTAAGGGAACTAAGTTTAATAGGTCCTTTTGCGATATATGCATACCTAATGCTCATGGTAAAGTAGAAAGATGACTTTTATAACTTGATTCAATGTAGAGTGATGATGGGGATTTTCTGCCTTAGTTTTGTGGAGCTGAGCATGTGCGTGAAAAATGATTTCTTATTAGTAATAGCAATAGGGGTGACTAACAATGTAGACTTAAATGTCATATGTCCTAATCATATCAAGACCAAACTCCATGTAGGATGTAATGTTAAGGGAAATCATGATCTTAGCAACTACAACTAACTCACCCATCACCTAAGTAAGCCACAGGGCTAGAAAAGCCACGCTGGCTAGGCTTTCCGCTTAAATTCTTATAGCTGACTAAGAGTACCTATTTTTGGAAGGTGGCCATGTCTTCTTTATTGTTGTGTTAGAGTTTTGTTTAATACGGGTGTATCTTATTTCAGGTATTGATGGTGGGTGCGGTAAGTTTAGGCTTGAAGCTATAGAAGCTAGAATCTCCCATTAGTATTGAAATTTTTATCAGCAAGAGAGTTTACCTAAATAGTTAACGCACTGCTAGCGTTTCCTTTTTATTTCAATAGTCACATGAAAGATGATTACATCATTTTAAGATGATTCCTTGTGATTTAAGTCTAGACGTGGAATGGTTAGCAAGTCTTGTAAGCACCAAAACAATGCCATCGAATTCTCATGGTGTCTTTTTGTCAATAAATTCTTGGATGTATTTCTTAATGACTTACCCAAGTTGTCCCATACCCGGAAGATTGAATTCAATATCGATTTGGCACTAAGAGCCAAACCTATTTTTATTGCACCCCATCGTTTGATTCCAGCGAGAACTTAAAACCTAAAACTATCTAAATGATCTCTTAAAGAAAGGATTCCTTTGTCATAGCTCATCTTCATAAGGGGCACTTGTTTCCTTTACCAAAAGCGAGTGATGAGCCTTTTCGTATTTGTATTGATCACTGTCAACTGAACCGAGTTACCATTAATAATAATTACCCTTTTCGTATATGGATGATCTTTCGACCAACTCCGGGGGTGCTTATTCCCATTGTAAAAATTTTATTATGATCAGGTTATTATCAAGTTCGTATCTGTGAAACAAACATTCTCTCGAATAGTTTTCCGTGCCGTTCTAGTCATTTTGAATTCTTAGTCATGCCATTGGGTTAACTAATACACCATCCACATTGACGAACCTTACATACAATTATCCTAATGATTATTAGAATAGTAGTGCTGGAGTAACCATATTATAGTACTGGAGTAACCATATTAAAGTTAGGATAGAGTATATAAATGTAAGGGTATCACTCCAGTAGGCGTTCAGAGGTAAGGAAACCAAACATGTTGAGACTACTCTAGACAGTGAGATATTCGATTGTTATACTTGTCCGCATTCTTGTGAAACTATTATAATCCTCATATTCTAGTCTGGATGCCAGTAAGAATGACCCGAATTCCGTGGCTTGTCCGAACACTTAGAACTCAGACTAGAAGTAAACATGAATATTCTTAATGTGCCATTCCCTTTTAAGTCATCCATGATGCACTTGGCTTGTAAGAATAAGGAGTTTTGGTAGGATTCTCTTAATAGATTGATCGTAACTAGACCTACATCCGTTTTAAGTCACTCTGCAATAGTGAGCGAGCTTCGAACCCAACTGGGGTCTAAATTTCTACTTCTTCCAGCCGAGGAAGAATCTATTACAGTGCATAGTGGGAGAACATTACTTGTCAAAACCATGTTAGATTCAGGACTTTGGTTAATGAACCAATAGATTCAAGTTAAAATCCTTTTTGTGTGTAATCACCATGACCACTGAGTGACCCCTTAAGTTAGCGATTATGCATTGGTGTTGTGGAGAAGGGGTTGATAGAATTATGACCCTCCTACTGCCTAGATCCCTAGTTTTCAAAGAATATGGATTGAGAAAACGATAGAATCTCATTGGAGTGAATCAATGTTTTTATGTTCTAATTCTTAGTATTGTTTTGCCTGCCTTCCAGATGTGTAGACCAGCATGGTGATTCGTAGATGACACTCCAGATTTTCTTTAAAAGTGTTGTAGAAACCTAAATGGCACTTTAAGTTCAGATTATCCGATTGATACAAGTTGGTGACCAATCCTTTAGGGGGGGGGGTAACATTTAATTACGTAAAGTAGACTTTACTTCCATTGAATTTGTTTGTTGGAGACGTTGAGACTTGTGATTAGAAAATTCAATGTAATGCTTCTACTCACCTTGACTTTGTTTCCAACGTGAGTTACGCCCATGGGATATATATATATATATTCGGAACAAAATTCCTTTCGCGAAGATGAGAGCAAAAGGATGGCATGTCTAATGTGCATAACTTGCTCCGCTTATTATGAGCAAAGTGCGAAGACCGAATTTCTTTTTCTACTTAATATGATTGCGTACCAAAACATCTTCCTTAGCATATGATCAAAGGCACAAGGGCTTTTACTAGGTATTTTTCTAACAGTGTTGTATTAGTCAAGTTCGAATTCTACTGGACACTTATGAATAGTAAATTTAGTTCACGGTGTTTGATAACTTGATAATGGTGGGTATGGCCTCATGATTCGAATCGGCTATATGTGATGTGAGCATGCGGGAAGTTATGAACTAAGAGTAGTTATGTCATTTTGCAAAATCCCTGATAAACCATTTTCCATCAATTGAAAATTTATTTAGTTTCTCTATTTTCTAGCCTATAACCCTCTTGTCCGAATTCTTAACTGCTTGTTTCACCACGTGAGAAGGGTGAAGTTCAATCCGAATGGTAAATTCGGTGCTTAAGACTCTATCCTTGTAGCTAAACACTAACAACCTCTTCATTTCTCATGACTTCTATGAATAAGGCATATCTTGGGTTATAGAGAGCTGCAAAAGAAAGTTACAGCCTATTAAATCTAGAACACCGCTTGTGAATTATGTTCTTGGTGAAGTGAACACCACGACGTGTGAAATGCACGTAGAGATTCAACTACGTTTCGTCTGGAAAGTTATATGAACGTTTGTTAGATTAGTTAAAACTTGTATCTCAAGTGCTTGATATTCTTTAGAAACAGGAAAAGTTATATCAAGATTGTTTTTAGAAGGCCGTGTGTGCCGATGACTCCATCCATTGCTAAATTTTAGAAAGGTTGATACTAACCAATCCTAGATTTGATGATCTCTCTAGTCATATACATTCCCATGTAAATTTCGAGGACGAAATTTCTTAAGGAGGGGAGATTGTAATACCCCTTTCTTTTATTTTTGAGCGAAACTTTTTCTTAAGACCAGTTAAGGTAAAATCTCCGTTAAGGAGTGAACATCGGGTTTCGAACCCCTCGTATTTAACCCAAAATTTCTAGAATGTCATATTATATTTATCAAGTTTGTGGGAACAATCATTTAGTTGCTCGGGTGGCCCAAATTGAAAATGAGAAGTTAATCTCGCATTTTGGACTTTTCGAAAAAGTTGATTTTTGGCCAACTTTGGAAGACCATGACTTCTTCATCTGATATCCAAATGACTCTTGTTTGCGGCCAAGTCTTCATTTCATTCTCCCTTCTACAACTTTCATGTTTAGACCGAAGTCCAATTCTTATTCCTCGTGGGTCAAAACAGTGTGCAAAGTAGGCCATTCAAGGAAATCCTATCATTTGGTAGCGCTTTGGCAATACACTGTCTTCAACGAATTTTTGGGAATTACTCATCCATAATTTTGGGATACTTCCTCTTAGGAAGTTGTAGGTCTTTGAATTAGCTTTTTGTGGACATAAAGATAACTTTAATCCGAGTTTCGAGCAAGAAGTTATGAGCAAAATACCAACAGTGCTTTATGCTGAGAGAATAAAATTTTGGACAGAATGTTTCTGGGATTGGTCCCAGAAACCA
Source organism: Lonicera japonica (assembly GCA_021464415.1). Lineage (NCBI taxonomy): Eukaryota > Viridiplantae > Streptophyta > Magnoliopsida > Dipsacales > Caprifoliaceae > Lonicera > Lonicera japonica. Next base: position 33,865,425 of record CM038470.1, on the reverse strand, counting down.
AGGATCGATCCCAGACCCCTGAGTGTCGAAATTTAACACGTTTAAACCTCATTGTCTCATTATTTCTCACCATTTCTCACCCATTTCGAGCACTACAACCTAAGAGCTCACTAAAAGAGTTCTAGGGGAAGAAAGAGAGATATTATCACCATATTTCATCCCCGAAACAAAGCTCCAACATCATCATCTTCATCTCCATCATTCCTTCTTCCTCCATTGATGAACCATCAAGCTCAAAAATTGGGGATGTTGTGATTCAAAGGCTTTGGGCTCGATTCAACTCTTCCAACTCAAGGATTTAGCTTCAAAAAGGTGGGAATCTAGTACTAAAACTTAATTTTGAACTTATTATAGCTTTGTTATGAATTTGCCACTTATTTACGCAAAAACCCTAGGTTTTCTAAATGGGTTTATGCGTATTTGTTGGGGTTTTGCTTTGATATTGAAATTAATGGTCCAAATATCCTAAAATAGTTTAAATTACATTATTTAGCAAGAAATTCTGATAAATTACTTGATTTGCACTAAAACACACTTAGTACTCAATTTTGTTACTAATAACCCTTGAAGTCAAACTTGTGTTTACTTTTAAAAACCCAAATGGTGGCTTCTATGTTACAAAACACTTGTTTATGATTTATATCACTAAATGAAATGTTTGTTATGAGATTTCTTCCATTGGTTATATGTGAAAGTTATAAATTGAGTTACGAAAACCATGTATATAGCACAATTACTACTTAAATGAGCCGATTGATACTTTGTTAAGATTGTACGACGATAATGGTCCTTGATGGTCCCGGGTTTGGTCTCTAACGATTGGGGCCGAAAGTTGGGACATAGTCTCCAGGGTGCAAGACCCGAAACCTGCACGGAAACGAATGGGAGGCCCTGCTGCCGCGTGGGTGAAAGGCCATGAAATGCAGACCCGGTTGTACGCTTGGATAACTGTGGAATTTTTGAGACTTATGGCTCTCGGGTTTTATGAGATAAGAACATGTTAATTGTGCCATAGGATTTCATTTGATATTGGTTATGCATTACTCGTGGATTTTAAAAGTATTATATTAATTTGAGAAAATGTTTCCTTTTTAACTATTTTATTTATAACTGTGAAGGATTTATTCCTTATCATGATACAGAAAGGGTTTCTAAGTATTGTTTTTATATAAAGCCTATTATATGATTCCCACTGAGTCCTCTTGACTCACCCCATTTATTTTCCATCTAGATGGCCTCTATACCATTGACAAGCTAAGGGTCCTTCATTACAGAAGGACTAATGCTTTTAGAATTGTGTAGATTAACTATGTATTGTATTCTTGCATAGAATTTATGTTTGGTATAGATATTGCATATCTTATACTTGGGACCTCGTTGGAGGCTATTTGTATAATTATAGTATCTCTCTGGTTTGGTGAAAGAATTACATGATATATAGAATGTTTTTATTCATTGAAAATGTGGATTTTTAGTTTTTCACAGGAAAATTAGGCTACGTCAAACCGCCGTTGGCATACGGCACCCCTGATTAACCTGGTACCGGAGGTGAAAATCTCATACAGGATTCGGGGTGTCACAGTATCAGAGCAAGGTTAATCTTAATTTTTTAGCTGTAAACAACATCAATAATGTTTAGAAATTAGTTTTATTGTTTAAATTGAGATTCATGAATTAATTGCTATTATGCATATATAATCATATATATATATATATATATATATTCAGATCTGCTCTCAATGGATTGTTGTTACTGTTATATATATATAAATATATACGAATCTGCTATTATATATAAATTGAAACTCTACTATATTGATGTATATATATATTGTTTATATATATGTGTATATATATTTGTTGTTGTGGTTTGATTACGGCCCATCTAGTCCACTGCTATTGATTCCTATGTAGAGATTGCTTCATTTACTGTTATGTTTATTATATATATATATTTATACAGATCGTATGCTATATATATATTTATATATAAGTTGTTCCACTGTTATATATATTGTTTCATTTTGAGAAGGGATGAAAAATCTCGAAATTTTTCGATTAAAAAAATGGGTCTTCAGACCTCCAGTTGCGCAGAAAGTAAAGTGGGGAAGAAGAATAGTGCGTAGTAAGTAAAGTGGGAAGAAGAACAATACAAACCTAGATTAAAAAAAAAAACCCCACCAGAAAGTCCCACTCGCGGAGCCCAGCGCATGAGGCGCGTGTGCCAGCGAGTACCACCTGCGAGATAAGCGTGTGGCGCGTGTTTATGAAGACTCCCACTCGCGCGTGAGGCGCGTGGAGGCCTGTTTTTTGATCATTTTTAATCCTGCTTTCATTTTCTTTATTTTTTTTTTTGGTCCACGCATTGGGTTACCTTTATGATAATTTTGCGGTATGTTTCTTTATTCAATTACTATTTTATTCAATGTTGGGTATTTAAAACTTTAAAATAAATATTGTACACTAGGAATTTTATGTTATTTAAATATTTAATTTAAACATTGTTTGGGACTGTTTGACATGGTTGTGCACTCACCTATCGTGGGATCGATTGTGGCAAAAGTCAGTATATATTGTGATTAATAGTTTTTTGTTTTGGTTAAGAGATCATGTTAATATTGCACTTTCCCTATCGGTTTGTCTTTATTAAATATGATTCTTAAAACTTGTGAAATTGATCGATTGCTACGGGTTTGGGGTTTTAATATCCTATCAATATTAACTTCAAAGACGTAACTTTGATGATTGTGGGACTTACTTGTGCAATGTAATGCGGGACCCTTAAGCGGAATTACAATGGCATAAGCGCTCAATTGTAGTTTCTGTTTAATTTGATATATATTGATATTCTTTTATATGCCAGCATTACCTATGCAAATGAATGCCTTAACTAGGCTAAACGGGACAAATTATGAGGACTAGATTGAGTCTCTGAGGCTATTTCGTGCTATGTCTAACTTGGATTTGGCCCTCACTGAGTGTGAGCCTGCCGAGCCCACAACCACGTCTTCTGCTGCTGATAAGGCAAAATATGAGAAGTGGGGACACTCTAACAAGGTATGTCTGAGGACAATCAAATACACCATGGACAAGACAATCAATGAGAGCATTTGTGACACTGATAATGCCAGAGAATTTCTCACAGCTGTAAGTGAAAAATTTAAGATATTTGACAAGTCTGAAAATCCTCCTATCTCACGTTTTTGGCAAAGACCAAATATGATGGCGTTAGTGGTGTTCGTGAGCATGTGATGAAACTTGTCAATTGGTTCAACAAGCTAAAATCTATAAAAGTTGAGTTGGAAGAGGATTTTCTAGTTTGGTAGGTCTTTGAATCTCTTCCGGTTCAATTTGATGTTCTGAGAACTTTCTATAATGCCCATAAGAACGAATGGAGTATTGATAAGATGATATCCATTCTCTCCCAAGAAGAGGAGAATATGAAAAAGGGAAAGCCTCATAGTGTGCAATTCACTTCTCACAATAGTAATGACAAGAAGAAATTCTACAAGAATAAGGTTAAGAAGTTTCAGTTTAAGAAAAAGGGAAATAACAACTCTGGGGAACATTCTGGACTGGCTTTTGGTCAGCATTCTGGTCAAAATTCTGGGAAAGATTTTGGAAAGCCTAAATCCAAATTCAATGGAAAGTGTAAGTTTTGTGACACATTTGAGCATAAGCAAGCTGATTGTTGGAAGTTTAAAAATTGGCTTAAAAAGAAGAAAGGTAAACTTCTAGCCCTAGTGTGTTTTGAGTTAAATATTGTTAATGTACCTTCTCACACGTGGTGGTTAAATACTGGTGCAACTATTCATGTTTCGAACTCCTTGCAGGAGTTCAGAAGCATACGAGGCCAAGTGAATGAGAAATGATGATCATTGTTGGAAATGGAGCTAGTGTGGTAGTTGAGCATTTAGGAGTTGTTTCTTTAAAGTTGTCTACTGGACATATTTTAACATTAAAGGATATTATTTATGTACCTTCTACAAAAAGGAATTTGATTTTTGTTTTTGTATTGGATAGTTGTGGCTACTCTTTCCATTTTAGTAATAAAAAGGTTTTCTTGTTTTATGATTCCTTTGTTGTTGGTTCTGGAATTTTATGTGATGGTTTATATATGTTGGATGTTCATTCTACTCCTGATGAGAAAAAAACTTTGGTGGTCAACGCTGTTGTTAAAAAGAAACATGGTACGGTTGTTGAAAACTCTTCCATGTTGTGGCATAAATGTTTAGGACATATATCTAGGGAGAGCATGCAGAGATTAATCAAAGAAGGTATTCTACATAGTCTAGATTTTTCTGATTTTGATACATGTGTTGATTGCATAAAGGGGAAACTTACCGCTAAAGATGGAAAATGAGGGGCTACTAGAAAGGAGAAAGTATTACACTTGATTCATACAGATATTTGTGAACCTCTTACTCCTACTGCTATGGGTGGTTTTAGGTATTTCATTACTTTTATTAATGATTTCTCTAGGTATGGTTGGATAGATTTGCTTCATGAGAAATTTGAATCTTTGGATGCCTTTAAGACATTCAAGGCTACTGTTGAATTGAAATTTGGTAAGAAGATCAAATGAGTAAGGTCTGATAGGGGAAGTGAATTATATGGAAGATATGATGAGACTGGCAAAAATCCTAGACCATTTGCTAGATTCTTGTAAGATTGCGGTATTGAGGCACAATATACCATGCTTGGCACACCTCAACAAAATGGGGTTGCTAAAAGGCGAAATCATAGCCTTATGGACATGGTAAGATGCATGCTTAGCCATTCGACTCTTCTAGAGTTCTTGTGGGGCGATGCTTTAAAAACGGCTGCATACATCAGCAACCATGTTCCAAGTAAATCCGTTGACAAGACCCCTTATGAGCTAATGTCTGGAAAAGGGCTGAGTTTTAAGCATTTTCGTGTTTGGGGATGTAAGGCAGAAGTGAGGCCGTATAATCCATAAATGAAGAAATTAGATTTTAAAACCATTTGTGGTTATTTCATCGTGTATTGCATTGGCTCAAGAGGATCAAGGTTTTATTGTCCTTTTCATACTACTAGAGTCATTGAATCTGATCGAGCAGTTTATTTCGAGAATAAGTTGGAGTATAATGAGAACCTAATGCCTCGCGCTATTGGTTTTAGAAATGAAAGTGTTATTGTTCCAACACTTTTCGTTCCCCTTTCAGCGGAAGAAACACCTGTTCTTGATCATGATGATGATGTTGATCTTCCTCAGTAACAAGTTAATAATGGTGAACAAAATCAAGTTAAAGACTTAGCTCCACCCAGAAGATCGGAAAGACCCCCTAAGCCTACATGGACCATTAAATTTATAGATTATTTCATTTATCTGCAGGAACATGAATTCTCTTTAAGTGGAGATTCGGATCCCGTCTCCTTTCAATAGGCCATGCTGGCTCTTTCAGTTCTCAGTGGTTAAAAGCCACAGAGGAAGAACTGGCGTCTATAAGAAAGAATAATGTTTGGGAGTTGGTGGAATTACTTACAACTTGTAAAACCATTAGATGCAAGTGGGTTTTCAAGACCAAACGAGATGTTAAGGGCAATATAGAAAGGTACAAGGCCAGACTTGTTACAAAAGGATATAATTAGAGGGAAGGCATTGATTATAAGGAAACTTTTTCCCCAGTCTCTACTAAGGACTTATTTCGTGTTGTGATGGCACTGGTGGCTCATTTTGACTTAGAGTTATATTAGATGGATGTTAAAATTGCTTTTTAAATGGTGATTTATATGAGGACATGTACATGGATCATCCTGATGGTTTCAAAAGGAAGGGAAATGAGCACTTAGTGTGTAAATTAAAAAGCTCTATCTATGGACTGAACCAGGCATCCAGACAGTGGTACTTGAAATTTGATGGGATTATTTGCTCTACCAGGTTTGTAGAAAATACCGTCGATCAGCGCATTTATCTGAAGAAAAGTGGGAGCAAATTCATTATACTTGTCTTGTATGTTGATGATATTCTTTTGGCTAGTAACGATAGGAATTTTCTACTTGAGACTAAGTAAATGTTGACTACTCATTTCGATATGAAAGATCTCGGTGATGCTTATTTTATTTTGGGCATTGAAATTCATCGTGACCGATTTTGTGGTGTTCTTGGCTTATTTCAAAAGAACAACATTGAAAGAGTTATAAATAGGTTCAATATGAAATCTTGTAATCCATGTGCTGCACCCATTCAAAAGGGTGAGACTCTCAAATACCTAGTGTCCTCGAAATGATAAAGAGAAAGCAGAAATGGAGAAGGTCTCATATGCTTCCGCTGTTGGTAGCCTCATGTATGCCCAAGTTTGTACACGCCCTGATATTGCATTTGTGATTGGTGTACTTGGGAGATACTTAAGTAAGCTTGGTATAGGTCATTGGCAAGCTGCCAAACAGGTAATGAGGTATCTACAGGGTACTAAGGATCATTTGCTCACTTACAGAAGATTTGATCATCTTGAGGTTACAGGTTATTCTGACTCTGATTATGGTGGCTGTCCAGATGACCACAAATCCACATCTGGATATGTTTTCATGTTGGCAGGAGGAGCTGTTTCCTGGAAAAGTGTCAAACAAACACTCACAGCCACCTCGACTATAGAACAGAGTATATAGCGTGTTATGAGGCTACCTGTCAGGCTATATGGTTGAGGAACTTTGTTTCTGAGTTTCATATTGTGGAGAGCGTCTCTAGGCCTCTAAGCATACATTATGATAATTCTGATGTGGTATGTTTCTCTAAAAACAATAAGAACTCCAAACGTTCAAAGCATTTTGATACTAAGTATATGTTTGTCAGAAAGAAGGTTCAAGAGCTTCAAACTCACATTGAGCATATACCTACAAAACTTATGGTAGCAGATCCCCTAACTAAGGGCTTAACTGTTAAAGCCTTTGTAGATCATGTAATCCGTATGGGTATTGTGAAATCTTTTGATTTTTTGGGTTAATGGGAGTTTATATTGTGATTTGAAGAAATATTATACTTTATTATGTCTAGAGATTTCTTTTAGATAAATTATTGTTGCAATTATTAACATCATTATTGTGATTATTAATATTGTTGATGCCATATAGTGTTGTCATCCTACGCAGTTTTATTGATTTATGGCATATTGATTCGAGACATTTTGGACCCAGTCTCATGTTGTATTATACTGAGATATTTATTAAATCTTAGCAAGCATCGTGGGCTAATGCTAGGGCCATTTTGATTTTAACATAGCATGATGTGATAAAATTTTGTATGCTTTCCACATCCCACTATTTTGTTGGGTCACAGAGATATGTATGTGCATGGTGTATATATGGTGTCAATACCCCTATCGAGTATGATTTTCTATATCGCTATGGCACTTATGATCTCATTTTGGACCAATTGTTGAAAATGCTTGCTCTATTTTGGCATCTTATTATGGCCACATATTATAGAATTAATCTAAGTATTGTTTTAATAAACATGACATATGCAGTCAAAGTGGGAGATTGTTAGATTATTTATTTGGACTAGCATAGTTAGAATTATTTATTTAATACTCATATTAATTTATATGCCAAATATTAGAGTATAATAATGTGGGTAGGCTTTCTTTTGTATGGGCTCATTATAATGGGTAGATGGACCCATTTATTTTAATAAAAGAAGAGGCCCCTATCTCTTTCTATAGTGTATTGTAATTGACCCATTGAAATTGCACAAACCCTAAAGGCGTTGTAGAATAGAGATAGTTTTTCTCCTCAATAGCAGACACAAGAGCACGACGACTATGGGTTCATCTATTCTAGGTAACCCTTGAATCTAATGCTTATGCATAGTGTTGTTTGATTAAAACATGCTGCAACTTAGGATTATTATTTGGAATTAATATCGAAATTCTAGATCTTATTTCTTCAAATCTTACATCATTTAAAGATCGATTCAAACAAGCTTGCACTTGAATACTTTTAAAAACACATCTCTTTATAAACCATTTTTTAAAATAAATTCACATTAATTTAGAACAAACATATTTTGAGCTCTTACGAAAATAGGTATCTTAAAAACATTGTATTAACATTTATCAAGCATTAAAATTAATTTTGGATCAAAATTGTAAAAGTCCAATTTTTGGGATTTTGGATTGTTAGACAGTACCCAACAATTGACTGATAAGCTTTGATTAGTTGACTGATGGCCATTAGTTGATTGATGACTTTGCTCAGTTGATTGGTGCCTCGTAATATAGCCGTTGGACTTTTGATTTTTGTCTTATTTCAAAGTAATAACTCTTCGAAACCTCTAAAAAGGCTATATACTTTTTGGGACTATATATTGGAGGTCTAAAACACATTTTAATAAGCTTAAATACTATACAAACTCATTTTTCAACTATTCATAATATTCAAGAATTCAATCATTTGCATTGATCATATCATTCATCTTTGAGATAAATTATTGATCAATATTGATAACTTTAACGTAATCTTCATTTGTATCTTATAAACACTTAAGAGTTGTCGTTCATTGGTGTGCATCACCAAATCACTTATATTATTCTTTTGTGAAAGGAATATTCATATTATAGCAACAAAGATCTTCCTGTGTTGAGTGTGGTGAGAAGAATCACACTTGTAGAGTAAAGTGAGAAAATTACACTTGTATTGATGTTTGATTTCTACCCACAAGAAAATCGGTTAGTGGAACTTCTTGGGGGAACTACTCGGGTGCAGACGTATGGTCTAGATGTGGCGCCCTGAATCTTGTTACGAAATTTTCATCTCCAGGACCTGGTAAATCACGGATGTTGTACGCGACAACGGATTTAAATATATAAAATCACAATTTTTAAAAAATTTTCTTAAATAAAGTGTGATCCGACAAAATCTCATTTTGAAAAATTTCGGTATACGGAGTTCGTTTATGTAATAAACCAAGCTGTAAGGTTTAAAATCACTTCACACAATTGTAATCACATCCAATCACATTTAAAATTCACTCCACATATGAAACCATCTATACAAGTTTGCTTGAAACACTTTATACATATCAAAACCAAAGTATAGTTCTTAAACAAAGTTTAAATAAAATACAACAACACAAAAAATGAGTATACAATATAGTCCCTTTCGTAAACGACTAAAGAGGACTTCTAAACTGACACACCAGCTCCAATCCCCGAATCCCAACCTACAAGATAGCTAGAAAAGGGGAATGAGCCAAATCCCGGCTTAGTGGGAATTACATAATTTTGTATAAAAAGTAGACATTGTATACACAGGCATGTGCAGTTTTCATATAAAGTAAATACTTTACCTTACTAGGATAGTTTGGAAACAATGCAATGCAATCCAAACACAAGTGCATGCCGAACCTCACTAGGATTCCCGTCCTAGTCAATGGAAGCTATCTACCAGACTAGCCGATCTCGACCCTAGATGTTTCATGGAATACTCTTTTCCAATTCTCGTATCACTAGAGAGTCGTTGGTATAAAACCATCTAATCACAAACACTAGCTTCCTAAGGTTCGTCATGCTACAATGGATTCGCTCTCAAGTGTAATTCAACACTATATGATACTATCCAGTACCAATACCGAGGGTCGGTAACTAATAGCCACGCATTTATTGTTTTCTCTTCGTAATTAGTTCATTATGAATCCCTTGCTTGGCCGACTAATTGGCATTTTCCCTAGATCGTCCATCTAAGGTGTTACGTTATAGTGTTCTCTTATTTAACTATTCCATTAACCATACTTGTCAATTTGATCTTAGTTATTTGTGTATATCCTGCAATCCGGCCATATACCTCAAAAGGCCATACTAGTTTGCCGATAATCACATAGGTCAATAACAATATCATACGAGAAGTTTATATTAGCATTTAGAGATATGATGGAAATAATAACAATAATAATAATCAAGTAAGAGTCAACATCCTTATATCTCTAGTAGCCTCAAGCTTACATCCCGCAATCAATCAGGCTTAGAGCATTAGCTCCCGAAAGATCCCAAGCTCTAAACTAATCGTGTCTCCTCCAAATGAGCGAACTATCCAGGGACTTGGTCGTAACTTGTAATTCATTTGGAGTTAAATCCACGCAAGACATTTTTTCAAAGAAAACACCCGTACAAGCAAGTTCCTCAAAGGAGAAAACTACATTAGGATCTTTCGCCTAAGTGTAGGGTTACTACTTTCCGGAACACACAGTCCCATTAATAGAATCACATGAACTAATCCGCAAGCTAGGAAAGATACTAAATGTAGGACTACGAATAGTCATCAGCGAGAAGGCAATATACATCGATATGATAACATAACAGGCTACCACAATTGCACTGTATAGGGCTCCAACCCTAAATCAGTTGGGGTTCCAAAACATAGCAGCTACAACCGTATTAAATGGACTACAACCCAATCATATGGCAGGATACAAGCCTCCATGGTGGCTACAACCCGCCATGGTAAAGCTACAACCTTACAATTATTATTCACATAAATAATTTGGCCAAAATATTAATCAATGAATAACAAGGCATGAAAAAGCCATCATAATAATATGGTACTTAACACTAAATAATTATCTACTTTATTCCAAGCATAGTTATTCATAATCCGACTTTATTATCATCATCATAAGCGTCATTATCACGCTTATAATCCATAACCTTATCGTCTCTTTGTTATTCACATTTAACGGCCCACCGGTGTGTTATCAGTATGTTATATCATACATGGATTCACGTGTGTAAAACCTAATACGTATGATTCTTATTCAAGTTCTCATGTTATTCTATCAAGCTAAGCATCAGCTCTTACGATTCTCGCCTAACAGGTAAGCTTGCAGCATGCTAGCCCCTTATTATTATGGCTACGGTAACCCGTGACTCACCAATTTACGTTCATCTCATTTCTAGTATGTACTAAGATTGTATTTTCATTGCTAATTCTAGCAATAATCTACATAAGACACTAGATTTAAAGATTATTACATACAGTTTCGCTTTAGTGGGTTCTTGGTACAATTCTTGCAGATAATGTTCCACACTCTTAACAAATTATATATTTATGTATATCTATCGTTCCTAACCCATAATCAACCAGTTACTATGCACAAACCCCAAAACCCCCAGTTTTTAAGTCAAACATGTAACTAAAATATGGGTTCATTATGAATCTTTATACATATGAGCTAAAACATGTATCTACTTTAAATCATGCAATTAAAGTCATATTCTATCAATATGAATAATTAATCGAAGCTTTATCTAGCATAAATCCCATGAAATGCAAATAACCTAGGATTTTCAAACAATCCCCAATTTTGAGTAGAAACTCTAACGCAACATGTAAATCTTTGAAAAACGAGTTTAGAAGTAGTGTCTCCACCTTAGAGAAGCTAAATCCATAAGTTGATGAAGCGTAGACATTCAAATTGTGAAACCCTAGCTCGACCTCAAGCTCCCGTAAAGGATGACCAAGTTTGAAGATGATGAATAGTGAAAAAGAAGGAGGAGAATGGTGGAGTGAAGCGCCAAAAATACTTCCGTGCTTAGGTACTCAAGTGTAGGTTGTCAAGTTATAATACTTGGTAAGTTTAAGTGTCGAACAACAAGGATAGTCGGAAAGACGATGTGGTGATTACGAGTTTAAGGCATTGTTAAGAGAATTTAATTAGATGATTTCAATGGTTGATTTTAAAGTCTTGCAATAAAAATTAAAGTGATGTAACAATATATGAGAAAAGGCTAAGGCATTATAGAATTCATTTGTTTTGCAAAGTTATGTCGAATCAACCTCATTTAAAGTTCTCAATGCAATTCCTAAGTATTGAGTATTTTACCCATTTCTATGTAAAAGGGTGTGGAGTAAAAGCAACCCATTCTCATATAAATGACATATAAAGAAAGGGTGTAAGCAAAAGTCAAGATAAGTGTATCTTTCCTTTTTATCTTGTAACAAAGGGTGTGAAGTAAGTGCAACCCATTCTCATATAATGTTCAACCAAAATACAAACTTGAGATACACCAAAAGAAAATGCATAAATTTAAACTAGCCATTTGAGAACTCATTGTTAGTTTTCCCTAGCTAATTGACTTGATTATGAAAAGGTCAACTACAAAGAGTTTAGCTCAATCAATCGTAACATTTCATTTGTCTAAGATTGGGAGGTCTAGGTGGAGGTCAAACCGTCCTATATAGACATATTTGATAAATTCAAATTGAATCCTTAGAATGATTAATGAAGTTATTTATGACATAAATTTAAAAAATCGTCTTTGGCAACACTTTAACTAAGAAAATGACGAGTCTCAAAATCATATAAAGTGTAGAAAGCACTTAACATACCATTAAAGTATACAAGGATTAGAATATCAAATTTATGGTGTTTCAATGAATATTAAAAGACTAATCATGCTTGGCAATGAAAAGTATCTCATTCATAAAAGGAATGGACATATGCTAGTAAAAAAATACATAAGTGTATCATCTCCTCATTAATGCTTGAGATCTATGTATACAAGGCATATAAAGTCAAATCATCATATGAAAATTATCTTACTAGCTTATGAATAGTTGATTAAATAGAGAAGATGAAGGATTCTAAAAGTATTTAACAATACTAACAATGGAATGAGAATGGAACTTACATAATTAATGCATTGCAAACTTCATCTTTTAGTCTTAACAAATAAATTTACTCCATAATAAATGTAGAGACGAAAATTATAGAAATGAACTCCATTTCGCTCTCTAAAAACTATTACAAGCTCTATATAAATTGAGAAATGAGAAATAATAAAGATCCCTCTCCAATACAACAATGAAGACTATAAATAAGAGTGTTGTGTTGGATACCAAAAATAAACAATAATTTTTTTTATTCTTCATGAATAAATCTACTATCTTGGATGGTTTTGGTCACATGAAAAATTCACTTTCCTGAATGCCCTTTGTCCTATGAAAAATTCCACCATCTTAAGATGCCCTTTTGTATTGAATACAATATTTTTTGAAATTTAAAAACACCAAAATAAATACAAATGTGCCTTTTCAAGCATTGTTAAATATAAAAGTGCTACAAGACTAATTGCAAAATAAGTTGGCGAACCGAATAGTTTTAAAGAAATAAACGCGTCAAACAACTCCGAAAATGAGTGTATGAATGACAATATTATGCGTTCATCACTCACAAGTTAGTGTTTTCCGGTATTTCTATTTCTTCATCATAGGGGTCTAATAATGTCCGGGGATTGGCTTGCTTATGTTTTAACTTCTAATTAATTGCAGTATTTTTGGTTTGATTTAAATAAATATATATATATATATATATAAATCAAATGCTTGAAATTTAAAGAAGATTAATCTTAATTGCACCCATCCAGTTAGAACCTTACCCCATTTTGATTTTGAAATTTTAATATAAAAAAAACACATTATTTTCACAAAACAATATTTTAAAAATCTACTCAATCAACCACTCCCCAACTCATCCCCTTTTATAGTTCTTCTGCCGGCTTGTTTTTGGGACGGTCATCAAGAGGACACTTGTCGGAGGGAGGATGAGACAAGATATGAGGATTGCAGGGGTTATCAAAAGGAAGGGGAGATCTCTCCGAGGTGTAGAAGAAAACTACGAAGACCTCATATATCTTATATATATATATATTTTAGAAAATATAAACTATTACATTGCATTGATGAGACTCAAACTTAAAAGTTTTAAGTTCTCATAGGCTTTTAACATCGCTAGAACAAATTAAGAGACCTTTAGACCTAAGAACACACAAAAAATTTATTTTTTTTAGAGATGGGAATAAGCTATATAGAAAATTACAAAAATAATTTATGAATCTTTAAATAATTAAATAAAATTACTTTGGTCTAATTCCTTTCAAAGGGCTACCGGTAGACCAATTCGGTATTGTTGGCCCAGTCCATGTGCATGTGAGCACAATAGATAGTGGGTTTTGGATGAATCACAATTGAAGAAGTATATTGCAAATTTTTTTTTGTGTTGTTTTTTGGGTCGAGAAGCAGGAATTTTGACATTGTTGACCTTAAAGTCAATTAATCTTATTTTGATAATTACAATAAGTTAATAAAGTGTTATTTAACTCGGTTGTTCCAATGATAATAGCCATTTTAACCGATATATCTTTCAACCAAGTATAACTTCAAACCGAAGCAATTAAAATCTCACACAAGCTTTACAAACTCCTCTACTCACAAGAAGTGAACTCAAGTGATGTACATGTGCTATACAAAGCCAAGAAAAAATCAAGAACATCAAACAAGTGAAGATACGCACAAGAAAATCGAGCATCACGAAGACTCGAATTATCATTAAATTGAGTGAGTGCTTAGATTTTATGTAAAGTTACTTTATTGATCAAATCCCTATAGCTCAAACATATTCATGCATCTTTTAAAGATTGATTCAAACTAGCTTGGAATTGAATTTATTTGAAAAACATCATTTTACAAAAACTGAGTTTCAAAATAAATTCATATTAATTTTAAATGATCATATTTTAAGCTATAATAAAAATAGGTATCTTAGAAACATATCTTTGAGGTTCAAAAATCATTATAATTTTATTTGGAACTAAATTGTTAAATTGCAAAAATATTTTTATTTTACATTTAAAATTCGCTCAATTTTTGCCCAGTTTTGATCTAACGGTAAGATGGAGGCCTTCCCGAACTCCGATCATTTTGAAATTTTTACAGTAGTTCGACAACATCTCCTGGCAATTTTTAAAAAAATTTGAGCATGATCCAACGGTCAAATTGGGAGAAATTAACAAAAAAAATTTGAATTTTTTGTCAAAACTAGCTGTTGGAAAATTTGAAAATGTATACCTTGGAGCCAAAACCTCTCTTAATCATCCCCAACGGCCATATGGTTTTGCAAGCTATAAATATGAGGTCCTAGACATGTTTTAACACACCTTGAATCATTCTAATACTTTATTATTCATATATTCAAATATACAAAGATTCAAGAACATATTTTAATCAATCTTTCATTTTTGAGCTATATACTTTGATCAATATTGATATCTCTTAGTTTGAGCTTCATTTGTATTTTGTCATATACAAGAGAGATATTGTACATTGGTGTTTGTCACCAAAACTCATTTGAATCATAATTGTGAGAGGTGTATCTTATAGATTAGCAAGAGGGATTTCTTGTGAAAGTATTGAAGGTGTTTTCAATACTTGTGAGAGTGTGTGATAAGAATACACTTGTAGAGGTTTGATCTTCACCCGGAAGGATATCGGTTATAGTGAAAATTCTTGGAGAACTAACCGAGCGCGGAGAAAGGGAACAAGCCGAACCGTGTGGACAAAAAATCTTCGACTTCGATCGCTTCAATCTTTCTATCTCTTGCTCTATTATATTGTGCTATTTATTCATTCTGTTTGGAATTAACTTTGTTCTTGATTGCTTGATAAATATAGACATCAAATATTTTTAAATCATTTTTAAAAATCCGATTAAGTTTTAAAAACCCTATTCACCCCCCCCCCTCTAGGTTATTTTCCGACCTACAGACAATATTTTATAGGTTGTTGTTCTTTGACCTGTTTCTCCAGACATGAATGCTTAGCTTTGTAAGCTGATGATAGATGATGCGATCTAAGAGGCAGTGTTTTCATTGTTAGAATATATATATATAAAGGAAAAAAAAACTAAAATGTAGCTTTTGAAATTGATCCCAACAAGGTTTGTGATAGATTGGAATGGAATTTTCTGATTGCTAACATGTCAAAGATGGGGTTTGATCAAAAATGGATTAACCTCATTTCTTAATGCATTAATTCAGTTTGTTTTCGGGTTCTGATTACGGAGAGCCTTCTTCAATGTTTTTTCCACATTGGGGATTAAGCAAGGGGATCTGTTATCGCCTTGTATTTTCCTTCTAGCTCAAGATATGCTTTCCCACAATATTGTTGTGGGAATCGTTAGTGGATCTTTTATAGGAGTTAAAATTAAGAGAAACAATCCGGTTTTGTCCCATCTATTTTTGATGACTCGATATTTTTCTCAGAAATAGAAGGTAAGAGCCTTAACTTCTTGTTGTCTCTTTTAGACGAGAATGGCAGAGCCTCGATCGGGTCAAATGATCAATTTTGCAAAGTCTGGAGTGTTGTGCCCGCCAGCACTTGGGTCAGGCCCGGGGCACCAGCCGGGCCCGTCGGTCCGCGCACATAGTAACGATAAACCAGTCCAAATCTTTCCATGTGGGATCAATGGTTTGAGCCAACCATTATCAACAATCTCCACCTTGGATCAAACCAGTCTACCATGGCTCCACCTTGGACTAACACCGATCCAGCTCCACCTAGACCTATACCATAGTCCACCATGAATCCGCCTTTGGACTGTCCATGTAGGTCACCACTCAACAACGTCCATCCGCAAGATTATCCACCTTTAGTCAATGCACACATCTCGAGGTACACCCTATTTCACCTTACTCAAGGAACCTGCACAACCACCTTGATAGCAACACCTCGAGGTACACCCTATTTCACCTTACTCGAGGAACCTCCACCCCCGGCTTCTCCGAGTCTAACTCCACCATAGGCTCCACCAAGTCTAGCTACCGGGACGCTTTTTGTAGCGACTTATCACCTTAGGCTCAACCGAGTTCTTCCGACTCCACCGAGTCTAGCTACCGGTACTGCTTCACAAGTTCATGGATCCACCATCGGCTCTGATACCAATTATTGTGCCCGCTGGCACTTGGGTCGGGCCCGGGGCACCAGCCGTGCCCGTCGGTTCGCGCACATAGTAACGATACTGTCTCCAACTTAAACACCTTTGGGCCACAGGTGTGAGGTTTTTACCTTAAAAGGCCTCGTTACTATGTGGAGACTCTCCCCCACTTATATACCTATGTTGAGTTCTACAATCTTTCCATGTGGGATCAATGGTTTGAGCCAACCATTCTCAACAATCTCCACCTTGGATCAAACCAGTCCAAATCTTTCCATGTGGGATCAATGGTTTGAGCCAACCATTATCAACAGTGCATCTTTCGGCCAATGTTAGTGAAGAAGGTAAAAGCTAGGCTTGTGAAAAATTGGGAGTTCAACTTATGGATATAAATGTGAAGTATTTGGGTATACCTTCATTTTGGGGTAGATCAAAAGGGAAAGTCCTCGGTTTCATCTTCGACATAGTCATTGTTAAAGTGAAGGATTGTAAGCAAACTTGGCTTATGTCATGTTGTGTTTCTTTTTTTGTTTGTATTTTTGTAAGTGTTTGAACTCTTGTGTTAGGCCCTTTTGGTGGGAACCTTCCTCGGCAAGCCAAAAATTAGTTGGAAACTATGGGAAGACAAATCGAAACTAGAAATTTGTGGGGGATTAGGATTTAGAGAATAGAGTTTTAACCAAGCTTTAATTTGTTAGCTAAGAAAGGTTGTAGACTTATTAATGATCCAAATGCTTATTGGGCTAAAATTATCATGTCTTTATTTTCCTGATTTCTCGTTTTTGGAAGCTAAAAAATGTAATAGGCCTTCGTGGTTCTAGCCTAGTGTCCTTAAAGGTTGTTAAATCCTTCATAAGGGAGGCCTTCATATGGGTTATAAATCGCGGTTCTTCCACTTGTGTCCGAGATGTAATAATGAAATAAAGTCCATTGAACATTTGATTTTCAGGTGCCCTTTTGCTGCTGAGATTTGGTATGTGCTACTAAATGGTTTGATGTTTTGGTTAACAGTGGAGTAGCTAATAGGTCTTTGTTCCAGGCGCTGGTTTATATTGCCTGGACTTTATAGAAAGCGAGGAATTCGCTTCTTTTTGAAAAGGTGGAAAAGTGTCCGTGTTTTGTATTTCATCGAGCTTCGTGTTTGACTTCAGATTGCTCGGTTTACAGCTTTAGTTTTTTTTCTACTGCTTGGGAGGCATTTTCTTCTTTGGTTTCTCTTCAGGCAATCAAGGCAGATGGTTCTTTTATCTTGTGTGATGGGCTTTTGTTTCGGGTTCTAATTAGGTTGATTCAGGTTGTGTTTTGCTAAATTAGTCCTGCAGAGTTCTGGATGGCGTCATTAAAAAGGTTTTCACTTCGTCTCCAGTTATGGGCTAGCTATTTTTGGTGATTCTAAAATTATTATTAACATTGCCTTTTTGGATATAGCGCATCCGTGGGAAATAGAGGCAATTTTTTTTGACATCAAGAGCTTGGCGGAGGAGTTTCATCTGGTTTTTCATTTCGTACTGATATCGTCTACTTTTCATGCCCGTTGGATCATTAAATCCATTTTGAGGGACTAGGCATCCTTTAAATTGGGTATATGTGCCTTCCAAAACATAGGTCCTCTTTTGTTGAAATTGTCTGCTTGTTAGTTTGTAATTTCGTGTCAAAAAATATGATGTCTT
The DNA here is from genome assembly GCA_021464415.1 of Lonicera japonica. Classification (NCBI taxonomy): domain Eukaryota; kingdom Viridiplantae; phylum Streptophyta; class Magnoliopsida; order Dipsacales; family Caprifoliaceae; genus Lonicera; species Lonicera japonica. The sequence goes on along the minus strand of CM038470.1, from coordinate 33,847,032 downwards.
GAAAACCGGCTTGAAGAGATAGAGTTGGGAGTTGTTTGGCGAAAAAAGTGATTATTTTTGTCAATTGTTTAATAGTAAAGCGGGATGAAAATAAGAATTTTGTGTGTATCCAATATTACCCTTAATTAAATGTAGGTATCCACGCAATTCAATAACATTCACTTCCGTTAAGTCTTCAAAGTTTAAACCAACCTTATGTTAATAATGCAATTTAATGACAGTACCATTAATAGTATAATTAAAACAAAAATTGACGGAAAAACAAAAAAAGTATCAATCATTCTAAAATGTGAAGGTATAACCCAGTACACCACCCAAATTCCAACAAAGCTTACGTACCAATTGTTAATATATATAATATAAATATCTTATATTAGGCATATAGTTAATATAGTCAACCTCAATCTTCCCTAAATCTCTTTAATCCTATATTTCATATTTAGGCTATTATACATTCTGCATTTATGTTTCACACAAGCTTATATAAGGCATTCTTCATTGTAATGATTTACATAATCTAATTCAATTTAATATATCTCTCTTATCTATATATTTTACATGATATTAGAGTATTAAGATCCTCATATCCCGAGATCTTAATCACAATTTCCACAATTGCTGGCAGATGATTAATGTTAAGATTATATTAATCGACCAGTGTTAAGATCCTCCTATCTTGAGTTCTTAATCACATTTCTCAAAAAAAATTTAATCCACCCTTTTCCTCATCAACTTGAATCTACCAAACAATAATGCCGGCGGGGAGATACAGAGTTTGTTTATTGTTTTGGCTCTCGCTTTTTTTTTCGGATACATGCTTGCAATGACCCAAAAACGTTCGGTGAACAGAATGAGATTGAAACTTACAAGGTTTTGAAGAAGAATTTGAAGTAATGGCACGCAAAATTAGGGTATCTTCAGTTCGGATTCAATTTTTGAACGCGAACAAAACTTTTTGTTTGGTTCGTTTCAAAATTATTTGGTTTTCATATCCATATATATATAATTTGCAACAATAAATTAGAGGCAACCTTTGTCTGGCATTTATGTGGCCAAGGAAATTTTTTAGATTAGGAAATTATGTTAGTATGTAGGCTACATATTGCACGTGCATAACCAAATGCAGATAATGTAATGAACTATCCATCACTTCATATGATCATAATTAAATTCATAACTCAATTCGTGAACCAAGATGAAATGTAGCACAATAAAAACTATACGGGTGACTTGAAAAATAAATTATAAGGGAAAATGGGTTCAGAGACCTCCTTTCATAATTTTATACAACAAAAGGACATCATACATTAGCTTAATAAATGAAGGATTCTTTCATATTATTGTTTTATTGTAAGGACAATTTTGGTTTTTAGGTTAGTTGTAAGTATTTTGTCTTTTATAAATTAGATAATTTAGGAATTTTAAAATGACTAAACTACCCTTCCCTCTTTCAACTCAAAATCATGCTCACAAAAAAAGGGAGGAGGGATAGGCGACACAATTCGTAGGGAGAGGCGAGAAGAGAGGGAAAATCACAGTACGATTCAAGAGAGGAATGCTATCATCTTAGATTGATGGAAAGCATCATAGATCAACGGGATTAACGAAGAAAATGAGAAGAAATTTCTTAGCTCCATGGATGTTGAAGCACTATCTAGGTATAGCTTTTTTCTTTTTCTCTTTTAATGTTTTTAGTTGTGATTTTGCTTCGTTTTGGTTTGTTCTAGCTTATATTTGGAGGATTTGATGAAATAGCGTTCAATCAATCCATGTATATTTAGATTATGGAGGATTTTATGAAATAGCAATTGAATGCTTTGTTTTCCTTTTTCTTTTCCTCTTAACTACAGAAAAACTGCAAAACTGATTTTGCAGTGTTTTAGTTTTGATGATATATTTAGATTATAGAAAGCTATCACGTTTTTTGCTTTTATTTGTGTAAAAGTTGTAGAAATATTACTTCATTTTGGTTGTTTTAGCTTATGTTTGGAAGATTTGATCCAATAATGAGTGATTGTTCATGTTTTTAAAATTAGTTTTAGCATCCTTGTGATCTATTTATGTATATGCTCTGTTTTTCCTTTTTCTCCTTTGTGCAAAAAAAATTGCAAAATTGATTTTGCAGTTTTTTAGTTTTTGATCTAAGTTTTTTTAAGTGCATTATTTATGCATTTGATTCTTACGTTGTAGGTTTTGGTTAGTTTAAATGTGTGATTTCATTTGTGAATGAATGAACATACATGTTTGTTATGCAATGTATTTCTTCTAAGTTTTTATGTCTCATTTTTTAGGGATATTGATAGAGGCATTATAGGCATGGTTTATTATAACGGTTGTTCTTTTAGAATTCGATTGTTTCTTGGTATGAGTGTTGAAGAACTAAAACGTTTGGTGTGTGAGAGGTGGTCCGATATTAATCCCTTGTGTGTAGACCTATTTGTTACTCGTGATGACAAAGAGTTTGTTTTAGATGGGAATGATGAAATTCAATGCATGGTTTGTTTCGCAATGGTAAAAATAGTGAAAAATATAAATATTTTTGTTAGGCGGGCGGAAGGTTCTAAATTTTTGCCGTCAGATGATCAGTGTGCTAGTAGTTCTTCAGGTTCTATGAGTTGTGTTGATGAAATTGAAGCACACGGACCACGTAATTGTAGTGCTTAGGCTAATGCTATTATAGGTATTGGACAAAGATTTCCGGGAGGATCCATTGAGTTTCGAACGAGTTGGAAAACTCTCTTGTGTCCAGAGGTTGAAAAATGCTTGAAGGAGAAGGTTAATGAGAGTTCGACATGGAGGGTTGTCAAATCATTTGATTCGATCTTTGAAGTTATATAGCAAAAGTCTTATCACGTAGATCTTTTGACATGGGAATGTGGTTGTAATTCATGGAGGATTGATGCCTTCCCATGTTCACATGCCGTTTTGTGTATTTTGAATAATAGGAAGGTTGTTTATGACTATTGCGATCCTTGTTTCTTTACGTGTAACTTTCAGAGCTCTTATGCTCATATAATTTACCCGGTGTCAACTTCTGACCGTCCTACTAATGTCTCTAATGTATCAAAAATTTTACTTCCCGATTGTAAAACTCAACTCGGTCGTCCTAAAAAGAATCAAATTGAGAGCACTGACTCAAGCAGAAAGAAAAAACAGAAGTGTGAAAGGTGTAACCGTTATGGATATCACAATACGAAGACGTGCACTGCATTAATTGTTTAGATTTTACTATGGCATAGTATAATTACATTTAGCGAATTTTGAAAATTTGAAATTCTTGGTATGATGGTATTTGAGAATATTTTCAGATTCCTTTAGTTTTGATTTTAAAAGAATGTAATTTTGATTTTGATATATGAATGATGATGTTTTTCTATTTTTGTGGAATAAACAATATCAAGATGTTGCTATTCTTTGTAAGTTGTTTATTTAAATGCGAAAAACATTGATTATCTATGTTAAATTGCACTCGAATTTAGTGCAAAAGGATTTTTGCAGTCAAATATTTCTAGTAAATTGCACTCGGATTTAGTGCAAAATCGTTTTTGCAATAAAATGTTTCTAAAGATTGTATGCGCATTTAGTGTAAAATCAATTTTGTAGTGAAATGTTTCTAAAGATTACATGCGCATTTAGTGCAAAATCGTTTTTGCAGTAAAATATTTCAGTCCAAAAACGATTTTACACTAAATGCGAGTGGGAGGTTGATGGCACAACTCGTAATTAACCAAAAAATAAAGGGTTTTTTTTCTCATTTTGGCTTAATTTTTGTAAGACGTGTGTCACGATTATATTAATTGTCCTTATTTTACAACAGGAATATAAGGTGTCCTTTTAGTGGTTTTAATTTTGTAAGAGACCCTTTAAACCCATTGCCTCAAATTATAAATAGATATCAAGCAAACAACGTACACGAAGTTATTCAGGTTGAATAATAATATATTTTCATGTAATAGCATAAAGGGTAATACTAAGATCGGGTAACATAAGTGTAATTAAGCAAAAAACATTAATTTGGTTTGGTTCGATTCAGTTAGGGTTTGCAAAAACACAACCTAAATCCGAACCAAATATATTTGATTTATGCTAGGTTTCTTCGTTTTAGTTTTGGGTTTTTTTTTTTTGATTCGATTTGTTGACCTTGTAGGTCTTAATCTTATTTTGATAATAATAATAAATCAATCATGTATAATTTAACATGTTTCTTGATATAAGTTTATAGAAGTTTAACATGTTTCTTGATATAAGTTTATAGAATTTTTTTTCAAACAAAGTTTATTTTTTAATATCCCTTTATATATATATATATATATATTATTATCAAATGGAACTTAAAGTTTGAAATTCCTCACCCCCTTTCTGTAACACTATATTTTCATATTGTTTAAAATTTCTTAAAAAATTATATTATTTATGTTTTTATATGTATATGTGTGCTAGGTGAAAGTGGAGGTGGAATGTAAGAATTTGATGAGTAAGCATGTGTGTGCTAGGTAAAAGTAGGTGCAATGTAAGAATATGATGAGTTAGCATTAGTTGGCTTGTTTTTATTTTGCATTGTGTCTCCACGTGGCAATTAATTAGAGTATTGGTGAGCCTAGTTGCTATTCTATTTCCCAAAGTTTATATTTAGTTTGTTATATTTTTTGTAACCATTTCGTATAACAGTGGGATAGAAAAATGATAGAGAGCACCAAAGAGCTTAGTTGTGGGGTTTACTTTGTGTAAGTGGAGGAACGATTATGGTAGTATTTTTATGGTATTATTTTTTGGTGTTAATTATTTGTGATGAGTAAATTGTCGTTGAACTGATTAGTATATAATTAAATTTATTTGCCAAAATGTCTAATAAGCCGATCATGTAAGGTTTAGAGAGAAGTTTCGATGTAGTGAGATGGGTGAGGCGAGTAGTTTTTAACATGTTACCAAGAAGGATTGGTGTATGAGGCCGGGGTACGTACTGGTTTGTTGAAATTGTGGAGTTGATTGGCAGCATTGTGAATTTTTTATAATTGATAAAATGTTATATTGAGATGTTTTCACTCATGCGTATTATATACTGCTCCCTTTAATTTACATGGTGCAAGTCGGGCGCTGTTTAGTTATTTTTAATAAAAGAAAATTATTGTGTTATTTTATTATTTGTAGAGAGTGGATATAGTAAATTATATAATTAAAAATTATTTTAATTATTTTTATCGTATTTTCAGACTTAAGCGGATTGGATCATTACACTTTCTCTCGCCGAATCACCGACTTATTTATAAAATGGGTAAGTAATGTGTTAACATTATGCTGTATTTCAACTTTTATGATATGATGGTAAATCCGAAAACATCGTGAAAAATAAACAAAAGTCATTTTTTAAAAAAAAAAAATAATTGTCATGAAACTAAAATATTTCAACTTTTATGATATTTTTTTTTTGTGAAAACTGTCATAAAGTTAATTTGAACGAGGGTCACAAAAAGGTAAAACTCTTATAGTGACGGTTAATATTTTTTTTTGTCATATTATCAACTCTCTCTGGAATCATGTTACACCTTCTCTATACTGAGTAGTTAATTCACACGTTATACAAGACTTGGTTATGGAACAATTGAGTATAATTTGGCTACATAACAAATTTGTAAATATAATTTATTGAATTGTTAATTCACATGTTGTACATGATTTGTTCTTGAACAGTGGCGGATGTTGTAGAGGGATAGCCCGCTTAAGCCTGAGTCTAGCTTTGGTTTTTTTGGTATAGTTAATTTTCTAAATTTATATACCGATTAGAAACACCCAGGACTTTTAAAACTTTATGCACTTATCGTAAGCCTTCTTTTGTTTTATGGTCATGCCATTCCTAATGTTTTATAAGGCGCTAAGCGAACCTAGAGCGATCATTGAGCACTTTGGCAATCATTTTTTTAACATTTTCAAATATATATATATAATACTTGTATAACGTAGACACATGTGAACTATAGTCATTAGGTCCAATGTCCAAAATAAAATTGAACCACAATTTATGAAATAATCAATTTATTTTAAACAACAACAATAATAATAATAAAATTAAGTGAAAAATCCTTAAGAAAGGAAAAAAGGGAAGAAAGAAAAAAGCTCGATATATCCTCAAAGTGCCCGCAAAATTGATCCCAGCGTCTAAATACAAGAGTTTAACGGTTTATAACTATTTGATTTTCTTTGTTTTTGTATTTTCTAACATTAACATGGCTGACTTTAAATTTAAATAAAACAGAACAACATGAATGAAATTTGAATAAAATAGAACAACACGAATATGCTTATGGCAATAAAGTTATGAGTTGTAATATAATTTATAATTTACGTAAGATGTAATAGGGATTTTATTTTCCCCGGACATTTTAATAATAGCTAAGCACTATGGATTAGCAAACTGAGTTATTAATACTTATATTAAATTATATGTATTATACTTGAATAAATATATTTTAATTGTTTGCTGTGTCTTTAGGTTAAAATGCAAAATCTTCATCAACATCCAATCCTATAAATACTTTTGCATTCGTTTTTCAAACCATGAGTAACGTGACGCCTTATTATATATATATATATATTTGTATATTTTATGTTGTATGGACCAACGTTTGACAAATTTTCTTTTGTTAATATATTTTATCGTCTTTAGTGATAAACCTTTAATCCCATCGCTAACATTCTTTACTCTGCTACTGGTCGTGAATAATCACCACAATGATTATTATAAGTTAATTTATACTATTAATAAACATATGTATTACAAGAAATGAAATTTACACTATGTTTTAAACTTCCCTTCATAAGTTGGTAGTGAGCTGGTCATGAAATTAGCAAATAAATTTTATGTTATTTTTGTTGTTTTATAGACGATCCATTCCATACTCACTAAACTAACAAAATAATTTTAAAAGAAAAACAAAAAATATCATCTATGTAGTATCCTCCAATATCTTATAATCCGCATCAATTTCAAAGTTAATTTATTTTATAGCCGAATTAGAGCATCTATGTCAATTTCAAAGTCAATTATAAATATACATAATACTTGTATATCACATAAACCAGTGAATCATAGTCATTAGCTCCAATGTCCAAAATAAAATTGAACCACACTTTCACATTTATATGAAATAATCAATTTATTTCAAACAACAATAATAATAGAAAATTATAGTAAGAAATAAGCAACTCCTTAGAAAAGGGAAAAAATAAAATAAAGAAAAAAAAACCTCGATATATGCACCCAGTCCCTGCCTAGATCCACCTAATTGATCCCGGCGACTAAACACCCGCTTAGGCATTAATTGGGGCATCCAGGTACTGCTTAACCTGTCTTTTAGAGCATCTCCAATGCTAATATGGATTGGATGTACTAAAAATATGGACATGTAAGCATATCTAAAGACATGGTTCCTATGTGGCACTAAAAATATTGTTCATGGTCAAGTTCTAAAAAAATCAACTCCAATGGTGTTGTCTATAAAATTGCTATTGACATAATTCGTCAAATTTTTTAATAAAAAAATATAAAGTATATGGATTTTGTTTGATAGATCTCGGAGAATATTTTTTAACAATATAAATTTTATTGAATATAGAATTGTAAATTAAAAGTTAAAATAATTTAAAATTTTAAAAATAAATTATTAAGGTAAAAATGATGACGTGGCATCTAGATATCGTCTAGAAGACCCTCTAGATGTAGAGGGTCACCCTCACAATGTCTTCCCCTCTTTTTGACACATCACCTTCATGGTCATTATACATGGTTGCATTGGAGATGGGTTTTTTAACTCATTGTCTATTAAATTCAACCTTGTCTTGAAATTTACAAATATGCCATCCCTTTATTTCTAAAACTAAAAGCAAAAACTTTTTTACATATTTCCTTATCCCCTGTTGTATGTCTCCGTCTAGGGGTCCACCTAGCTTCCTGCTTCCTCCATCTTTTAGCACAAAATCACAAATTGTTGGGGATTGTACCAAGTCTTACCACTCAGAGCCTCAATTTGATATGTATCTAAAATTCTTTCCTCTCAGTATTTGAAGCTAGATTATTAATTATTTGATTTGTTCTATGATTGCTGGAAAATTTGATGATGCTTGTTAAAGATATCTAGATTAACTTGTGACACTTTATTAGTTTATATGTTTCAATATAGGGGTTTATTGACTTAACCCATACTAATAGTGGTATTTTAGGAAACCTAAAATAATTTTAATTAGACATAACCATCTAAATCTTGATGCCATCTCTACTGTTAAATTTTTATTTTTTTTTGGAACCAAAATGCCCTTCCCCAACCACCAAGAAAAAGAAGACAAGAGAGGGATATTTTGGTCAAAAAAATTGAAATAGACAGAAAGGCAACTGTGTCGGGATTTAGGGGGTTATGGGGTTGTATCTAATTAAAATTATTTTGGGATTTTTCTCAAATGCCACAGTTATTGTGAGGGGTTAATTCAATAAACCACTTTAATTTAGACAAGTGTAACTAAAGTTTGTTTTATATCTCTTTGATTTTTTTTATTTGTGTATTTTCCAACATAATCATAGCTGAATTCAAAATTAAATAAAATAAACATCGATCTTTATAGCAACAAAGTCATGAATTGAGTCATGAGTTCGTAATGCTTTTGGCAATAATGATTGCATCTTATTTATAAGATATGATGCAGTAGGATTTTATTTTCGTGTACACTTTAACACTAGACAAGCACTATCGACTAAGAAAGTGAGTTATTAATAATTCTAGATATACTTAAATAATAGTATTTTAATTATTTCCCCTTTTTTTAAGATAAAATCGTAAATTAAACTGTGAGGTTGCTCGAAGGGGAAACCGGGTAATAGTGGAGGTGATGCAGTGCTGCGTGATTGTGAGGGAAAATTGATTTGGGCAATAGGTGATTTCTATGGAACTCGATCCAATATTTATGCAGAAACAACAGCTCTCCTTCAAGGCATTAAGAGATGCATCGAAACAGGTTTGTTCCATGTGGATATCGAGATGGATTCGCATATTCTCATTCAAGTTTTGCAAAGCAAGATGGCGGCCCACTGTTCGATTGTTTATATGATTCGTAAGATTTTCATTTTTCTTTATAGATTAGATTACAAGATAGTCCATGTTTATAGAGAGGTAAACTCAACGGCGGACTATATGGCTAACGAGGGATGTAGAGCGACTAAGTTTATTTACTTTGATAGCTCTTCTTGTCCTATGATATTGAGGGGCATTATTCGTATTTAGAAAGACGGCTATCCTAATGTTCGGTGGAATAAGGTGTATTGATTATTTCTTTTCATAATCTAATAATATTTCAGGGGCCGATGCCTTTTCTGAAATAAAATAAAATAAAACAAAATCGTAAATCTTCATTCAACAACCAATCATAAAAACACTTTGTATTCGTTTTTGAAACTAAGAAATGATGTGCCGCCTTAATTACTATATATATTTTTGTATATTTTATGTTGTACGTGATTTTCTTTAGTTAACTCCCAACTAACATTCTTAATCTGGTCACGTGAACAATCAATCCAATGAGTTGGTTGTTTACAAATTTTTTGTAAAACAAGTTTATACTTGTGCAAGGTGTACATATTTATTATAAAAAATGGAAAAACAAATTTACACTATTTTTTAGACTACCCTTAATTAATAAGATGATAGTGATATAGTCATGAGATTAGCAAATATATTTTATGTTATTTTTGTTATTGTATGTACGATCCATTCTATAGTTACTAACCTAATTAAATAATTTTAAAAGAAAAACAAAAAATATCATTTATATAGTATCCTCTGATATCTTATAATCTATATCAATTTTAAAATTAATATATTTTAAAGCTGAATTACAAAATAGACTATTATCAACTACAAAAAATGAAGATACATTTCTCTTTTTATATGTAGTTGGGACTCACTCCATTATCATTTCCCTTGCATTTTGAATGAAGAATGGATGTTAAGAACTAAATCACACAATTTCATCTAGTTCAATTGATAGTTTTCTTTGGTTTTTCAATCTACCAAACATGTAGTACCTTTGTTTCCAAACACTCAACTATATGTTTCCAAACACTCAACTATACCTAATATATTTTTAAATAGTACAAAACTATTTCCAAACTAGTTTATTCTTAAATTGAACAACTCAAACACTCTTTCATTTACAAATGCTAATTTGTTATATTATTTATAGATTTTCAAAACAAATTAAGCACTTTAATGTGATTAAGTCAAGCAGTGATAATTTGTGTCTTCCATATTTGATATCAAGGGTCCAAATCGTTGTTTAAACATTATTTTTTTTTATTTCTAATTAATCTTTAACTCGTATAATAAATTTTACAGAAAGTATCACTAGAGATTTTTTTTTTCTATATTTCATTTATGAAATAGAAAATCGCTTGGATAAAAAAGACTATCGAAGATGGAATCATTAATTCCTTTGAGAAAATGGGTTATAAGGCCTCGCTCCGTAATGTTTTATAACCTTAAGGATGGACTCATGTTTAATAAAGGGAAGTAGTACTAATTTTATAATTTGGTTTTTCAATAAGGACACTTTTCATAATATTAATTTATTTTAAGGAAAATGATAAATGTTGATGGACAAAAATACTCTGCTATATCATTTATTCTAATTATACAAAAGATATTATTTTCTCTTTTACATACTGTAGACACCTCGATCCGTGACCCTTGCTAGAACCCTAATGACTATCGAAAAGTACAGTTTTTGGAGACCGGGTCCCACTCGAGCACCCGAAACTGCCCCGAAAGGGTTTGTTGGCCAAACAAACCTGTTTTTAAGGGGGATTATCGCGCGACAAACCAGTATTCCAGCGAAAAATCTCCCTTATATCGCGCGACAAGTTCCCAGAACACAGACCAACCACTTTCTGACAAATCAGTCTGTCAGAAGGGTCTCTTCAGCCGTTTGTCGCGCGACTTTCCCCAAATGTCGGGCGACGCATGCCTTCTCTGGAGAAATGTCGCACGACAATCCTATTCCATCATTATAAATAGGCCAACACCCCAAGGGTTCAAGGACAGGAACTTGGAATCTGAAAATTCTATTATTCTATCTGATTTTCTGGTCTTCTATTAAGTATATCTTACAATCGTCTTATTTTTAAAGAATTGTTGAATCTATTCTCGACACTCGACGTGTCTCACTTCTGAAATCGAATTCTCAAAAATATCTGAAAAGGAAAAAGCTGATTACCGCCGGAGATCTCTTTGCCGTATTATATTTTCTTTCTTATTATTATTCTCGTCGGGAAGGTAAAGAAAGTCTCTTCTAATATTTAAAATCAGATATCTGTGCACTTGTTTTATTTTCGTTTTTCTGCCCACATTTTATTTGAATAAACTTATTGCCAAGTTATAAAATAGTCGATTGCTTTCAAAACAAGAACCCTGAGAAAAATCATTTGCAAAACCAGAAAAGTAAGAACATTGTCCCCCGGATAATTTGAAAACCCGGACCGATAAAACTTACTTAGGAATTAAATTTAGGCATGTCTAAGTCTTCCCCATAGACTACGACGTGTCTGATAAAACTCTCCTTAACGAGTTTTATTCCATATTAAATTAGTTCCGATAAAGATCCAAACTTTTCTAAAGAAATCAAATACGAGAAGACCAACATTATTATCTGAGGAAATAATATGGGAAACTCTCTTTCAAAACAAAAAGCTTTGTCATTTGTACTTACATCTTTCAAAATAAACATCGGATCCCGGAACACAAAGGTTTTTATCACTTTTCCCGTTTTTCCCTAAAACTAGGGTTTTTTCATTTGGGAAGTAGTAGACTGTCAGTAAAATCATCCAAGTTTTTCAACATAGAATAAACATATAAAGACCACTAGAGATCGAAAGGGCAGAGCCGGTGCTTAACACCTTCCTAATCCGTAACATAGTTTTCGAATCATATAGAATCTTGGTTTCGTAGACAAATGTGTAAAGAAAGGATTATCTGTAGCCTTTCCTCTTACACAACCTTTTTGTTCGTTTTCTCGTAAAACGTACTGGCAACTCTGAACGAACCCTCTTGCATCTAGAAATAGGATAGAGGGACACCCAATATGAATTATCAACACATATAAGCAAATGGAACAATGGAATCCTTTTCGATGTTTCAGACTCCCAAACTAAATGTTGAGACCCGGGAGTCGCACTTGCGGATTCTCATACATACACATAGTTTAGAGAGAGAAAACAGAGAATAAGGGAAAGGGAGAAAATAATCGCAAGAGAAGAAAGAACGAGGCTGACGACGAGAAGTTGTCTCACCAATAATCTCACATCTTCCACACCACCACCACCACCACCTGACTCTCCGATCGTATCGCCGAGAGGAGCGCCGTTCTCATCATCTTCTTCTTCTTCTTCTTCTTTTTTTCTGAATGTGCAATCATAAAACATATATAACTTTTGATCAAATTGTTGGATTTTGATTATTTTTGGATATATTGTTCAGAAGAGAAAGTTATCTTAATTACGTGAAAAATCAAGACGATCAGAGATCGTTTTGCTATCGAAATCAACCAATTTCGACAATCCAACGGGATTTGAAAAAAAAAATATGATCGTAATTCTTTTTTTTAAGAACCCAACGTCGATCCATATATATATATATATATATAAATAAATTAAGTGGATGTTGATCTTATCAATTTTATTATTTTCTGTTTTGTAATTGTGCTAAAATCATTTTAGCACCTTCTGGTCATTGTCCAAGTGGTGCTACCTTCTGATTGTTGTACAAGTGGTGCTAAATGCATTTAGTACCTTCTGGTTGTAGTGGTAAATGCATTTAGCACCTTCTGGTTGTTGTCCAGGTGGTGCTAAATGCATTTAGCACATTCTGGTTATTGTTCAGAAGCTGCTAAATGCATTTAGCATTGTTGTTTAGAAGGTGCTAAATGCATTTAGCAGCACCTTCTGCATTTAGCATTGTTGTTTAGAAGGTGCTAAATGCGTTTAGCACCTTCTGGCTTCTGTCCAGGTGGTGCTAAATGCATTTAGTACTTTTTGGTTGTTGTCCTGAAGGTGTTAAATGCATTCAGCACATTCTGGTTGCTGTTAGTATCATAATGAGACGTGAGATATTATAAGGAAGATATATTAATGTCTTTTTTGTACAATGTTCTTAATTTACACAGCTAATTTTTAAGTGTCCTTTATAATTATATTATTATTAAAATGAGCTCTTATGCCTAATTGCCTCGATTCCTTTTGAACTCCTAGCACAAAATTTAATAAGCCTAGTTAATATCGCCTTTCAATTGTGGTATTACAATTAATTAATTTAAGTTGTTTAATTTAATTGAAAGTATTTCAAAATTGTGTGCACGTACGTAATTATATACAATTGCACATGTCTGTAAATATATTTTTTTAGTTAAAGATTAATTAGAAACAATCATCAAACTAACTACTTATTAATATACATGCTTTGATTTTTTGATCAAACGAAAATTAATAATTTAGCAATGTTGTAGTAAAATGTTAGTATCCTTAATATCTTAACAATTACCGATTACCGAATGCTAATTGAAAAGAAAATAATAAAAGTTATTTTTTTTGAAAGCAAACATCCCAAATTAACATAAATCATTCGAAACAGTACGGAGAAGCCAACCCGAAGAGTTGGCGCCCCAAGACTGAACCTCCTCAAACTGCAACGCTTCCGAAGCTAACGTATGGGCCGCTGCATTAGCCGACCTTTGAACATGAGAACAGGAAAATGATTTGAAACTCTTCGCTTGATCCAAAGCATCCAAAACATACACCCCGACATCCGCTAGTGACGGGGCCTTATCCTCCACCATTCGCACCACTCGCAGCGCATCACTCTCTAGCTCTACCTTCTTCAACCCGAGCTCAACCCCCATCTTCACGCCTTCAAGCAAAGCTCGAGCTTCTGCGACTTCCACGTCTAACTCCACCAGGATAGGAACAACTTTAGCCCCAATAATCTCACCTATGTGATTTCTGCAAATCACCCCCATAACCGACTTTGAGACACAGGGATTAACAGCAGCATCAACATTAATTTTCGTAACTCCCAAAACTGGCCTTACCCACTTAGAAATCTGTAGAGGGGCTGAGACCGAAACCTCCCACTGAATTTGAAGAAAGGTCGAGAGCCACAACCCCGCTGCCTGCCACAAACCCTCGCTCGATCTGCCCGCATTCCCTTACATTAACACATTCTGATCATGCCAAATAAACCAAGCAACTGAGGCAAAAGTATGCAGCTCCTCGGAAGACACAGAACCCAGCAGAGAGTTGCAAAAAAATCCAAAATCCGACCAGCTAGACAAGTCAGCATTCAAAGTCGTAAAACTCGAAAATCTCCAAATCTCCCTCACTTTCGAGCAAGACCAAAGAGCATGAAAAATAGTTTCTCTTCCCAATTTACAGCGAACACACACCATAGATGACACCGAATGCTTCGCAAACAAAGCAACTTTCATTGGGAGAAGATTCAGCGACGCCCGCCACAAAAAAAATTTAATCTTACTCGGTAATTTCAGCCCCCAAAGCGCCTTCCACCACTTACTTAGCACATTAGACGAAGCTGGTTGTGAGCTCCCAAAAAACAAAGCCGTGAGGGTAGACGTTCCGGGGCTGAGGCCTGGCTGGACGCTACCCAAAGCGGACAATATCGTACTGAGGTGCGACCGGGTCGTTACAGCAGGAGATCAGCCATTTTACTATAAACAAAATTTTCATGCATATAATCAGTTTGAATGTAGACATAATACAACATGAAGAATATGCAAGGCATATTAGGTTTTGTGCCAAAAAAATGACTAATTGAATGAACACTCTAGACATACAACTTTGTACGTGAAAATGTCTATTAAATAGATATATTAAGTTACATAGGCATATTAAATTTACATATATATTCTATATTAAATAGACATATTAAATTACATAGACATATTAAGTTAACATGTAAAAGTATGAGGCATTTTTAAATTCACATAACATTATATACAAATCTACATTCATATAATTTTAGTTAAATATATTAGTATAGTACTAAAAACTCTCATCTTTCAAAAAAGTAAAAGTTGAATGAATTAATCCTATAAATAGGATTAATTCATTTTAACCCGGAGTTTTTAAAATTTCCAGCAAAATTTGGTAGGCCAAGTTTGTCTATGAATGCAACAATCACTTACGTCATCAAAACACTAGTGAAATTGAAAGGAGAGGCAATTGTCGAGTTGAATTCATAGAGAATATAAAGGACATGATCATCCAGCAAAGAGTCAAACAATTCATTACCACTAAGGGCTATCATCGGCATGCTTTACCTAAACATATTGCCAATGAATCTAACCGATGCTTCTTTTGTCGGTGTGGCAGCTTTTTTCTCGATCGCTGTGTGTAAAGAGTAAAGGAGGGGTTTTGGGGTGAAGGAGATGGAAGGGGAGGGTTTGAATTTGTGGGTGGAAAGAGATGGGGGTGAAAAAGGAGGCTTGGGTTGCCATGGCCACAGTTGAGAAGAATTTACCGTGGGCAAGATTTGGGGTTTTTGGTTTATGGACAACATTTGTTAATATTAATTTGTTAGTAGCAATTATCAATTAATGAATTAGTATTATTACTTTGACTTTCTTGTTAATATTTTTATGTTGAAAATGTAGAATATTAAATAATATATAAAAATGGTAACATTGACAAAGTAAATGAAAATAATAATATCATCAAAATTAAAAATATCAAAAAATAGAATGTTCTTTAGGCATAAATTTGTTCTTATTCCAAAAGATTGGATCTTGAACAATAGCTCAAAACTCCTTGAATAGATATGTTCAAAAAATATTGAACCTATGACTAATTTTCTATTAAATAAATATATTTTAATTATTTTCCGTGTCTTTACGATTAAAATCCCAACTCGTCGTCCAACACCCAAACATAAAAACATATTGTAATCGTTTTTCAAACCAAGACATAATGCATGTGAAACGAAGAGATGATATGGGGATTTTTTTTTTTTTGAGCAAAAGATAACAAATTATTCTGCAAGATCCAAATTCAGTACATCAGAAATAAAAGAAGGGGATTTTCCACCCAACACTCTTGACCAGACTGAGAACATGCTGCCTTAGCAAGACGATGAGCAACCATGTTCGCTGATCGAAACGAAAATTATGCAGAACACTGATCAATGTCCCTCATCAAGTACTTACGCTCAGAGATAATCAACCCAAACAATTAACCCAATAAGTGAATCAATTTTCTTTTGTTAACTTCCAACTAACATTGCTAAACTGTCCACGTGAACAATTAACCCAATAAGTGTATTTGTTTATATATTTTTATAAAAAGAAGTTTATACTACTGGTGTATATAGTTATTATAAGAAACAGGAAATCAAATTTACACTATTTTTTAGACTTCCCTTCCTAAGATGATAATACGATAGCAAATAGATTTTATGTTATTTTTGTTGTTGTATGTACGATCCATTCGATAGTTATTAATTTAACTAGATAATTTTAAAAAGAAAACAAAAAATATCATTTATGTAGTATCCTCCAATATCTTATATATAACCTATACACTATGCCAAGATGGGTTTTAGGTGACGTACACAAATAGGGTTCGTCGCCTAAAACTCACTTAGGCGACGTACGTTAATGTATGTCTCCTAAAATTCCACTTAAGCGACTTATCCCAATGTACGTCTCCTAAAACTCCACTTACGCGACGTACACAAATATCCGTCACCTAAAACTCCACTTAAGCGACGTACTACAATGTCCGTCCCCTAAAACTCCACTTAAGCGACGCACATAAGTGTAGGTCTCCTAAAAATGAACTTAGGTGACGAATATTAATGTCCGTCTCTTAAAACATAAGTGACGTACATTAATGTACGTCTCCTAAAACTCCACTTAAGCGACGTACATCAATGTACGTCTCCTAAAATTCACTTAAGTGACGAACCCTAATAAACGTACGTCGCTTAAAGATATTTTTCCGCCGCAATTTTCAACAAAATTTTAAAAAAAAATTAAATAGACTATTATATATGAACTACTAAAAAAAAAGATACATTCCACTTTATAGGTAATTGGGACTCACTCCATTATCATTTCCCTTGCATCATGAATGAAGAATGGATGTTAAGAACTAAGTCACAATTTCATCTAGTTCAATTGATAGTTTTGTTTTGTTTTTCCATCTACCAAACATGTAGGAACTTCGTTTCCAAACACTCAGCTATGACTAATCTATTTTTAAATAGTATAAACTATTTCTAAACTAGTTTATTCAAAAATTGAACAACGAAAACACTCTTTCATTAATTACACAGAGTAATTCGTTATATTATTTATATCTTTTCAAAACAAATTAAGCACTTTAATATGATTAAGTCAAGCAGTGATAATTTATGTCTTCCATATTTGATATCAAGGTCCAAATTGTTGTTTAAGCATTAATTTTTTTTTTCTAAAACATGGAGAGTAATTTTGTAATGTGATAATGGAGACAAAATTTTCCATATGAATCAGCTGTCAACTCGTATTATAACTTTAACATAAAGTATCATTGGAGAATTTTTTTTTTCTATATTTCATTTTTGAAATAGAAAATCGCTTGGATAAAAAAGACTATCGAAGGTGGAATCATTAAGTCTTTTTGAACTCCTGGCACAAAATTTAATAAGCCTAGTTAGTATTGCCTTTTCATGGTGCTATTACAAATTAATTATTTTTAATTTGTTTAATTTAATTGAATGTATTTCAAAATTGGATGCAAGTACATAATTATATACAATTGCACGTGTTTGTAATTAATTTAAACATGTAATTATTAAGTTGTATCAAGATTTAATTAAAGAAGATTGTTAATGATAATGGCTCGGATAAAATCAAATGTACGTAAATGCCGTTAGTTGGAAAAAAAAATACGAAACAAGCACACTCAATATTGATATGTAAATGCTGCATAATTGCACAGCTTCAAAGAAACAAAGATTTACTTAAAATATTTATTATTACTCTTTTATACATAATGACACATATGCAGAAACCTTTAAATTTCTTCCTCCCCTCAGATTAATTAATCGATCGAGTTGGATCAATTTACGTTTAATTTTTCTGATATGAGACAATGAGAGTATCAAAGACTAGAAACACAAGACTAAGAAACAAAGGCACCCTCTCTCTCAATTATATCCTTATACCAGCCAAAATAAAATAAAATAAGATACAATTATTTTTGCCCAGCGCTCTGGGTTAATCTTGGGCCACCCGGAGCTGGCTAGAGCAAGAAACTGACATCCTTTTTGAAGCAGTTTTTACTGGGCCTGGGCAGTCGATCACTGAACCGGCTAGGTCCATCATGATCTCTTTTAGGTCCAACCTACCACTAAGGTTCGTTTGGCACCGGAGCTTGGACTCTTTCAGCATCTGCGCAGAGATGGCCAAACTTATGTCTTGTGCGTAGTACTCAAGTGCCCCATCATTGGCATATATACTTTTTTGGCTAAGCCAGACGCGCACGGGGAATTGCTTCACGAGCTCGACCGCTCGTTCAAAATACTGGCCTTGGTTGTACATGTTGTTCGAGATCATGCCGTGGAAATCCCACTCGTGCTCCCAGAACTCTTTGTCGTCGGGATCGTTTTCGACATCAAGCCATTCACGCATCATCTCATCGTATAAATCCCCTAGCTATTAAATAATGGATTAAAAAGGTTGGTTAGATCGAGAGATACAATCATGAATATTTTAGAACAACAAAACGGTATATATATATAGTATTATAGCTAGTTGTTAACCAACTTTTCAACAAGATTTTTTAGGTTCAGGTGAGGGTGTAGGAAGGCATGAGTGATTAACCATGAATAATTAATTGGAGTCATGATATGCACTTTAATAGTTGATCGAAGGCATGATATAAGTTTAATTACGGTCCGTTTGATACCAATATAAAAGTTGATGAGAAAAACAATTAATTTTTGTAAAAAATTGGAAAATAAGTTTACACATGTGATGATATGTCTTTTTTCCTTTTTAATTTTTGGAAAAAATTTATTTTAGTTGTTGAACAAGAAAAAAGTTTCACCAAAAATAATAAAATATGGATGATATCTACTAATAAAAATAAGTATGAGATGGGCGCATCTCATCACTTTCCTCAACTAATTTTCTAACTTTTCAAATAAATTTTATTTTTTTAACAATTTTTTTATATTATTATCAAACGAAACTTAAAGTTCAAATTACTCACCCCTTTTCCTCCCTGAATCACATAATTATTTATAAAATTGGTAAGTAATGTGTTCACATTTGCTGGATGCACTTTTTTGTATGAAGGACCTTCCCTTTGAGCTACTAGGAAAGGATAAATCAGATGTGCATGAGCAGGCCCAACTTAATTAATATTATTATTATAATATCATGTGAATAAACAATATATAGTTTCCTGATGAAAACAAATTATTACTCTATTATATATTATCATATTAAAATTCAAAGGAGCCCACCCCAAAGGAATTTTTTTTTTCAGTAGAAATTATATTAATGATATAACCAAGCGATAGTAGAAAAGATTAGTTCATTACGTACTTATAGAATGACCGTAACACTATGCCAGGAAGGGTTTTAGGTGACGTACACTAATAGAGTTCGTCACCTAAAACTCACTTAGGCGACGTACGTAAATGTACGTCTCCTAAAACTCCACTTAAGCGACGTACCCCAATATATGTCTCCTAAAGCTCCACTAAAGTGACGTACGTCAATGTACGTCTCCTAAAACTTCACTTAAGCGACATACGGCAATGTTCGTTGCCTAAAACTCCACTAGAGCGACGCACATAAGTGTACGTCTCCTAAAAATGCACTTAGGCGACGTACATTAATGTCCGTCTCTTACGACATAAGTGACGTACATTAATGTACGTCTCCTAAAGCTCCACTTAAGTGACGTACATCAATGTACGTCTCCTAAAATTAACTTAAGCGACGAACATCTATGTACGTCACGTAAAATTTTCACTTAGGCGACGTACATTGATCAAAGTACGTCGCATAAAGATATTTTCCCGCCGCAATTTTCAACGAAATTTTAAATATTTGGAAAATCTAAAAATTCACTTAGGCGACGTACATTGTTTAATGTGTGTCGCTTAAAGTTCCCACTTAAGTGACGTACCCTGATCAAAGTACGTCGCTTAAAGATATTTTCCCGCCTCAATTTTCAACGAAATTTTAAATATTTGAAAAATCTAAAAATTCACTTAGGCGACGTACATTGTTTAATGTGCGTCGCTTAAAGTTCCCACTTAGGTGACGTACCCTGATCAAAGTACGTCGCTTAAAGATATTTTCCCGCCTCAATTTTCAACGAAATTCTAAATATTTGAAAAATAAGACCATTTTGAATTTTTAAAAATTTAGATTTTATATTATTGATATTTTGAAATTAATTAATTTTATTTTGTAAAACCTACATATTTTATAGTTTAACTTTTTTATAATTTATATTCAATAACTTAATGATTATTACATTAAATACTTTTTTTAAGGAATAAAGTTTGTAATTAATATTTTTTTTATTAGTACTTTTATTTGCGAATCCTTTTGTTTAGTCGTTAAAATACGAAAAATATGTTTTTTCTCCTTATAATCTAGTTATTTTATAATCCTTAAGTATTGTACTAAATTTAAAACTAGTCATACTAAAATTAAATAGATGGTCTGCATCATTGTTTTATTTCTATGAAGCACGGATACCACAATATTATGCTTATCTTTTTTAAATATGCTATCCAAATCATTATCCCTATTTATTCAGATACTATACTCGATTATTCTTATTCTACCGAATTCGGATAATATCCCTAACTTTTTTTTATATAACTATAATTATATATACGTTGTCTTATGTTTTGTGTAAACTTTAAACTCAAATAATGAATTCTGTTATTTATCCTATATAACATAATTCACATTAAATTATAAGATAACCATCACATGAATTCAAATGACAAATCAAAGTTGAAAATCAATATCATTTAAATTTGATACTAGCAAATCACATATATTGTACATACAACTTACGAACTCTTGCTTAATTTATTATGTTTAACTTTCTATATTTTGATTAAAAATATGTAATTTCCTAAATTTAGAATATTTACACATAACTCTTAACCCTCCCTCTTTTGGTGATCAAATCCTGAAATGTTCAATCCAACACACTAAGGGACTGTTTGTTTTGCACATTTGAAATCTAAATAGAGACCGTTCAGATTTTAAATATGCTAAAAATATATGTTTGTTTGCTTAAGTGTTTTTTCCATAACTACCCTCACCTGCTCAATAGATATTGACAGAATAGTGGTCTGTCCCTGTAAGCTAAAGCACATATTATGATTTTCAATTTTTTGTTGTCTTATACATTTTTTCTTATTAATGATATTATCAATTAAGTGTACTAAAATTGTTGCACTAAATTTCTGCATGTAGCCAGGCGTAAACCTGTGTTGAAGTATATTATATAATTAGTTTATTGTTATTTTAATTAATTGTATTTTTGATTTAACCGAAAGGCAAGGACTTAGATTGGGGTTGAGGGTTGTACTTCTCGCTAATAAAAGATATTTATAGGTGACAAAGCTAAAAACGGTACGTCACCTTAGATGTACCTTTAGGCGACAAACATAAAGAGTACGTCACATAAAAAATAATCATAGGTGACAAACATAAAAAGGTACGTCGCTTAAGTGTAAAATGTATGCGACGAACATGTATGTCGCCTATGGATCACTTAGGTGACGTACAATGTGTACGTCACCTAAGTGATACTTAGATGACGCGCTTTTATCTGTACGTCGCCTAAACTATATGCCACGCCACTTAGATGACGGAGCTTAGGTGACACGCGGTTCGTCGCTTAAACTTTAGGTGACGAACAAACTTTACTTAAGCGACGTACAGTGTACGTCACCTAAACTCCCGCTGGGCATAGTGTAATGATCATGTTGTTCTATTAGCAATTAATTTTTAAGTTAAGTGAGGGGTTGTTAGTTTGAATGCCCCATCTAACACTATTTTTTTTCCCCAAAACTCCTCTCTCACTCTAAGTTTCTTTTTTTTTTCTAAACCCTAAGTTAAAAGATAAAATTAGATAAAAAAAAATTTAAATTTTTAACTAATAGAATTTTAAGAAGCTTTTACATAAAAGAGATAATAGGTTATAGGGTTTCGCTCCGTAATGTTTTATTAATCTGAGGACGGATTCATGCTTAATAAAGAGAAGTAGTCTTAATTTTATAATTTGGTTTTACAATAAGGACACTTTTCATAATATTAATTTATTTTAAAGAAAATAATAAATGTTGATGGACAAAAATATCCTCATATAAACCTTTACGCATGTAATCCCAGCCATTTTAATCATGTCCACTATAAAAGAGAAGAGAAGTAGAAGAGCTTTTCATTCGCACGTCTATATAACCGATCTCTAGAACGGACATATACATACACTCACATATGTGTGTGTGTGTGTATATATTAACAGGTTGATGTAATGATTTTGTAGGGATAAGAAATGATAAGAGTGGATATGATTGTTTCATTCATGTATCACAATTTGAAAGCGAGAGAGAAGAGAGATAGAGAGGTGACAATTTGAAACAGAGTCTCCTTTTATGTTCAGTTTGTGTATCATGTTATTAGAAAACTATTGATTGTTTCATTCATGTATCACAACACCTTATTTTTCATCTGAAATGTAGTTCATATATACGTTCAAATTTTTTCTATTTTTCATCACTAATTTTTGAGTGTTACGAACGCTTAGGAGAAGAGAAAACATACAAATGAAATTCATGGTGCTAAAACTATTTTAGCACCTTCAATTTAGTAATTTGTGTTCACTTGTGGTGCTAAAACCTTTTTAGCACCGTTTCTATTGTTGGATAATTGGTGCTAAAATTGTTTTAGATTAGTAACTTTGAAGAAAAATTGTATTAAATCTATTTTAGCACCTTAATATGTAGAATTGGATGTGGTGCTAAAACTGTTTGGCACCTTCAATTTAGTTATATGTGTTCACATGCGCTACTAAACTTTTTAGCACCATTCTAGTGTTGGAAAATTGGTACTAAAACTATTTTAGTACCATGTGATTAGTTACTTTGGATAAAAATGGGGTTAAATCTGTTTTAGCACCTTTGAATTTCGTTCTTCTTTATTTTCTATTGATGATAAATCTATTTTAGCACTTTTAAATTTCATTAATCTTTGTTTTCTATTAATGCTAAATATGTTTTAGCACCATATAAATAGTTACTATGTTATAAAGAATTGGTGCTAAATATGTTTTAAAACCTTGATGTGTAGCATTTTTTAGCACCTTGAATTTTGTTTTGTATTGGTGCTAAAACAGATTTAGCACCTTGATGTTGAGCATTGAATGGGTGCTAAATCTGTTTTAGCACCATAAATCTTGTTGTTCTCGATTTTGTATTGGTGCAAAAATCCTTTTCACACCAATGTTTTAGTACCATTGGTGCTAAAACAAATTAACACCAATAGATTTAGCACCAATATGGTGCTAAACCAACGGTACTAAATATGTTTAGCACCATTAGTACTAAATCTATTTAGGACTAATTTTTATGAGACCTGTGATGTTATATTAGAAGTAAGAGATTTCCATAAAATGTTGAATTTGATTGCAGGTTATCAGAACTCCCCCTTTTCTTGTGTATCTGTGAAAACGAAAATTATTTCGTTACTGAAAAAGCAAAAATTTCGTGTTCTATGCTAAATAAGGATTCTTGGATTTCGTGTCCAGCAGGCATAGTTGTTCGACTTTTTATAGTTGTTTCTGGCTTTTTCTATGTAAATGT
The DNA here is from genome assembly GCA_021464415.1 of Lonicera japonica. Lineage (NCBI taxonomy): Eukaryota > Viridiplantae > Streptophyta > Magnoliopsida > Dipsacales > Caprifoliaceae > Lonicera > Lonicera japonica. The sequence continues at coordinate 33,823,099 of CM038470.1, read as the reverse complement.
GTCCATACACTACTATGTAAGCGCCATTCTTCGGCTGCAATTTTTGGAGCATTTCAAGTCAAAAAAAGTCCTTCTTTCATGTCTAGATTTGCACGCCCCTGGTTTATTTGTAGAGTCTCGGAGAGTTTTTTGAGTGTTGAAGCCGTGTCCGAGAAGCAAGAATTGCGGAGATAAAAATTCAGGTATATTTTTTTTCTTTATCCGCTTAGAATTTTTTTTTACAAGTTCCAGAATCTTTTAAAAATGAATTTTTAGAATTTTTAATTGATGTGTTTATTATCTTTAGTGCTTTAAACATACATATCTTTCTTTTTCCATGCTTTAGCCGTGGACAACACACAGCACACAAATATGTTTTACTTTTCCTCTTTAGTTGTTCTTTTTTTTCTTTTTTTTAAGCCCTTGGATTAAAAGTGATCTTGGCTCTTTAGTGCCTTAAATATATATATATATATATCGCTTTTTCTCATCTCTTTAGCACTGACACACACCTATATATCATTTCCTTTTCTTTTTTGTAGAAACAGCCAACACAGTGCCCTAGTTTCCCATCTCTTTCACATTCGCCTCTCTCTCTCTCTCTCTCGTTATATCTATCTCTAGAAAATTGATAAGAACACAAGTTCTTTAATGGTATTTGAGTATTAATCTAGAGATTAGTTTGATTCTTGTTCATCTCTTAATTTGAGAGAGTATTTTGAGTGATTATTTGAATCTATTCTCTTATTGCTTGTTATGTCATGCTACTTGAAATTTAAATTATTTCAAATGGATGTTAAAAGTGCATTTTTAAATGGTTTTTTATCTGAAGAAGTTTATGTTGAACAGCCTAAGGGTTTTATTGATCTTATGCATCCTGATTATGTTTTTAGATTGAAGAAAGCTCTATATGGTTTTAAACAAGCTCCTAGAGCTTGGTATGATATATTGTCTAATTATTTGATTAGGAAAGGCTATATTCGTGGGGGAGCCGATAAAACTTTGTTTATAAATTCTCGTAATGATAAAATAACCATAGCAGAAGTTTACGTAGATGACATTATTTTTGGTTCCACACTTGAAGAGAATACAAAAAAATTTGCAGATCTTATGCGTCAAGAGTTTAAAATGAGTATGGTTGGTGAATTTAGTTACTTTTTGGGCTTACAAGTAAAACAACTTTCGAATGGCATATTCATTTCACAAACTAAATACGCTAAAGATCTTGTAAAGAGATTTGGGCTTGATAATGCTAAACATGTGACATCTCCTTTTAGTACTACTTGTAAGTTAGGAAAAGGCCAAGCTGGAAAATTTGTTGATTGTACTCTATATCGTAGTATGATTGGTAGTCTTTTATACTTAACTGCTAGTAGACCGGATATATTGTATAATGTTTGTACATGTGCTAGATATTAAGCTGATCCAAAAGAATCTCATTTGATTGCTGTTAAACGTATCATAAGATATATTGCTGGTACTATTAATCTTGGGATTTGGTATACTTCTGATATAAACTGTGCAATTATTGGATATTGTGATGTTGATTGGGCTGGTTGTACCGATGACAGGAAAAGTACTTCCAAAAATTGTTTATATATTAGAAACAATCTAATTAGTTGGTCTTCAAAGAAACATAATTGTATCTATATTTCCATTGCAGAGGCAAAAATATGTATATGCTGGAAATTGTTATGCTCAGCTTTTATGGTTAAAACAAATGTTATTTGATTATAAAGTATCTACTGAGCAAATGGTACTGTTTTGTGATAATATGAGCGCTATAAGCATTGCTAAAAATCCTGTTCAACATTCTCAAACTAAACACATTGATATAAAACGACATTTCATTAGAGATTTAGTTGAACAATGAATCATAAGAATTGAATCTATTGCCACAAAACAACAGTTAGCGGATCCGTTTACAAAACCGTTAGATAATGATAAATTTCAAGAACTTAAAAATTCTTTTGGAATTTGTTCTCTTAATTAGAATTTATTCACCTTTGTCTATTTGAGACAAAAAATGGGAGAAGTACTAGTCAAAATATATCTTGATTAACTTCTTTATTTAAAATATGTTAGGTTTTACATGATATGTGTATCCAGGTCTGTTGATTGAGTGTAATTGCTTTGTCAAGAAATTAATCCATTGCTGAAAATCTGCACTCATTGCTAGAAATCTGCACTCATTAGGATGTAAAAAGGTTGTATTTTAGATTGAGTTGTATTTTACATTCAGGGGGAGTCTGTTGGGTAGATAGACTTTGTTTTGATCGAGAATGGATAGGTTAGGTTGTATTGGTCTAGAGAGTATGCCAAATGGTAGACTCTTATATCCATTTTTGTCTCGAAATGTCCAAAGGGAGAGATTGTAAGTGCCATTCTTCGGCTGCAATTTTTAGAGCATTTTGAGTTAAAAAAAAGTTCTTTCGTGTCTAGATTTGCATGCCCCTCAGTCTTATTTGTAGAGTCTCGGAGAGTTTTTTGGGCATCGAAGCCGTGTTTGAGAAGGAAGAATTGTGGAGATAAAAATTCAGGTATATTTTTTTTCACAAGTTCCAGAATCTTTTAAAAAGGAATTTTTAAAATTTTTAATTGATGTGTTTATTATCTTTAGTGCTTTAAACATATGTATCTTTCCTTTTCCATGCTTTAGCCGTGGACAACACACAGCACATATATATGTTTTACTTTTCCTATTTAGTTTTTTTTAAGCCCTTGGATTAAAAGTGATCTTGGCCCTTTAATGCCTTAAATATATATCTCTTTTTCTCCTCTCTTTAGCACCGACACACACCCATATATCATTTCCTTTTCTCTTTTGTAGAAACAACCAACACAGTGCCCTAGTTTCCCCGCTCTCTCACATTCGCCTCTCTCTCTCTCTCTATCGTCATTTCTATCTCTAGAAAATTGATAAGAACACAAGTTCTTTAAGGGTATTTGAGTATTAATCTAGAGATTAGTTTGATTCTTGTTCATCTCTTAATTTGAGAGAGTATTTTGAGTGATTATTTGACAAGTTCATGTGCGAAATTCATTGTTGGGGTTTCAGCTTTGAATTTGGGGGTTTCGAAATCTTAGATTGAAGATTTGGAGTTTATTTTGGAGGTATCTATGTCGGATCTATTGTGTACTAAATTGTTGTGTGTTTTCAAAGATCTATTATGTTCTAAATCTGCTTGTTGTGAGTCTATTTCCGAATCTGTGCACTCTCGGTAGTGTTGCCCTTGGTATTTTGGTTGTGTACACACTTGGTTGTACTCTGTTTTTTTGTGCTGCGTTCGGTGGTCCTTATTTCGGATCTGCGGTGTTGAATACTCGGTGCTGCTATGGTTTTTCATATTTGATTTTGCTATTATTTCTTTTCTTAAATCAGGTACCAATGTACCATCCTTCTAAGATTCATGTCTTATTGTTCTTATTTTTTAGATCTATTCTTGTTTTGTATTTAAAATTTGTGCTGAGATTTGTTCTTGCTATTATTGAATATTTCTCTTGCTATTACTGCTCATTATCATTGTTGTACAATAGCAGAAATTTTTTGGCTTAAATCTTGATAATAGAAGTGCTGAATCTGTTTTAGTTTGTCATTAAAAATCTGATCCTAATTGGTAATTAACTGCTGCGAATTTGGGGCTATTTGAATCTGATCTGTAGTGTATTATTACTTCTATTTGTTGCTGTGAAAAGTTTGAAATAAACCTAATTTTGTTTGTTATTTCTGCTGTGAGAAATCAGATTCGGTTTTGGTGTTATTGCTGTCTATATTGAATATATTGTTGCAACTGTTGTACCTATTTTATAGCTGTGTTTTTGTTGATTCTGTTGTCTATATAATATGATTATTTGTTGTGAAAATCAGATTGATGCTCTGTTGTGATCTTGCTAGTCTTATGGCTTAAGAGTTTTTTGAAAAAGGCTTTTATAACAGATTGTTAAATATTCTTTCAAAACTGGAACTTATGGAATTCTTTTTTAACTGAGCTTATTGTTGTTGATTGATTCTTGTTGAAGTTATCTTGGAAAGTTTACTGTTGTTCGTTTGGTTTGTGAGTTTTGTCGAGTCGACTTGGTGAGGGAAGTTGTTTACCCTTGGGATTGTACAAGTGTGTGCATTAAGGTCCTTGTAATTCCTTTTCTCCGCGTAAAACTCTTGTAAAAACCTTTTAAATAATGGATTTGTTCTGAGGTAGGGTGCCTCCGTGGATGTTTCTCTCACTTGAGAGTTTACCACGTAAAAAACCCTTGTGTTGTGATTGGTTGGTTAATTTTCTGTATTAGTTCATTAATTGCATCAATAACAAAGGTTTTCAAGAATCTTGAAAAACTAAACAAGTGTTTCATAAAATTCAATTTCTACACTCTTGAAAAGTAAACTTCTAGTTTATTATTAATTTTGGATTATCCATTGTGGGAATTTCATACTAAGCTATCTAATCTATTACAGAAGGGTAATTATGAACTAAATACAATTATGCACACATTTGCAATGCTTTTTGGTTAAGTTCCTTTTTTGTTTGTAGTGTTGTTATGGTGCTTTGCGTGCCGTTGATAAAGTTAATAGTTAAATAAGGAAGGGGTATTTTTGTATTTTTTGTATAGTGTCCTTACTTTACTCTGCTAAGTTGTAAGTGTCCTTTATAATTATGTTATTATTAGAATGGGCCCTTATGCCGAATTTCCTTACATAAAAGTAAAACTAATCAAAATACCTATTTCAGCTTTAGAATAAATGAATAATAAAGAGTTCGGTTAGAATAATCAAAATACCTATTTAAGTTTATATATATATATTTGCTACTTGAAAATTTCGCAATATTTCACCCATTCAATAAAATTTTGACGTACCTTTTTTTACACAATCCACTTCTTTAAATCTTAGATCTGCCCTTATTAAAAGTAGTAATATTTCTAATGACAATCTGAATATAAGAATTGTGGGACGAATTAAAAGAGGGGCAATGGTTGAAACCCCTTTTTAAGCATGCATGGTGGTGGTACCTTCTCCATTTCTTTATCTTTGTCAACTCCTAATTCCACATTCACATTTCACTGTATACTTATTTTTGAATTTCAAAATTCTATAAGATATTAAAAACTAGAATTGAGATTAAAGATATATTTTCAAAGGTTAAAAATAAATGCACTAGAGTCTACGTATTAAATTGAAGGGCATAAAAGTATTTTGTTCGAGCTCCAAGCCCATGAGTGAACCAAGCTTCTTATATGTCTGAGTTCACCAAAGATCGTGAGGAGAGCCATAGAGACTGACACGAGGTAGTAGCAAAATGGAAGCTTGGCCAACACGACCAACGGCTAGTTGCCAACTTTCCACTACCCAACTATCCCCTACCTTTCTCTTCACTCCCCTCAAACGTGGTGAGTAAGGTTTATCACATTGTAACAGCTAGTTCCTTAACTCTATAAAAGAAGCCAGCCCTTAGCATTTGAGACCCTCAAGAAATTTAGTACCATTCTTTGTTAACTTATATCTGTAACCATTCTCAATAAGAATAATCATCAGTTTTACCAGAGGGTAGACGTAAACCAGACTTACCATCCATTAGCTGGGAGAACCACCCTTATTAAAAATATGTGTGTTATTCCTGCTTATTTACTTTCTTTCGCTTATCCATAAGTTTGTGTGTGAGCAATATTTGTTACCCAAAGATCTGTTGACCTTATAGAAATCAATGATTTTTTGTTTCTTCCGAAATCAATGATTTTTGTTACCACCCAAAAACTGTGTGTGAGCAATATTTATTACCCAAAATTAAATCACCTAACCTTGCTTGCCGGACTTGCTACGTCGTCGAACATCACATAAATGTTCTTCACACTCTCTCTTTATATATGTATATATGTACGTACATAAGCTATTAATCATCTGTGTTTGGTTTGACTGCATTTTTAGTTTGAACTCAGTTTTAATTTTGATTTAACTGGATTTGGTTTGATTCCAAATCTCTTATTCAACTAGCTTGTTCGATCTGGGTTTCAATATCTCGTTCAATTTATGGGTTTCTCTCTTTAGTTAATATTATGAGAAAGTTTGATATCGTTCCCCCACTCCCCAAGGTCAAATCGGACTCTACAACTTCGTCCTAATGCATATGGAGGTGCAGAATCTGCCCATAAATAGTTAGTTTTAATGGGAATTCTTTTTATTAAGGGATGTGATTTAGATTTTAATTGGATCTTGATTTGGTATGATTCAGAAAGAGAAGTTTTATGTTTTTGAGTTTGAGTTTGATATCAGTGGAGAAAATTTGGGTTTTACTAGAGGAAGAGGAAGAGGAAGAGGAAGAGGAAGGGAAGGAGGAAGAAGAAGAGGGGAGGGGTATTTTGGTCCTTTTTTTGAAAATAAACAGACAAAGAACGGCGTTAGGATTTGGGAGTTATTTCTAATTGCAATTGTTTGTTTGGGGGGGGGAGGTGTTTAATTATTGTTATTATTGTGAGAGGTTAAGTCATTAAACCCTTTTAATTTATACTAGAGTCTAACTAAGGATTGTTTTATAACTCTTTGATTTTTATTTTTATTTTTGTATTTTCCAACATCATCATAGCTAAGTTCAAATTTAAATAAAATAGACATTAATGCCTATAGCAATAGCAACAAGTCATGAATTAGTAGGGATATTATTTTCGCTGGACACTTTAGCAGTAGCTAAGCAATATGGACCGGCAAAGTGAGTTACTAATACTTGTAAATATCTAATTATATGTATTACACTTGAATAAGCTATAAACTGTTTCCCTAAAAGCACTTGAGTATTGGTTTTTTAAACCAAGAGCTAGGGCTTCTTATATACATTTTTGTGTATATAAGAATGAAGAATGGGTGTTAAGAACTAAATCACACAATTTCATCTAGTTTGGTTGATAGTTTTCTTTGGTTTTTGCATCTACCAAACTTAGAGTACCTTTGTTTCCAAACACTCAACTATAACTAATCTATTTTTATATAGTATAAAATTATTTATAAACTAGCTTATTTTAAAATTGAATAATGAAAACACTTTTTTATTTACACCTAGTAATTCGTTATATTATTTATATCTTTCGAAAACAAATTAAGCACTTTAATTTGATTAAGTCAAGCAGTTATAATTCGTGGGTTTCACATTTGATATTTGGGGTTCAAATTGTTGTTTTAGTATTAAATTTTTTATTTCTAAAATATAAAGGGTAATTTCGTAATGTGATAACAGAGACAAAAATTTCTATATGAATCAGCTGTCAACTCGTACAATAACTTTTACGTAAAGTATCATTGGAGAATTTTTTTTTTCTATATTTCATATCTGAAATAGAAAATCGCTTGGATGAAAAACGACTATCAAAGATGAAATCATTAATTCCTTTTGAACTCCTCGCATAAAATTTAATAATCCTAGTTAGTATCACCTCTTCATCGTGGTATTACAATTAATTATTTTAAAGTTGTTTAATTTAATTGAAAGTATTTCAAAATTGGGTGCATGTACATAATTATATACAATTGCACGTGTTTATAATTTAAACATGTAATTTTTAAGTTGTATCAAGATTTAATTAAATAAAATTGTTAATGATTATGGCTCGGATCAAATCAAATGTGTAACGGTTTGTAAATTTTACCTATTTAGAAATAAATTTATTTTAAACCAGGTTAAAAAAACAAATTTATGAAAAATAAGGGTAAAAATATAATTGTTAAAAGATTTGAGATCAAAATATAAACAAGAGAAATATTTAAGGGCCAAAAAACAATCCATCTATAAATATAGTAAATAGCATCAAATTAAGAAATTGATAGATATTTAAGTTTTGTAGTTGTAATTTCTTCAGTAAATTGTCCAAGAAAATGAATAAAAATTATTGTTTGTACAATATAAAAACATAATATTTTTAAGCAAATATTAAAGAGGGCCAAAAATAACTTAACGTACTCCTTAAGTACCCTAATTTGTAGTCACTAGAAATTTTCAGGACGTAAATATATTGTTTGTGTAAAAGATTAATTAGAAACAATCATCCAACTAACTATTTATTAATTCATATACATACTTAGTTTTTTTCATCTAACCAAAATTAATAATTTAGCACGAGGCAACTCTCTAATGTTACAATAAAATGTCAGTATCCTTCAATATCTTAATATATATATATATATAATATAATTTTTTTTATGGAATGTTAATTGAAAAAAGGAATAACTTATTTGAAGATTTACATTTCTTTTAGAGCAAAAGCGTCAATAAGGTAATATCCATTAATCATAAATGAAGCATGAGCTTTAAGTACACAATGTCTATATATATATATAATCACACAATTTTATCCAATTTCACATATATTAATAAAATCCTTGTTTGCTTCGTTAATTAATCATTCTATATTAGTGATTACGGTTAGATTTAATAATCATTTTTATTCGATAGAGTAAATTTTCAGACTAACACCATTCTCTAAGATATATTTTGACTATGCACCTGTATTTTGGGCACATTTACGATGGCACACAACTGTTAGTAAAAGCCGTTAGTTGAAAAATAAATAAATTCTAAACAAGCTAGAACACTCAATATTGATATATAAATGCTGCATAATTATATTGCACAACTTCAAAGAAACGAAGATTTACTTAAATCTTTATTATTACTCTTTTACACATAATGGACAGAAACCTTTAAATTTCTCCCTCCCATCAATTTACCTTTAATTCTTCTGGTATCAAACAACAAGAGTATCAAAGACTAAGAACACAAGACTAAGAAACAAAGGCACCCTCTCTCTCAATTATACCCTTGTACCGGCCAAAAGAAATTATTTTAAGACACAATTATTTTTGCCCAGCGCACCAGGTTAATCTTGGGCCACCCAGAGCTGGCTAGAGAAAGAAACAGACATCCTTTTAGAAGCAGTTTTACTCGGCCTGGGGCAGTCGATCACTGAACCGGCTAGGTCCATGATGATCTCTTTTACCTCCAACATCGAAATACTGGCCTTGATTGTACATGTTGTTCGAGGTCGTGCGGTGCAAATTCCACTCGTGCTCCGAGAACTCTTGGTCATCGGGATGTTTTTGACATCAGGCCATTCACGCATCATCTCATCGTCTAAATCTCCTAACTATTAAATAATCGATTAAAAAGGTTGGTTAGATCGAGAGATATAATCATGAATATTTTAAAACAACAAAACAGTATATATATGTACATATGCAGACCCAATATACTACTTATTTTACTTACCGGGATAGCGTATAGAGGAATTTTTGGGCTTGGCTGCGCATATCGAACATTGGCATTTCCCCGTTTGTAAGGCAAATCGTGGGTATCCATTTTTGGACTAATTTAAAGTGGTCGAAAGCTTGGGCAACATCAACAATAGCCAAAAAAAAATTAAAAAATTAGGAAGAGGGATGATTTGTTAGAAGCCATATCTTAATTGCTTTTGCTTGATCATGAGTGTAGCATTGCATCGTGTATATATATAGCTAGTTGTTAACCAACTTTTTAACAAAAAATTTTAGGTTCAGATGAGGGTGTAGGAAGGCATGAGTGATTAACCATGAGTAATTAATTGGAGTCATGATATGCACTTTAATACGGTCCGTTCAATAGCAATATGAAAATTGAGAAAAAAAATTAATTAATTTTTGTAAGAAGTTGAAAAACAAGTTTATGCATGTGCTGAGATGTCTTCTTTACTTTTTCCATGAAAAAATTTACTTTAGGGGTTGAACTAGAAAAAAACTTCACCAAAAATAATATAGGATGGATGATATCTACTCATAATGAATATGAGATGAGCGCATCTCATCACTTGCCTCAACTAATTTCTAACTTTTTGAATAAATCATAATAGTTTTTTCATATTATTATCAAACAGAACTTAAGATTTAAATTACTCACCCCTTTCATTTCCTGAATCACGAAATAATTTATAAAATTGGTAAGTGACGCAAGGAAATAAACGCACTTTGATAGAGCCCAAGTGCAGGCACGTCAAGTTGTAATATAGTCTCGGAAGTCCGAGTGTCGAACCACAGGGATAAGTGAAAAGGAATGGAATGGATTACGGATTTTACGGTTTTCAGAGTTTGTGTGAGTTGGATTTGTTGTAGAACAACGTAAATGTAAAACAGTTGTGAAAATTAATAAGAAGGCACTAAGGTAGGTGGAGGTTAGTTACGATTTAAGAGACGGTGATCACTAGCTCATACAAAGATTTCAACACAAGGTTTCTCGAGATATGGGGAATGTTGGTGTATCTCTCAATAGCAAAGGGTGCGACGCTAGGTGACTCATTCCCGGATTGAAGCTATATCAAGAAAGAGACAAACGATATTTCACCAAAGACGAGGTTATCATTCCTACCTCTTAGCTACGGGTGTGAAGCAAGGCAACCTATTCCCGATGAAGCTAATCCGAGATAGATATGACAAACTCATCATAAAAAGATTTAACATAAAGCGAGTGTATGATATCTCATGATTTAAAGAATGAAAATTAGAACGTGAATCCTAACAATGAAACGGAATGAGGTTTATGGGATAAATTTGTCATCTCATCATTTATCACTCATGGTAGAAAATAAAGAGTCTAAGTATAACATAAAGTGTAAGAAGCACTCAATATATCAATAAATGAATAAAAAGTAAGCTAACAAATTTATAATCCATCTATGGAGTTTTATGAACTATTTATAATTCTTACAAAAAGGTCAAAAACTCCATGAATGGGGGAAAAAGACTACAAGCTTTCTAGAACCATATAAATATGTTGTATGATCATTAACAACCAAGAACTAAATATACAAGGCATATAAAGTCTTAACTTATCATGAAAATACCTAGAACGCTTAAAAGAATGGATGATATAATGATGAAGAAGAAGATTTACAAATATTTATCAAACTTTAAATATGGATTGAGCCATTAATCACCAAAAATCATATCGCAATCAACCTCCGTAACCTTAGTAAGAGACTACTCCATAATAGATGCAAAAACAAATATTATAGAAGAAGAAATCATTCTTACAAATCAAAACACTTACAAGGAAAAAATGAAGAACAATACAACTTTAGCTCTTCCTTCTCTCTAGAACTTCTAAATGTGTAAAAACTAGATAATGATCTATATCCACTCCTTTAGACTAAAACAATAGCTAAAGGAGTACAAAAACTAATAAAATAAACAAAAAGAAATATCTAGGAACCAAAACCCCCGAAATAAGGCTAAAAGCAGGAGTTGGTGAATGTCCCCGCCAGGCCATGATCGATCATGGGGTCCTCTGCTCTGAAGGCCAATTTGCACCATGATCGATCATGGTATACCCATGATCGATCATGCTTCTGGGAAATTCCTCAGATCAGCATTTTGCGAGCTTTTGACTAGCGCTTGATCAATTCTTCGAACGCCATTGCATCCTATGCCTATAAACACATAGAAACACAACAAAAGCACACCTAGCGGGACGATGTTAGATACAAAACTCGCTAAGACACTACTCTTGAGATAAGAGGATAATTAGGCAGAATTAAAGCAACAAACGCGTCAAGCGACTCCGGGAAAGAGCTTATGCATGACAATATTATGCGTTTATTTGCTTCGGGTCCAAAGCGTTGGCAACTACTAGGAATAACAGGTGTTGGGTGTGTGAAGTCGGGTCCAAAGCGTTGGCAACTACTAGCCAAAGAGTCCTAAAGGCCTCAAGTATGTTATTCCTATCCAATTGGTTCCCAATCCATTCCCTCAGTTCATCGGTTAGAAATGTGGCTAAGTCATTAGCCGTTGGCTCTACATAAGGGGTACCATCCGAGTAGGGGAGGTCATGAGCATTGGGTGGCAAAGCCGGGATTCCCGTAATCTCATTCAAAACCTCGAGGTTAAAATGGACCATTTTCCCTCGAACATGAGCAACATATGCATACGGGGTATTTGGAACTGGGATTAAACTTGCAACAAATCACGACAAATGGAGAGATTACATTGAGTACCTTGTTCACGCAAGTAAGTAATCCATTCTGGATATCGCTCAAACGTTGTTCTTTGGGGGAAATCGTCCAGCGTACCAATGTAGACCGGCCTCTCTATCACTACCGTCCTCGTCTTGAAGGCGTGGTTCCACCATTCAAATTCTTGGCGGCTTCGAAATCCGCGATAGCCACCCTTTGCGACTTCAATGACAAGCGGCTTTGTAGGAGGGTTAGAGGAAGCCATAAAAGAGTAATGTGACGCTTAAGAGGAGGGAGAGACGAGAAATTTCAAGATTTGATTTGGTAGGGCTCGAAATTGGTGAGGAGAGAGAGAAAGGGGGATTTTTGGGATGGGTTTGATGATTGGAGTTCGAAAATTGGAAGATTTGATGGTTGATTCTAGGTGGGGAAGGTTGAAAATGGTGTTTGGGGAAGGTTTGGGATCAATGGGGGAAGATGGGCTAGGGTTTGGAGAGGATTTGCGAGAAGGAGAAGTGAGAAATGGGGGTTTAGAAACGGCTCCCCTGTTTTATTACAGGACCATGATCGATCATGGGTCATTCTGCCCAAATTGATTTTTTTTGTACAATGATCGATCATGGTATACCCATGATCGATCATGCTACTTTCTGCCCAAATGCTCTTCCCCCATGATCGATCATGCTTCTGACTGGCTGAGAAAATTTTTTCACCATGATCGATCATGGACCAATCTGCCAGAAAAAAAATTTCTTTGCCCTCTTTGCACCAAAACACCTTATAGCTCCCCTCAACTTGATCCGTTCAGACTCAATGACACCCAAATCTACGATGACAATTCCTGAAACTCAAAAATACTAACAAAAAACATTATTTACAAACTCGACCCATGCCTTTTAGGCATAAGTCGGGTCTTCAAGAGGGGTGGACTCCTCTCGAGGTGGGAATTCCAAAAACAGCTTAAGGCGTTGTCCATTCACTTTGAAAATGTAGCCGGTTTTAGGATCCTCAACATTCACAGCCCCAAAAGGAAATACGTGACGGACAATGTAGGGACTGGTCCAACGAGACTTTAACTTTCCCGAAAAGAGATGCAGACGAGTATCATAAACAAGAACTTTGTGCCCAAGTTTGAATTCTTTTCTCAAAATGGATTTATCGTGAAAAATTTTGGCACGTTCCTTGATTATCTTTGCATTGTCATAAGCATCTCTCCTTAATTCCTCAATTTCATCCACTTGCAACTTACGGTCAAGCCCGGCTTTTTTCAAATCACAGTTAACCATCTTAGTTGCCCAGTATGATTTGTGTTCCAACTCTACTGGCAAATGACATGGTTTTTCGTACACAATGCGGTAAGGAGACATATCTAGAGTTGTTTTATATGCAGTACGGTAAGCCCAAAGTGCATCGGTCAGTCTTAACGACCAATCCTTGCAGTTCGGGTTTACCGTTTTCTCTAGAATTTGTTTGATCTCCCTATTCGCCAACTCGGCTTGACCATTAGTTTGAGGATGATAAGCGAACGATACTTTGTGGTTTACACCATACTTTTGCATTAATGATTGAAATGGTCTGTTGCAAAAGTGAGTACCGCCATCGCTTATTATTGCCTTGGGAGTGCCAAAACGTGCAAGAATGTGTTCTTTCAGAAATCGGATCACCACTTTGTGATCATTTTTCTTGCACGCTTGGGCTTCCACCCATTTTGAAACATAATCTACAGCAACTAAAATGTAAAGGTTACCGTAGGAGGATGGGAACGGTCCCATGAAGTCGATGCCCCAGCAATCGAAGATTTCAATCATCAAGATGGGATTGAGTGGCATCATGTTCCTCTTAGAGATCCCTCCAAGCATCTGGCATCTTGGACATGCCTTGCAAAAACGTTGTGCGTCCTTAAAGAGCGACGGCCAATACAATCCACTTTGCAAAATCTTCGCGGTAGTTTTCTTTGCCGAGAAGTGTCCTCCGCAAGCCTCAGAATGACAGAAGGATAAAGCTCTTTCCACTTCTTCCTCTGGGATGCACCGCCGGATAATCTGATACGCACAATACTTAAACAGATACGGTTCATCCCAATAGAATCGACCCACTTCGCTCAAAAACCTTTTTCTGTCTTGTGCGCCCCATGACTTTGGTATCTTGTCAGTTACAAGATAATTTACAATGTCTGCATACCATGGGAGCGTCGAGATTGCCAATAATTGCTCATCTGGAAACGAATCTTGGATCGGACTTTCTTCAATGTTGTTCGTAAAAGTGAGTCGAGACAGATGATCGGCCATCACATTCTCGACTCCCTTTTTGTCCTTGATGCTTAAATGGAATTCTTGCAATAAGAGTATCCACCTCAGAAGACGCGGCTTGGCATCTTTCTTTGTGAATAGGTACTTCAACATCGCGTGATCCGTGAAAATCACAATTGGCGATCCTATTAAATAGGATCGAAACTTGTCTAGGGCGAAGACAATTGCTAGAAGCTCTTTCTCTGTCGTGGTATAATTCATTTGCGAATCATTCAAAGTCCTACTTGCATAGTATATCACACCTGGTTTCTTGTCTTTCCGTTGACCAAGAACCGCTCCCATCGTATAATCACTTGCGTCGCACATGAGCTCGAATGGCAAGCTCCAGTCCGGTGTCTGCATAATCGGCGCAGTAGTGAGCATATGCTTCAGAGAGACGATGGCTTCCTCGCACTTGGCATCCCACTCAAAGGGTGCATCCTTGAGAAGTAGATTACACATCGACTTGAAAATGGAACTGAAGTTCTTGATAAACCTCCTATAAAACCCAGCATGTCTTAGAAAGGATCGGGCATCTTTGACATTTTTGGGTGTAGGAAGTTTGGCAATCAATTCAATTTTGGCTTTATCCACTTCGATTCGTTTTGAAGAAATGATGTGCCCCAAAACAATTCCCTTGGTAACCATAAAATGGCACTTCTCCCAATTCAATACCAATTGTTTTTCCACGCATCTTCCCAAGACCTGTTCTAAGTTAGTCAAGCAATTGTCGAATGACTTACCATAGACGGTAAAGTCATCCATAAAAACTTCCAAAGTCCTTTCCACCATATCGCTAAAAATACTTAGCATACACCGTTGGAAAGTGGCCGGTGCATTACATAGACCAAAGGGCATTCTTCGATAGGCGAAGGTACCAAAAGGACATGTAAAGGTGGTCTTTTCTTGTCATCTAGGTCAATCTCAATCTGATTGTACCCGGAAAAACCATCGAGGAACGAGTAATATTCATGGCCCGCTACCCTTTTTAGAGTTTGATCCAAAAAGGGGAGTGGAAAATGATCTTTACGAGTTGCCTCATTAAGTTTACGGTAGTCAATACACATTCGCCACCCGGTGGTGACTCTTTGTGGAATCAACTCGTTTGATTCATTCTTTACTACCGTAAGACCCGATTTTTTCGGTACCACTTGAGTTGGACTAACCCATTTACTATCCGAGATTGGATAGATGATCTTTGCATCCAACAATTTCAACACCTCGTTCCTAACCACTTCTTGCATGTTAGGATTCAACCGGCGTTGAAATTGTCTCGATGTTTTTGCCCCATCCTCCAAGTGAATTTTATGTGTACAAATCAAAGGGCTTATTCCTTGGAGGTCGGCAAGAGTCCAACCAAAAGCTTTTTTATATTTACCAAGCAAATGAACTAACCTTCCTTCTTGGTCATCCGAAAGTTCGGACGAGATGATGACGGGGTAAGTGTCTGAAGCTCCTAAGAAGGCATACTTCAAATTGCTAGGCAATAGTTTGAGATCCATTTGTCCTTCAAGCTTTTTGGTGGACGATGATGTGTTTTCCTCTTTCTCCGAGACCTGTTTGTCAGACAAATAGAACACTTGCATACAATCCTCGGGTTCATTGGAAGTGGTTAGATAACCTTCCGTTGACTCCGATTCGAAGTTTGCCACAAAGTGGTCTTAGATACATGACTCTATCATGTTCACGTGTTCGTTTTCCTCTTCATCATCATCATCTTTTTTATTACTCAAAGAGAACACGTTTAGCTCGAGAGTCATGTTTCCAAAAGTTAACTTCACGATTCTGTTCTTGCAATTTATTATAGCATTAGAAGTGGCAAGAAATAGTCGTCCGAGGATAACCGGAATCTCGTTAGCGGGATTCAACACTGGTTGCATGTCGAGGATGATGAAATCAACCGAAAAATAAAACTTGTCAACTTGGACAAGTACATCCTCGACTATCCCTCTTGGAATTTTAACGGATCGGTCCGCTAATTGAATCGTGACTCTCGTGGGTTTTAACTCACCCAGCCCCAATTGTTGATAAACCGAATATAGGAGCACATTAACACTTGCTCCCAAATCTAATAATGCGTTCTTTATCCTACAATTTCCTATGGCACACGAAATTGTGGGTCACCCGGGGTCTTTGAACTTGGGGGCTCTCGTGCCTTGCATGATGGAGCTCACTTGCTCCGCCATAAAGGCCTTTTTCTTGACATTCAACCTTCGTTTGGTAGTACATAAGTCCTTGAGGAACTTAGCGTACGAAGGTATTTGCTTGACCGCGTCAAGCAATGGAATGTTGATTTTCACTTGCCTAAAAACATCCAAAATCTCGGTATTAGATTTGGACGGTTGGTTCAATCTCTCTGGAAATGGAACTTTGATTCCATTTTTGATTTTTCCGAGATCCTATTTTCCTTGTTTCTCTTCCTCTCTCTTCTTTTCTTCGCTCACAACCTCCTCAACTTTCGTGGCCTCAACTATGTCCGCCACCTTGGGGGTTTTAGGAACAATAGTTTTGTCTACCTCCTTCCCACTCCTTAAGATTGTGATAGATTTGAGTTCTTCTAACTTGGTGCTAGACTCTCCTCCCTCTATAACTTGAACTTGACCTCTAGGGTTAACTAAAGGTTGAGAGGGGAATTTTCCCTTCTCTTGGGTAGCTAGGGCGGTGGTGAGTTTAGACATTTGAGTTTTTAACTCACCCACATCACGATCCGTTTTGTCCACAAATGATCTCAACAAAGCTTTCAAGTTTTGGTTTGGATTTTGATTTTGAGGTGGAACAAAAGAGTTTTGAGGTTGTTGTTATTGCCTTTGGTTTTGATGATATTGGTTGTGGTTCTGACTTTGATTTTCTCACCAACTGAAATTGGGGTGATTCTTCCATCCCTCATTGTACCTTTGAGAATAGGGATTGTTTTGGTTTCGGTTTTGGTTGTACTGGTGTAAAGCATTGACTTGGGCGGGATTTTTGAGGACTTCCCGAAAAGCGGGAATGGTAGGGCAATCCTCGGTAGTGTGTCTCGAATTTTCACAAATGACACACAACTGACTCGAAGATACTACGTTGACCTCCTTAAGCTTACTTGCTTCCATTGCCTCTACTTTCTTAGACAACTGGAATAACCTCGCACCCATGTCATCCTCATTGGACACTTGGTACAACCCACCCCTTCCTTGAGTTTTGGCTTTGGGTTCTTCGGAATAGGTGTTCCAATTTTGAGCACATTCCGCTAATTCATCAAAATACAATAAAGCCTCATCGGGATTCTTACTCAAGAATTGACCATTACACATGGTCTCAACAAATGTACGCATATCAGGGGTGAGTGATTCATAAAAGAAACTAACAAGGCTCCAAGTTTCGTGACCATGATGAGGGCATGCGATTAGAAGTTCCTTGTATCTTTCCCAACACTTATAGAAAGTTTCGTTGTCTTTTGGCGAAAAATTGGATATCGCCCTTCTTGAAGCATTGGTTCTATGAACGGGAAAGAATTTTTTTAGAAACTCCGCTTGAAGCTCTTGCCAAGACCGAATTAATTGCAGTCTTTGAGCATTTAGCCAAATTTTTCCTTTATCTTTAAGGGAGAAAGGGAAGAGTTTTAAACGCATGACATCCTCGTTAACATTTGCCTCACGAAATGTGGAGCAGACTTCTTCAAAGTCTTTCAAATGCAAGTATGGGTTTTTCGACTCCATACCATGAAAAGAAGGGATATGTTGAAGCAAGCCCGGTTTGAAAGAGAACGCTCCGGCTTGGCCAGCGAGAAGCACAATGCACGAATTCGAAGTTATGCGAGGTGGTTGAAGGTAGTCCCTCATGGTCCTAACAGGAGGAACATTGTTGGTACCTTCCCCTTCATTATCGCTTTTGTGATCCGCTGCTCTTCCTTGGTTTGCCATTCTTGGAGATGTGGGAGGGCTAATTTGAATATCCACGAACAATCGCCCTTGCATGGGCTTGGAAAACGATTCGAATAGCTCCTTGGGAAATCTACAAAATCAAACAAGAATAAGGGAGAAAAATAAATTAATGAAATGGAGAGATACTCACAAAGAAAGGTTTTATACAAAACCTGAGATCCGCCTTTTGCCTTGATCCCCGGCAACGGTGCCAAAAACTTGACGCAAGGAAATAAACGCGCTTTGATAGAGCCCAAGTGCAGGCACGTCAAGTTGTAATATAGTCTCGGAAGTCCGAGCGTAGAACCACAGGAATAAGTGAAAAGGAATGGAATGGATTACGGATTTTACGGTTTTCAGAGTTTGTGTGAGTTGGATTTGTTGTAGAACAACGTAAATGTAAAACATTTGTGAAAATTAATAAGAAAGCACTAAGGTAGGTGGAGGTTAGTTACGATTTAAGAGACGGTGATCACTAGCTCATACAAAGATTTCAACACAAGGTTTCTCGAGATATGGGGAATGTTGGTGTATCTCTCAATAGCAAAGGGTGCGACGCTAGGCGACTCATTCCCG
This sequence comes from Lonicera japonica, assembly GCA_021464415.1. NCBI lineage: Eukaryota > Viridiplantae > Streptophyta > Magnoliopsida > Dipsacales > Caprifoliaceae > Lonicera > Lonicera japonica. The sequence continues at coordinate 33,804,402 of CM038470.1, read as the reverse complement.
GATTGAAGCTATATCAAGAAAGAGACAAACGACATTCCACCAAAGACGAGGTTATCATTCCTACCTCTTAGCTACGGGTGTGAAGCAAGGCAACCCATTCCCGATGAAGCTAATCCGAGATAGATATGATAAACTCATCATAAAAAGATTTAACATAAAGGGAGTGTATGATATCTCATGATTTAAAGAATGAAAATTAGAACGTGAATCCTAACAATGAAACGGAATGAGGTTTATGGGATAAATTTGTCATCTCATCATTTATCACTCATGGTAGAAAATAAAGAGTCTAAGTATAACATAAAGTGTAAGAATCACTCAATATATCAATAAATGAATCAAAGGTAAGCTAACAAATTTATAATCCATCTATGGAGTTTTATGAACTATTTATAATTCTTACAAAAAGGTCAAAAACTCCATGAATGGGGGAAAAAGACTACAAGCTTTCTAGAACCATATAAATATGTTGTATGATCATTAACAACCAAGAACTAAATATACAAGGCATATAAAGTCTTAACTTATCATGAAAATACCTAGAAAGCTTGAAAGAATGGATGATATGATGAAGAAGAAGAAGATTCACAAATATTTATCAAACTTTAAATATGGATTGAGCCATTAATCACCAAAAATCATATCGCAATCAACCTCCGTAACCTTAGTAAGAGACTACTCCATAATAGATGCAAAAACAAATATTATAGAAGAAGAAATCATTCTTACAAATCAAAACACTTACAAGGAAAAAATGAAGAACAATACAACTTTAGCTCTTCCTTCTCTCTAGAACTTCTAAATGTGTAAAAACTAGATAATGATCTATATCCACTCCTTTAGACTAAAACAATAGCTAAAGGAGTACAAAAACTAATAAAATAAACAAAAAGAAATATCTAGGAACCAAAACCCCCGAAATAAGGCTAAAAGCAGGAGTTGGTGAATGTCCCCGCCAGGCCATGATCGATCATGGGGTCCTCTGCTCTGAAGGCCAATTTGCACCATGATCGATCATGGTATACCCATGATCGATCATGCTTCTGGGAAATTCCTCAGATCAGCATTTTGCGAGCTTTTGACTAGCGCTTGATCAATTCTTCGAACGCCATTGCATCCTATGCCTATAAACACATAGAAACACAACAAAAGCACACCTAGCGGGACGATGTTAGATACAAAACTCGCTAAGACACTACTCTTGAGATAAGAGGATAATTAGGCAGAATTAAAGCAACAAACGCGTCAAGCGACGCCGGGAAAGAGCTTATGCATGACAATATTATGCGTTTATCAGTAAGTAATGTGTTCACATTTGGTGGATTCGCTTTTTTTTACGAAGGACCTTCCGTTTGAGCTACTAGAAAAGGATAAATCAGATGTGAGTTAGCAGGCCTAGCTTAATATTATTATTATTGTAATATAATGTGAACAAGCAATATATAGTTTTTTGATGAACACTTTCTCTATTATATATTATCATATTAAAATTCAAAGGAGCCCACCCCAAAGATTTTTTTTTCAGTAGAAATTATATTAATGATATAACCACTAGGCCCAACAAGCTCTTAGGCGACGCACATTGTCCGTCTCCTAAGATAACTATGTTTGTCTCCTAAGAGTCAGGCGACGAGCAAGCCGTCTCGTAAGAGCCGTTGCCTAATTTGCGTCTCCTAAGATCTTAGGCGACGTAGAAATATAGGTTCGTCTCCTAAGTATCTCTTAAGCGACGTCATAATGTACGTCTCCTAAGTATATCTTAAGCGACGCACATAATGTACGTCTCCTACGTGAATTCTCAAGCAACGTACATAATGAACGTCTCCTAAGTGACCAACTTAGGAGACGCACACTGACCAATGTGCGTCTCCTAAGTTGGTCACTTATGAGACGAACATTGATCAATGTACGTCTCCTAAGTGACCAACTTAGGAGACGCACATTGGTCAGTGTGCGTCTCCTAAGTTTGTCACTTAGGCAACATACATTGGTGAATGTACGTCTCTTAAGTCATACCCTTAAGAGACGTACATTGACCAATGTGCGTCTCCTAAGATGGGGTACATGTCCTTCTTAGGAGACACACATTGGTCAATGTACGTCTCCTAACAGGAAACTTAGGCAACGTACATTGACTAATGTGCGTCTTCTAAGATGGGACGCAAGGCCTTCTTAGGCGACGTACATAGACCAATGTACGTCTCCTAAGTAAAAGACCATTTTTTCCAAAAATGCTAGAATTAAAATTACTCATGCAATAAAAGCTGCATTTTATATATCTGTTATCAAAATTTATACCAAGAATAACCTGTAATCCCAAACAACTAATTTCAAAACACCAAAATTCACAAAATTACAATTCATAAAGCTACATCATGCAATTCACAAAATTTAATTAAACTGTCAACATATACATAAAGTCTCAAAGCACTTGGGATGGAAAAAATTAAATATTTGTTAAAGTCTCAAAATATTCAAAATATACAGTCTCAAAATGAACCAAAAAGTTAACTTATGGCTGTTGGCGGGAAGTACTCTCTCCACCGGAAGCACTTCCTCCAAAAAGTAGCCGGAGTCGAGCTTCCATATCTTCCATCTTTCGTCGTTGTTCTTCATTTGCTCGTTGTTGTTCGGCCTTGAATCGTCGCATTTCTTCGGCCTCTTGTTCAACCTTAATATAAAAAATTAGTTCGCTACTTATGGTGGTGGTACTTCCTCCATTTCTTTATCTCTGTCCACTCCCAATTCCACATTCACATTTCACTGAATACTTATATTTAAATTTAAAAAATGTTCGTATAAAATATTAAAAATTAAAATTGAGATTAAAGATATATTTTTAAAGGTTAAAACGAATGCACAAGAGTCAACATATTAAACTATTGCGCGTTTGACACGGCTATTCATTTTATTAATAATCAAGGCTTGAAACAAATGTATTAAAGACTATATATATAGCTTTAGTACCAGTAATAGCATGATCATACAAAGGGGGGGGGGGGGATTAAATTTGTACCCAGCTAATTAAGTTAGGTAGAAAACCTTTTTTTTTCCCGCTTCTACTGTTAACCAACTTTTCAAGAAAACTTTTGAAGTTATAGTTTGGTTAATGCGTAGGAACTTTATTCAATTCCTTTGCAACGTTTCAAAAAAAGTTTTTAAGTTATATTTTGGAGAATACTTCATTCAATTCTTTCGCAACGTTTCAAAAAAAGTTTTTAAGTTATAGTTTGGTGAATAAATAGCATAGTAATAAAAGCGTGTACACGGATTCGGGAGATTCAAGGTTCAAATTTCACCCGGGTGATCAAGGAGGGTTTCTTTGTTGCTTTTAATAAAAGAGAGAGGCTTTGAAAATGAAAATTAAAAAGTCATAGAGAACAGCTTTGTAGGTTTTGCAATTGTAACTTAAACAATGTACAACTAAAAGCACGGGATATAATCTTGTTGTGGAGAAGTTCTACTTATTTTCATAGATAGTTTTGTAGATTTCAACCTAACCAATGGTCAATATTATTACCTATGTTCAATAGTCGAAGTTGATACATTAATGAGGTTCCATTAAAAAAAATAGGACTATTAATTCGAGATATCCCAAAGCAACAATCTACCTTATTACAATTATGTTGACTTTATAAACCAACCCTGGAAACAAGTACAATAATGGTTCAAACAAATGCAATAATCTCATTTAATTTAGATATATAAATGGCCAAAAATAACCTATATTGAGGAATAATCACTCAACTTCAATAACCCAGATGTCAAAAGTAAAGAATAATCCATGGATTATCTTGGGATTTGGTTTAAAACCTATAGAATTTTTGGGCTTTCATTAATATTAAAAAAATAGATATATGAATTTATATTCTAATTGATTTCACAGCAATGAATATTAGTAATATTGAAGTCCCACTGTCCACAAGGTTTTGATTTGAAGCAAGATAAGTGAAAACACAAAAGGCTTGATTTATACTTGCGTACAACTGCTAGAAAATGTTGCAATGGTGAGCTGTTAATTTCTTACTTATCTTTGTCGATATCGACATCAATCGCAGGCATAGTTCCCTTTATTCATGGATCGGAATTGTAGTGATAAGGATTGAAGATGTAGAAGTCAGAGAATGTAATCGAAATCAAAGACAACCGTATCAAAATTGGAGAGCTCCAAAAATAAATGATATAATAGAGAACGGGTTTTGAGGTTTTGTCATCACCATGTGTGAAATCAAGTAGAATGCATCGCATTATTGTTGGTTTTATTTTGTCAATTTCTCAAATTGGAAAATTTGATTGCTAATTGCCATATTGGCTCCTTTTTTTTTCTTTTTTTTTTACTTTTGGACTTGATCAAATTAGATTGGCAGGGCATGTCAGAACGGATTTGATGCAAAATTTTAAAACCAACATTGGATCGAATTGGATGTGGATGATCTAAAAACCACCGGATTAGATTCCCCCCCCCCCCCCCCCCCCCCCGGCAAATAAAATCCAATAATAGTAATGAAGTAATACAACTAGGGCAAGGATAGGGAAAAATTGAATGGGAAACTTGATACATTTGAAAACCATTTAAGGTAATTGAAAAGAAAAAAAAAGCCTTAACAAGCATGGTTTTGTAAAATTAGATTGATCAAATTAGATTGGCAGGGCATGTCAGAACGGATTTGATGCAAAATTTTAAAACCAACATTGGATCGAATTGGATGTGGATGATCTAAAAACCACCGGATTAGATTCCCCCCCCCCCCCCCCCCCGGCAAATAAAATCCAATAATAGTAATGAAGTAATACAACTACGGCAAGGATAGGGAAAAATTGAATGGGAAACTTGATACATTTGAAAACCATTTAAGGTAATTGAAAAGAAAAAAAAAAGCCTTAACAAGCATGGTTTTGTAAAATTCAAAAGGAAGGTGCGACAAGGGTGTCTCGAACTTAGGTGGGGGAGAATGTCACCAACCATCAACCTAGAGGCTTACAAAAGGTTCTAGAACCTACAGAAATACGCCAAGTGAATGGAGTGCCCTGGAAGCCTGTAGAATATTTAGATATTTTGTACTTAAAGAATATTCTACAATTGTATAGATTTATATGGAATTGTATAGAATCCTAGAATATTCCAAAGAATTGAACCAGACCGTAGATTAAAATAGATCTCCACCATCCATTAAGGAGGGGAAGCCTATAAATAGATGAGGAATTCATTTGTACCACCATCGAAGAATTATAAGCTTTCTCATATATAATAAAAAGGCTTGTTGTAAAGTTAAAGTCTAACCGCATAACGCATCTCTCGTAATTGCTATTAATTGGGTTATATCTCTCGCTATGACACATCTCTCTTAATTGCTATTAATTGGTACATCCCTCTTAATTGCTATTAATTGGTTATATATCTCTTAATGCTTGGGTTAAAACTAAGCATTGCATCCAGAATTTTTTTTAGTTGGGTTAAAAGTAAGCATTGCATATTTTATAATTTCTTAACTAGCTAATTTTTCAAGAATTTTTTTTTTAAGTTCTGATTTGGTGAATGTGTAGCAACTTCATTCAATTCTTAATCAACTTTTTCAAATAAGTAGGAACCTCATTCAGTCCCACGACACAAATATTCAATCATAATAATTATTAAAAAAATAAACCTTTGAATCATAATAATAAAATTTCTAATTAGCTACTTGGGATTTGATTTGATTTGAAACCTATAGAATTTTAGGGCATTTATTAATCTTAAAAAAAACACAAAATTGATTTCACATCAAGAAGTAAAAACACAAAAGGAATGATATACACTTACAACTGCTAATACAACGGTATCGAAATTGGAGAGTTCCGAACATGATTGATATCATAGAAAACAGGTCTTGAGATTGACTGCTAAGAGAAGGGTATCGAAATTGGAAACCTCTGAACATGATTGATATCATAGAGAATGGGTCTTCAAATCCAACTTGGAGAGATTGGATTCATTCTTAATTTTTATACTTTTATTAATTAACATAGAATAATCAGAAACGGTTGTCAAGAGCTCAGAACTATTCAGAGGTTTTCTTATCATCCTCTGTTGTTGTAAATACAGGTTTTCTCATCATCCTCTCATCATCCTCTGTTGTTGTAAATACCAACAAATTGATTGTTGTGTTAAATTGGTTGTCGTAATACTAACAAATTGGTTGTTGTAAAATAATGGCCAATGTGAGTAATTGGGAAGGGAGATACAGAGAAATACCAACAATTTGAGGAGAGAAAAAAAAATTATTTTTATTATTTTCCCCTTAACCGTAGTATTTTTTTATTTTTAAATTTTTTCCCCTTTACCGTAGTAATTTGGTGTAGAGAAATAACTCAGAGTTGGTGAGAATTCTGTAAACTGGCTCATGTGAGAATTCAACTCAAAGTTGTAGCATTATTGTTGGTTATATTTTCTCTATTTGTCGTATTTACTAATTTGGAAAATTTATTTGTCAATTGTCATAGTGGCTCTTTTTTCTTCTTTATATTTAATTGGATTGCAATAAAACCAATCCAATCTAATGGTTAATTGGATTTGATCCAATGAGATTGGAAGGGAATATCGGATCGAACTGGATGCGGATGATCTAAAAACCACCGGATCAGATTCCCACCCCTATAATTTAAGGGATTTAATTTGCTCTATATTTATAAATTTAAATTTCAGTAATAAAATCCTAGAACAGTATTGAACTAACACAACCATGGCAAGGATAGAGAAAAATTGAATGGGAAACTTGATACATTTGAAAACCATTTAAGGGAATTGAAAAAAAAAGCGTTAACATGCATGGTTTGTAAAATTGATTTTGATTAGGACACACAAAGATGCGGTAGATATCTCGATTTCCATTTATAAATTTAATTAAGTACCAGACTCTTATCTCAGATAATTCCAAATTTTAAAATGTGCAAGTGTGCTCTTCATATGCATTGTAATAAGAAGACTATTAGAGGTGTTACGATCCAAACTCTAAGCTATGCAAGTATGCTCTATGTCACAACCTACCTTGCCATTTTCATTGAGACTAAACTCTCTACGTACATAATCGCTCCCAAACTTGTTGGTGCCCCACGAACTTCAATATCCCTAATTTTGTTGGCGTCGAGGTCACAAGAAACTAGTTGTCCGTTGTCTCGCTGCAAAAGGAGCTCGTTGTGCTGGGCAAATGACAATGGTGAATGGATACCCAAAAGAGGACCAACAGTGAATTGTTTAGTCCAAGACTCTTTGACGCCATATTCCTTCATCACCCATATCTCAAAGTTTTTGGGTGCCTGATTATAATCCTCAAAAAGAATCAGGGCAAAAGATTCATTATTTAGGACGGCAAGACGACTCCTCTTATTCCTATAGCAAGTACCAGGGAAATGTATTTCTTTAAACACCTCCGTGCTCATGTGGAAAGAAAGGATCGACTTGTATGCACTATTATCACAGTAGTTTTGTGCATACCAATGAAACACTCCATTAAAGAGCAGCTCTAAACAAAATTCAAACTGAACTCTTGGCAAACTAGCATCAAGCTTTCTCCACGAATTATTACTTAAGTTGAATATTTCAGCTTTTACGGTATGGCCACGACCACCAGAGGGAGTATGATAATAGATGTTAATGATCCTAACAACCTTGTAGTTATTGTTTTTTTCATCGAATCCAAATCCAAGACCCAATTCTCTTTGCATCAAACCTGGAAAATAGTCATCGAAGAGAGGAGGAAGTGTCTTGAATTCTCTTGTAGCAGGGTTACATAAAACAATGTCACCATTATGAACAAGACAAATAATGCCATTCCAAGGACCAAACATCCGTATATGTTGATACGATGTTGGAAAAAAGGTACATCTATGTCTGTTGATACAACATCAAGTGTTTCTTTGGAAACGAAAGACAAAACGTTCTTGCTATGTTGTTTGACGAAACGTTTAACGAGGAGGCATTCGTTTTTGTTGAAGGTGGCGCGATTGAAGTGCTTGGCAATGAAACTAGGATCATCTATCGTTGCACGCCATGCTTTACAAACACACCTACACCTCAGCAACGATTTCACCGGCAACATGGATAGAAACTCTTCAACCACATCTTTTGGTAGATCCGCAATCATCATTGGAGAAGGAGGCCGAGGGAGAGACGAATTAAATCGGATAACTCGATCAATTTGGGAGCTGTTGTCGTTGGTGAAAATTAATTTTTGGGGAGACGATGATATGAGGACTCAATAAAAATACTCCTATTTATAACGTATATCTAATGACACTTCCAACTCCTATATGACACTTCCAACTCCTATATATTCTAATAAGGACTCAACAATTTCTCTATCTACTGAGACTTGTATCTATCTCCTCCTCCAACTACGCAAATTTAAAAAGGAAACAAACTAAATTTGGAAAATAAATAAATAAGTAAAATAGAAGCACGCTCGGAATAATAAAGCTCACGTCATACATCAGCGGTGCTTGTTCTATTTTTAGGGGTAGGGTGGGTAATGGGTTTAAAGGAATAAGAATCCGAGAAGTTTCTATTGGATGTTTGGGTATGCCGGTATATATTTATATTAATTTTATGTTTGTCAATATTCGAACTTGGGATATTTTTAAATAATTCACTTCAACACGTGTTTAATAATAGACAAGTCACTGAAACACTCTTGCGATTTATATTATCTGCAGAAAATTACCCGCGGAGCACAAATTAAAGACAACAAATATTTATTGGCAGGGCACTACCAGAAAATTAATTACCAAAATTATGTACTTGTGTCAATTATATTACTTACCAAAACAACAGTCAACTTTTACCATGAAATGTTTGCCCTTTGTCCCTTTTTGTTTTATTCACGCTTACTCTATTGCCTACTAACTAACCCATCTTATTTTATTCGCACCAATCTTAAATAAAAGACGGTTCATAATTTTTTTGTACAAGTCTTAATTACACATATTAAAATTGGTACATATTTGAACATTTGTATATTCATTCGTGTACAATATAGTACCCAATTAGACAAAATTGTACCTCATTATGTTTATCTAACTAATTCCGAATAAAATATTTTATACAAGTGTAGCATAGTCATATGAAACTATTCTATAGATTTTTTAGAGATATAAAGTAAACATGGTGCGGTGGCCAGTGTGACAGTCGCCGAAGATGGGTTATTGAACTACGGTAGAAAAGCAGGGGGTGAGAGTTTTGCTTTTAGAGCTAGAGAGAAAGAAATCGATTAATAAAAATGAAAAATTTTGAGTACTAAATAAAAAAGGCAAAGTAGGAAAAATAAATCATGTTTCTACCTATTTTATAAATATGGAGCTGTTTTATGACTTTCGTAATTATTTTCCAAAAGTTTAGTAATTTTTGCCTTGACAGTGTTATGTAGGCAAATGTTTGTCGTCTTTAAGTGAAGAGCTCTGGACAGTTTACATGCAAATTTATAGAGGGAAGAAAATGGCGACCAGCTATTATTGTCAAGGTTCCCTAATATTTTATCCAAATGGGATGGTGTTTGGTGAAGAAAAACGTTTAACCAAGTGAGAAACTTAATATACATCAAATACAGACGGTAAATATATATATATATATATGAGTCTCTCTGTTTAGACCACGGTTCTCGTTTTAAATAATGTACTAATGTCAAATTGTCTAAGTTACTTATTTTAAGTTTTAACCTCATCAATAAGCTTTAACTCTAATGGTATGACTGTCCAGTTTTTACATGAATGGGCAATGTTTGAGCCCTATCAGCAGCCAGGACCATCAGGTATAACAAATTTAGATTAAAAGCAAGTTTTCAGAGAATAATTCGAGAGCGACAATGATACAAGCTCAAACCTTATTAAGAATACAAATGTTGTTTTGGTTCGAATTTTTAATTGATTTTTCTTTTTAGATTTGGAACATTAATTTCACATTCGTAGATAATCCCTCAAATTGAAAATCCTCAGTTTTTTATATTTCCTTAAAAAAAAGTGCTTTTGGACAATAGTGTTCCTATCAAGTTATTAAAACAATATAAGTTTTTTTTGTCAAAACATGTTTAGCTACGAAGATATACGATATGCTTTTCACCATTTATATTTCTAATTGAACGAAAGTTATAACTTTTTATATTTTTAATTAAAAGTTTAATTTATTTTTCAAAAAATAAATAATATAGCAAATCTCGTAATAATAATAATAAAAAAATAATTTACCATTTATTATGTCAAAATTAATTTATCCACTCAAAAAGGTATTAAATATGGCCTATGAAGGAGAAAGTATAGCATGACTCGTGAGCAATAAAAACATCCAAATAAGAAATTAAAATGCAACATAAAAATATTATGGGGGCATTGCCCTCGCATCCCAATGTCCGACTGGTTAGGTTTTGGTTTCAATTCACTCCTTCTTCTATGTTGTTAAATGATTTTTTCCAATTTAGCTCAACAGCCAATTTGAGTGAATGTAGGGGTGTTAAAGTCAATCTGAAAACCGATCGAACGAACCGAACCGATCTAGACCGACCTGCAAAACTCCGAATCGAAAAAGATGACATTTTATAAGAATATATTATTTATTAATTGTATATAATGATAATCTTAAAAAAAATAGTCATTAACGCATGCCTTTATTATTTAATTAACTACACAATGCTAAGATATCACATACATGATAGAAAGATAATTCATCATTTTATTTAATGTGTTTCATTCTTATAAATGTACAAATAAAATTGTAATTAAATAGAAAACATGGTATTTATATGTTGCTCCTTATTTCTAAAAAAATCATGACTTTAATTTAAATATCAATCATTTTTACGTTACAATTAGTATTACATTTTTATGTTAAATTGATTTAAAAAAAACAACATATGTCAAAACCGAATAAAACCGAACTGAAATCGAACCGAACTGAAATCGAACCGAACCGAAACCGAATTTTTATATTTTGTTTGGGTTTAGGATACCTTAGTTTCTACCCCGACCGAAACCGAAAACACCCCTAAGTGAATGGCATCAAATGATTTGTCACTTAAAAAGAGTGGGATTGATAAGGCCTTGAAGGGCCTAATAAAGAAATTTTTCATTTAATAAAATGGTGGTGGTCCATCTTCATAAGACTTTTTTTATTTTGGTTTTTCGTCCGATTTGCATGTTCCACTTAAATTTAGTTTTCTTAATATAAGTTAAAAAAAAACCTCAAAAAAATATAAACTAAAAAAAAATGTCCACAAGTATTTCATACTTTTGACAATGCATAAAATGAATGTGTGTGTTGTTATTCTTAAATGAATGAGCATAAAATAATTGTAACTATCATAAATGAATGAGCATAAAGTAATTGTAACTAGCTTAAATGAGTGTTTGTGTGTAAAATGTGTTTGTTTTGTGTAACATTATTGTGATAAATTTACTATTATATAAAATAAGAACATATTTTAACTGTTTTGACGCTGCTGCTCCGTCATAATTTTAATTTTTTCTTTTGGTATCCCAATTTAATTACTTAATGTCTTTCACATAATGTTTTTCCCTTTCAATCCTTGAATGCTAAATTTGTGAATTACTAATTATTTGGTTAGACAATGTTAATAATAGGGCATGAACTCATACTCTCAAGTATAAAGACATCATGCTATTACCGCTTGACTATAGATAAGCATATTTTTTAAATACAAAAATCTAATAAATATAAATTGTACGTGCTTTGAATATATCCCAAATTTTAGTATTTATTAATTACATTCTTCACTGCACAGGAATATTGGGCCTATATCCTTGACATTAAACAGGCTGATTTATGCCCAAAATGGAATTTTTTTTTCATTGTTTCCGTTTATCCATTTAAAGTGGAGGTCGGCTTGGGCTTTAAAATATGTCCATGCGATATAGCAATCACAAGTATATGGAACACTGAATTGTCTAATTTGATTCATGTGAATACTTGATAAAAAGTACAAATGACACAATAAAAAAAAGAAAGAAATGAAACACATATTCCTTCCGATTAATTATTTATGCAAAAAGTTTTCCTACTCTTTACTAGCTAGATTTAGCATGTATAGAGATAATCTTATGACACCTTAAATGATAAATGAATTACATTAGAACTTTCTAATGGATTATATCAAAACTTTCAATTTGGCGTGTAAATAAGTGTGGGGCCAAAGATTGAAATAAGCAATACAACCGTTGATCTAGAAACTCCAATGTATAATCTGATCAAGGAATATAATATGGTATACAATTCTATTCCCTCTTATTGTTAAATGATTTTTTCCAATTTGGCTCAACAGCGAATTTGAGTGAATGGCATCAAATGATTTGTCATTTAAAGACAGTGGGATGGATAAGGCCTTCAAGGGCCTACTAAAGAAAATTGTCCTGTAGTAAAATGGGTGTGGTCCATCTTCATAAGTCCTTTTTGTTAGTTTTTAGCCCAATTTGCTTCTTCACCTTAATATGAGTTCACCTTAAGTGAATTGGATGATCATAAAATAATTGTAAGTAGGCAAAAAGTTTGCAACTATTCTAAATTAAATGAGTGTGTTTTTGTATAAAATATGTCTCTTTTTGTGTAAAATTATTGTGATAAATTTAGTATTATATAAAACATGAACATATTTTAACTCTTTTGAAGTTCCGTTATATATTTAATTTTTAATTTTATCCTTCAACTTTTTTCATCCAAAAAAATTCACCACTGGGCTGATCATTATCTATACTGTATATTAAGTATGAGCCCCCTATTGGTGTCCCTATTTAGTTACTTAATGCCCTTCAGATAATGTTTTTCCCTTCTAAACCTTGAAGGCAAAATTTTTAAACTACTCATTATTTTGTTAAATAATATTAATTTGTATGGTGGGTTCTTCTCTAATTTTGTACATTTTTGCTATATTTAGGGGCGATAATCCGTCAAATATTGTTATATTAACTATAGATACAATAATTAATATGACAAACACTTGATGTAGTTACTAATTCATGGTAAATAGTAGTATAGGTAACTTATTATGGTATTTATACACACGCTATATTTAATATTCTATATTACTTAAAAAATCAAAATAAATAGTTGTAGTTTTGAAAAAATTTCTCAAATTGAACAGTTAGTTTACTCAACATAACTTATGGTGAAAAATACATATCATCTCACTACTCAAGTTAATAAAATTTAAAGAAATACCCACCACACAACTTACATCAAAAAATATCTACCATCATAATACTCATGTTAAATAGGGCTTGAACTCATAATCTCAAGTATAAAGTCATCATGTTAATACTGCTTGACCATAGATAAACACATGTTTTAAATACAAAAATCTACCGGATATAATATCGCACATGCATTGAATGTGCTCCAAGTTTTAGTTTTTATTAATTATATTCTTTCAATTAATGGATAGAAAAAAGGCAACTTCCCCCTGCAGGGAATATTGGGCCTATATCCTTAACATTAAATAGGCCGATATAGGCTCAAAATGGAACTTTTTAATTGTTTCCCTTTAACCATTCAAGGTGGGGGTGGGTTTCGGCCGTAAAGTTGGTCCATGGGTTATAGCAATCACAAATACATAGAACATAGCTATTGTCGAATATAATGTAACCGTCCGTTTCGTAACAAACAAAAAAAAAATATTGATTTGCGCTAGAGGTAAGTAATTAAGTTGATTGATGCGGTGAAATGCGCTCTATTTTTACTATAAATGTTTTCTATCCTTCTTTATTTTTTTATGAATTATTTTTGTTCCAAAGAAAAAAAAACATGGAAAAATTCAAAAAGTTAAAAATTAACGTTTCATTATATTACTCAACTTATTTTTCAATTCCTTTCATAAATCACTTGTTTTTCCTGTCATTTTCCATTTTGTTATCTAATAATATCTCTAAAATTCTAAATATTTTCCCAAATCTCAATCAAAAGAGCTTGCAGGCTGCTGGAGTAAATTTTTGTGCTGGCAAGCAATGCATGAAATTCACATATAAATATCCAAGCCCGAATGGAGTCCTTAATCACTGGATCATGTGCATCTACTAGAAAATATTAATAGGAATATTATAGTTAAAGATCTGAATGATAAATTTTATTTTATTTAATATAATTCTTATTTCTTTTGAAATAAAGCCATAAGAACTGAAGTACTGAACTTTTGATTGTGAGAAATTATGTACAAAACAAGGATGACGTATTGTAACTTATTTAATGTGAAATTTATGATTGGTGAAGTAAGAATTAAGGTGTTTAGACTAAGTACACGGTCTAATTCAATTAGGCCCAAAGTTAGCGGCTCAGTAGTAAAGCCGAAACAGTGGGCCTATTCCCAAGGTTATGACCAGATTTAATGTATTTAGATTATAATTAAAAAAATTTCATACTCAACTAAGGAATTATACAAGATAAAGCTAAAAGATTTATTTTCCGACTTGAGAGAGATAATGACTTACACAACTGACTTAAAGTTGGTTATCTAAATGTAATTGAACTTGACATTCCAGTGCAGCTAAAATTTATGCATTTAAATATTCACTTGACGCCATGATATATGAGATTACAATATTAGGGTGCTACTCCTTACTTTTAAATCAGAGTATATAAACAAATTTGGGGCTTCTGTTTGTATATATTGTGCCACATGAAAATCAAAAATTAACGGATGATTAATCTCTGAAAATTTTTGATTTGAAACACTCCGATTCATACTGTGAATGAAATTGTTAACAGATTGAAGCTAAAGTTAAACACATGCAATCGCCTTTGCATCACTTTCAGCATTCAAATCCCTGATACTTTTCGTTTATGAGATCGTGTAATTAAATTGAAAATTAGGCTTTTCCAGGAAACATAAGAATGAGATTAAATCGAAAGAAACTAATCATAATTCCCAAAACTCAATTGATAATTGCTGGCTGCATAATGGCACAACATTAAAGAAATGAAGATGTACTTAATATTTATTATTACTCTTTACGCATAATGGCGCACATATACATAAATGCTGCATATGCCATATCATTTTGTTCGCATGGTATCACCCACCAATATTAATAATTTCATTTGCCACATGGATCTTATACAATTAAGCCAATATGTTTTATAGTTAACGACATTACTGTTTGATTCTCTAGTGCGTGAAACCTTTAAATTTCCCCCTCCCATCAGATTAATTGAGTTGGATCAATTTACCTTTAATTTTTCTGATCAGACAACAAGAGTATCAAAGACTAAGAACACAGATCTCCATCAGAAAAAAACAAAGACTAAAAAATAGGGGCACCCTCTCTCAATTATATCCTTATACAAGCTAAAAAAAAAATAAAAAAATTTAAGATACAATTATTTTTGCCTAGGGCCCCGGGTTAACCTTGGGCCACCCGGAACTGGCTAGAGCAAGAAACTGACATCCTTTTGGTAGCAGTTTTTACTCGGCCTGGGGCAATCAATCACCAAACCGGCTAGGTCCATGATGATCTTTTTTAGCTCGAACTTGCCACTAAAGTTGGTCTTGCATCGGAGCTCGGGCTCTTTTAGCCTCTGCGCACAAACTTATGTCTTATGCGTTGTACTCGGGTACCCCATCATTTGCATATATGTTTTTTAGCTTAGCCAGATGCAAACGGGGAATTGCTTCACGAGCTCGGCCGCTCGTTTGAAACATTGGCCTTGGTTGTACATGTTGGTCGAGATTGTGCCGTGTAAATCCCACTCATGCTCCCAGAACTCTTGGTCATTGACATCGTTTTCGACATCAGGCCATTCGCGCATCATCTCATCATATAAATCGCCTATCTATTAAATAATCGATTAAAAAAGTTGGTTAGATCAAGAGATATGATCATGAATATTTCAGAACAACAAAACGGTGTATATATGCACGACCTAATATACTACCTATTTTACTTACCCAGATTTTGACTTATAGAGGATTTTTTGGGCTCGAATGCTCATAACTACTGTTAGAATTTTCGAGCCACAGCCAGTGGATGACAAATCTTTCGGGGATGATATATACTTGGCATTTCCTCCGTTTGTACGGAAAAGCGTTGGTATCCATGTTTGTAAAATGGTCGAAAACATCAACCGTAGTAGCAAAAGTGAAAAAAATAAGGAACAAGCTAGAAGGATATGTTAGAAGCCATTTCTCTCTTAATTGTTATTGCTTGGGTTCTAACTGAGCATTGCATCTTATATATATAGAGAGAGAATCGTCCCACGTGAATGCAATAAAACAAGTTTAGGTTTTAATTTGGTGTATGTGTAGGAGCTTCATTCACTTTTCAAGACAACTTTTTTAAGTTCTAGTTTGGTGAAACTTAGGAAGCTCATGCAATCCCACCACACATAAAAATTTGTAGTAAATAATGGTGCTGTGTAAGTTATTATGGTGTGCATATATACACTATAGTGAATACTATATATTACTTAAAAAAACTAAAATAAATAGTTTCAGTTGTAATAAAAATTCTCAAATTAAATAATTGATATTTTTAACATCATCTAATCAAAATTAAAATATTTACTCACCAGCTTGAATCACAAAGAATATTAATTTAGAGAAGCACTGAATCCATTTCACTCAACTAGCGTGAGCTAAGGGTTGGCGGTACATGCAAATACTGTTTTGTTCTCCAATTCCACAATTTTTCATAAGAAAAAAAATTCTAATTAACCATGAGTAATTTGAGACATGATAAGCACTTTAATTTCAACTTCTCAAATAAATTCTGTGATTTTTTTTTAACTAGAAATAGGGTAAAAGATTTTGTGTGACAATGTTTTTTTGAAAACAATCTAATTAACGATGAGTAATTTGAGACATGATAAGCACTTTAATTTCAACTTCTCAAATAAATTATGTGAAATTTTTTTAACTGGAAATGGAGTAAAAGATTTTGTGTGACAATATTGTTCGCAAACAATCTAGCGAATAATATATTTTGGAAATAAGGGCTTAGTTTTTATTATTTTTCTCAAATAAGGGGCTATATATTTACTAATTGTGTTTTAAAATGAAGGTTTTGACCAAAATTGTGTTTTATGCAAACATAACTTTGCAATCCAAAAAATTTAATGCAAATTTGTTTTGTATGATGTGTTTGTATTTTTTAATAAGTATATTTTTATGTTTTATTTATAAAACTTTAAAATAACGTCAAATAACCCAAATACATAATAATGTTTTAGAAAATAACGTGTGCAAACTTAACTTTGCATGGCACTAAAAAAAAATTAATGTGTATTTTATTAATAAATGAGTTTTAAATATATAATTTGTTTAAATTATTCTAAAGTACTATCGAATAAACACTTTTTTTTTATAATAATACGTTAAAAAAACATGCATTACAAACTTAATTTTGCATGATTCTATAAAAAATTACAATTTAAACTTAAATTTGACCAACTATAAGCCCTTAATTTACAAAAATATTATTTCCTTTTCTTTTTTATTTGTAGAATTTTATTTCAAACAAGCCTCACTTTTGATATTCTTATTTTTTAATTATTTTTTCTGTTATTATTAAATGGAACTTAAAGTTGAAATTCCTCATCCCCTTTCTGTAACACTATATTTTCATATTGTTTAAACATTCTTAAATAATTATATTGTATATGTTTTAATATATATGCGTGTGCTAGGTGAAGGAAGAGGTGGAATGTAAGCATTAGTCGGCTTGTTTTTATTTTATAGTTGATAAAATTTTCAGTTGAGATTATTTTATTTATGTGTGTCATATACTACCTCCTTATTTTACACGGTACAAGATTGGATGGTGGTGTTGCATTGGAATAGTGGGTGTGGGTTAGACGCGGTCTAGTAATTTTTTGATAAAAAATAAATATTGTATTATTTTAGCAATTGTGGAGAGTGAATATTATAACTTACATTTTTACAAATTACTTTAATAATAAAATAAACATAAATTTTATTTTTATCTTATTTTCGGACCTAAGTGAGTGGGTCGGTATACTTTCTCTCCCTGAATCACGGACTTATTTATAAAATTGGTAAGTAATGTGTTAACATTTTGCTGGTTGCACCGTTTAGTGACCGATCACAAACAATCTCTTGCTCATTTTGTATTGAACTTCCCCTTGATCTATAGAAAAGGATAAATCAGATGTGAGTGAGAAGGCCCAGCTTTATTATTGTAGGAATATATGATATGAATAAACAATATTTAATTTCATGATGGACACATACAATTTATTTCTCTTGTATATATATATATATATTTGGTGTAGGTAGATTAATGATATAGATTTAGTCCGGCCCTAGTACAAAAGATTAGTTCATTAATCATGGAAAGGCAAAATTTACACAATCGGCAACTCGTTAAAATTCTGGATCTATCCTGATTAAAAGTATTAGTACTCCTAATGACAATCTAAGAAGATAAAGAGTTGTGTGAAGAATTGAAGGAGGGGAGATGCTTTCAAACCCCTTTTTTTAACTTCTTCATTGAAACTCACATTAGTTTGTTTTAAATACTTTTATAACTCCGGTTACGAGATTTTCTTAAAGAGGACAAATTTAAAACAAAACAAATATGATAGTCTTGAAATCAAATTATTTCACCTTTTTTGACTTTTTTCCAAACTGACATAAAGTTAAAAAAGGGAAAAAAAGAAATATGATGGTAAATCCGAAAGCATCATGAAAAATAAACAACAGTGATTTTTTTTTTTTTCAAAAGAAGTCATAAAACTAAAACATTTCAACTTTTATGACATTTTTTTGTCAAAATTGCCAGAAAGTTAATTTAAAAAACAGTCATAGGAAGGTAAATTTCTTATAGTGACGGTTGAATTTTTAATTTTTTTGTCTTATTGTCGACTCTCTCTAGATATCGCGTCACATCTTCTCTATACTGAATAGTTAATTCACACATTATACAAGACTTGGTTATGAAATCTGAATAGTTAATTCACACGTTATACAAAACTTGGTTATGGAACAATCGAGTAAAATTTGGCTATATAACAAGTTTGTAAATATAATTTTACTGAATGGTTAATTCACATGTTATACATGATTTGGTCGTGAACAGTGGCATAGGGCTATTCCAAGACTTTTGAAACTTTATGCACTTATCTTAATTAAGCCTTTCTTTGTTTTACAGTCATGCCACTCCCTCTATTTTTAACAATGTTTTAAAAGGCGCCAAGCTGACCTAAGGCGACCATAGAGCGCCTTAGCAGTCATTTTTTATTCTTTTTTAATATTTTCAGTTATATATATAATAGTTGTATAACATAGACACACATGTGAATCATAGTCATTAGGTCCAATGTCCAAAATAAAATTGAACCACAGTTTCACATCCATATGAAATAATTTATCAATTTATTTCAAACAACAATAATAAAAAAAAATATAGTGAAAAATAAGTAGCTCCTTTAAAAAATGGAAGGAAAAAAAGCTCGATATATCTGCTTAGGCCCTAATTGGAGGGTTAGGGTATTGCCTACCCCACCTTTTAAAATACTGATTTTTTAAAGCCAATTATATTTGCACTTCTATTAATAAAAATAATAAATTAATCTTATTTTGACAACATTAAACCTAACGGTATCAATTCATTTTCTCTTTCAGGCTTTTTCTTAACTTTCTTATATCATCAGTCCCAACACTCTCCGGATATTATTCATTCTTTGCAAAATTAAAATCAAATTCCATAATCAATTGCCATTCATAATTAGCATGTGTAACCATGATTTCAACATTGTGGACCCTATTCTCTTATAAAAATTTGTACAATAGCCCCTTTCAAAATTTTATTTAAACCTCGAGCTCGTATTTGATTAAATAAAATTAATTTAATACTTTACCAAGTCTTATATCACTTAGAATAAGTTAAATAAAGAGTTAACAAAATGGATAAAATCAAGATTCTCCGCTCAAATAAATAAAACATTCAAAAACGTTATGATTTTGTAAATATACATGTATATGAACAATAAAGTGATAATAAGAATGATTAGTGAAGAAAAATCACTCGGTATGTTATCATGTTCGGTAAATGTTTTTCAAATAAATTTGCGGCCTCTTGCAAGATTGAATCGTGGTTTCGTCCCTAGTGAAAAAGATGTATAATCTATCTAGATATAGCACTGATAATTATATACATACATAAAAAGATATATAATTACAGTTTCGGCCACTAAATTTTTTAATGATCATCTCACCCATTTCTAAGTTGAATTTTCTTATAAAATTTGGTGGAGGTTATCTACTCACAATATAGATCACCTCAATAAAATATTTTGAGAAATTCATCAAATTACCTTTCCAAATAATCATCTATTCTTTTTGTTAAAAAGAGGGAATCTCTCTTTATAGCCTAACTCTCTATATATAGTACATACATATAGAGAGAGACAAATGTACGTTAAATTTATTTTTAATTTTTCATAATATTATCAACTCTCTGGATATCATGGCACACCTTCTCTTTACCGAATAGTTAATTCACATGTTATACATGATTTAGTCATGAACAGTGGTATATGCTGCATAGGGCTAGCTAGCCCGCTTAAGCTCGGGTCGAGCTTTGGAATTTATTTTTTAGTAATTTATCCACCAATTAGAAGCACCCAAGAATTTTACAATTTTGTGCACTTAGGTCCTCATTTGTTTTACATTCATGCTACTCCCTCTATTTCTTACTATATTCTAAAAGCTGCTAGGCAGACCTAGGGGCGGCCATAAAATGCCTAGGCAGTCACTTTTTCTTTTTTAAATATTTTCAAATATAAATGTATGTAATATTTGTATAATGTAGAAACAAGTGAATCATAATCATTAGGTCCAATGTTCAAAATAAAAGGGTGTTAGTATTGGCACTCTGAAAATTTAATTTCAACACCCATTTTAAGAATACAATAAATATGTTATTTACGCTTAAAGGCACCCAAATTTGAGACCATATCTTTTTCTTAATTCACCTGTTCAACAATTATGAGGAAAGTATGTATCTTCATTACTTCGATAATTGAATCCATGTCCTACGCTGTTCAATCAATTTAAACCAAACAAGTTTTCCTACTTAATTTCATAATACAACTAAGATATATTTGCCTACACTCACTTATATATATATATATATATGTTTGTATATGTGTATATATATTGATTATATGGTTTTGTACTTTCATAATTAAAGTCTGTAACAATAAATTTTAGATTAGTATTAATATAAATAGTGCCCATATAATGTTCAATGCTTTGGCTGGTTTGAACCGTTAGTTAGTAGATTGATTTAAATATTTTGAATGACCTCCAGTCGGTAGCCAATGAACATCATATCATCAAAAATATCTTCACATCACAACTCCAATAATAAGCCAATTAAAGCTATCTTTGTGATTATCATAAAGAAAATTAAAGTTTAGATTAATTTGTTGTTGAACTGGTGTTTGCTCAATCTTCACGTTGGGTTACAAGTAACCAATTGGATTACCTATAGTTCTAGAAAGAAGGTAAATAATATCTCTGATCGAGAATGTTGTATAGCTTGAGAAATAGCCACTCATTTATGTTTTTTTTAATTTGGGTGCTCTTATTGTTAGGGTGCCTTTTTAAAATTAAAAAATTAGTATAGGTGCCTAAATAAAAGTGTGCCAAAATGGTAATATATGAGTGCTTCTACCAGCACCCAAATAAAATTGAACCAGGGTTTCACATCCATATGAAACAATCAATTTATTTCAAACAACAACAATAATAAAAAAATCTAGTGAAAAATAAGCAACTCCTTAGAAAATGGGGAAAAAATAAAAAAATAAAAAAGCTCAATATATCCGCCTAGTCCCTGCTCAGATCGATCTAATTGATCCCGGCGCCTAAACACCTACTTAGGCACTAATCGGGGCACCCGGCAATATGCCTAACCTGCCTTATAGAAATTGACTTTTTAAAGCCAAGTATTTAAACTTATCTTAAAGCCGAAACTTGTCTTTAAATTTACAAATATGCCTTCCCTCTATTTTTAAAATCAAAAGCAAAAACCTTTTTACATATTTCCTTATCCCCTAATGTATGTCTCCGTCTAGGTCCACCTTCTTGCTTTCTCCATCTTTTAGCACAAAATCACAAATTGTTGTAGCTTGTACATGAGTCTTCTTTCACGGCTCAATCTGTTCGCACTCTAGCCTATTAAATTGCACCAAGTCTTACCACTCAGTGCCTCAATTTGATATGTATCTAAAATTCTTTCCTCTCACCATTTGAAGATAGAATATTAATTATTTGATTTGTTCTATGATTACTAGTCAATTTGATGATAGTTGTTAAAGATATCTAGATTAACTTATGACACTTGATTAGTTTATATATTTCAATTTAGGGGTTTATTGACTTAACTCCACAATAATAGCGGTATTTGAGGAAACCTAAAATAATTTTAGTTAGACATAACTCTCTAAATCTTGATGCCATCTCTATTTTGTTAAAAAATAAAATTACCAAATTGCCCTTCCCTTACCACCAAGAAGAAGAAGACAGGAGAGGGGTATTTTGGTCACAAAAAATGAAAATAGATAGGAGGGCAAACGCATAAGGATTTAGAGGGTTATGGGATTATATCTAATTAAAATTATTTTGAGATTTTTCTCAAATATCACTATTATTGTCTAATTTATTTTATAGCTGGATTACAACATAGATTATTACCAACTCCTAAAAATGAGGATATATTCCACTTTACATATAGTTGGGACTCACTCCATTATAATTTTCCTCGCATCATGAATGAAGAATGAATATTAAGAACTAAATCACGCAATTTCATCTACTTCAATTGATAGTTTTGTTTGGTTTTCCCATCTACCAAACATTTAGTACCTTTGTTTCGAAACACTCAACTATAACTAATCTATTTTTAAACTAGTTTATTAAAAAATAGAACAACGAATTGAAAATACTCTTTCACTTACACAAAGTAATTCGTTATATTATTTATATCTTTTCAAAACAAATTAAGCACTTTAATTTGATTAAGTCAAGCAATGATAATTTATGTCTTCCATATTTGATATAAGGGGTCCAAATCGTTGTTTAAGCTTTAATTTTATTTTATTTTTCTAAAACATGGAGTGTAATTTCATGTTGTGATAACGGAGACAAAATTTTCCATATGAATCAGCTGTCAACTTGTACAATAACTTTTACATAAAGTATCATTGGAGAACTGTTTTTTTTTTTTCTATATTTCATTTCTGAAATAGAAAATTGCTTGGATAAAAAAAGACTATTGAAGATGAAATCATTAATTAATTTTGAACTCCTGACACAAAATTTAATAAGCCTAGTTAGTATCGCCTTTTCATTGTGGTATTACAATTAGTTATTTTAAAGTTGTTTAATTTAATTGAAAGTATTACAAAATTGGGTGCATGTACATAATTATATACAATTGCAGATGTTTGTAATTTAAACATGTCATTGTTAAGTTCTGTCAAGATTTAATTAAAGAAGATTGTTAATGATTATGGCTTGGATCAAATCAAATGTGTTACGGTCTGTAAATTTTACCTATTTAGAAATAGGTTTATTTTAATCCAGGATAAAAAAATAGATTTATCAAAAATAACAGTAAAAATATAATTGTTAAAAGATTTGAGATCAAAATATAAACAAGAGAAAAATTTAAGGGCCAAAAACCAAACAATCTATAAATATAATAAATAGCATCAAATTAAGAAATTGATAAATATTTAAGTTTTGTAGTTATAATTTCTTCAATAAATTGTCCAAGAAAATAAATAAAAATTATTGTTTGTACAATTTAATGACATAATATTTTTATGCAAATATTAAAGAGGGACAAAATAACTTAACTCCTTAAGTACTCTAATTTGTAGTCACAAGAAATTTTCAGGACTTAAATATATTCTTTGAGTTAAAAGATTAATTAGAAACAATTAATCATCTAACTAACTTCTTATTAATATACATTCTTTGTTTTTTCCATCTAACCAAAATTAATAATTTAGCACGCAGCTCTCTAATGTTACAATAAAATGTTAGTATCCTTTAATATCTTAATAATATCTATATATGTAGAATATAATTTATTTATTTTATGGAATGTTAATTGAAAAAGGGAATTACTTATTTGAACATTTCTTTTAGAGCAAAAGCGTCAATAACGTAATACGCATTAATCATGAATATATGAAGTATGAGCTTTAAGTACACAACGTCTATATATATATATAATCACACATTTTATCCAATTTTACATATATTAATAATATCCTTGTTTGCTTCGTTAATTAATCATTTTATATTAGTGATTACAGTTGGATTTAATAATCATTTTTATTCAATAGGGTCGATTTTCAGACTAACACCTTTAAGATATATTTTGACTATGCGCCTGTATTTTGAGCACATTTACGATGGCACACAACTGTTAGTAAAATCCGTTAGTTGGAAAAAAAAATATACTAAACAAGCACACTCAATATTAATATATAAATGCTACATAATTGCACAACTTCAAAGAAACGAAGATTTACTTAAAATCTTTCTTATTACTCTTTTACACATAATGGCACATATCCAGAAATCTTTAAATTTCTCCCTCCCATCGGATTAATTGAGTTGGATCAATTTACGCTTAATTTTTTTGATACCAGAAAACAAGAGTATCAAATGAAGACTAAGAACACAAGCTAAGAAACAAAGGGACCCTCTCTCAATTATATCCTTATACCAGCCAAAAAAATTATTTAAGATACAATTATTTTTGCCCAGCGCTCTGGGTTAATCTTGGGCGACCCGGAGCTGGCTAGAGCAAGAAACTGACATCCTTTTTGAAGCAGTTTTTACTCGGCCTGGGGCAGTCGATCACTGAACCGGCTAGGTCCATCATGATCTCTTTTAGGTCCAACTTGCCACTAAGGTTTGTCTCGCACCAGAGCTTGAGCTCTTTCAGCGTCTGCGCAGAGATGGCCAAACTTATGTCTTGTGCGTTCTACTCAAGTACCCCATCATTGGCGTATATATTTTTTGGGCTGAGCCAGACGCGCACGGGGAATTGCTTCACGAACTCGACTGCTAGTTTTAATACTGGCCTTGGTTGGACTTGGTTGTACATGTTGTTCCAGATCGTGCGGTGGAAATCCCACTCGTGCTCCCAGAACTCTTGGTTATCAGGATCGTTTTTGACATCAAGCCATTCACGCATCATCTCATTGTATAAATCCCCTAGCTATTAAATAATGGATTAAAAAAGTTGGTTAGCTCGGGAGATACGATCATAAATATTTTAGAACAACAAAATGGTATATAATTTGGGCACATTTACAATGGATACACAAACCCAATATACTACTTATTTTACTTACCGGGATAACATTTAGAAGAATTTTTAGGTTTGGCTGTGCATATCGACGATTAGAATTCTCGGGCCACAGCCTGTAGATACCAAATCCTTTTAGAATCATACACAGTTGGCATTTCCCCCGTTTGTAAGGCAAATCCTGGGTATTCATGCTTGGACTAATTTAAAATGGTCGAAAGCTTGCGTAACATCAACAATAGCAAAAGTAAAAAAAAAAAAAATAGGAAGAAGGAGGATATGTTTGAAACCATCTCTTAATTGCAATTGCTTAGGTATAGCATTGCATCGTGTATATATATAGCTAGTTGTTAACCAACTTTTCAACAAGATTTTTTAGGTTCAGGTGAGGGTGTAGGAAGGCATGAGTGATTAACCATGAGTAATTAATTGGAGTCATGATATGCAATTTAATAGTCGGTGGAAGGCATGATATAAGTTTAAGTACAGTCTGATTGATAACAATATAAAAATTAAGAAGAAAAATAATTATTTTTTGTAAAAAATTAAAAAATAAGTTTAGGCATGCGCGGTGAAATGTGTTTTTTACTTTTTAACTTTTTCCATGAAAAAAAATATTTTAGGGGTTGATGAAGAAAAAAAATCACTAAAAGTAATGAAAGATGGGCGCATCTCATTCCTTGTCTCAACTAACTTTACAACTTCTTGAATAAATTATGTGTTCTTCTTTTTTTTTTTTTAATAAATTTTTCGTATTATTATTAAATGGAACTTAAGGTTGGAATTACTCACTCCTGTCCTTTCCTGAATCACGGAATTATTTATAAAATTGGTAAGTAATGTGTTCACATTTGCTTGATGCACTTTTTTGTAACCATCACAAGCAATGTTCTTTGTATGAAGGACCTTCCCTTTGAGCTACTAGAAAAGGATAAATTAGATGTGAGTGAGCAGGCCCGGCTTAATATTATTATTGTAATATAATGTGAATAAACAATATATAGTCTTTTGATGAACACAATTTATTACTCTATTATATATTATTATCATATTAAAATTCAAAGGAGCCCACCCCAAAGATTTTTTTTTCAGTACAAATTATATTAATGATATAGCCCAACCTTAATATAAAAAATCAGTTCGTTACTTACGGTGGTGGTGCCTCCTCAATTTCTTTATCTCTATCCACTCCCAATTCCACATTCACATTTCACTGAATACTTATATTTAAATTTTAAAAATGTATAAAATATTAAGAATTAGAATTGAGATTAAAGATATATTTTCGTAGATTAAAATGCACTAGAGTCTACATATTAAATTATTGTGCATTTGACACAGGCTATCCATTTTACTAATAATCAAGGGTTGAAACAAATATATTAAAGACTATATATATAGCATTATAGCTTTAGTACGAGTAGTAGCATGATCATGTGTATTAAAGACTACAAATTTGCTACCCAGCTAATTAAGTGAGGTAGAAAACTCTTTTTTTTTTTGCTTCAACTGTTAACCAACTTTTCAAGAAAACTTTTGAAGTTATAGTTTGGTTAATGCGTAGGAACTTCACTCAATTCTTTCGCAACATTTCAAAAAATGTTTTTAAGTTAATTATATATAGTTGGGTGAATAAATAGCATAGTAGTAAAAGCGTCCACACGGATTCGGGAGATTCCAGGTTCCAATTTCACCCAGGTGATCAAGGAGGGTTTCTTTGTTACTTGTATAAAAGAGCTAGAGGCTTTGAAAATGAAAATTGAAAAGTCATTAGAGAACAGTTTTGCAGGTATTGCAATTGAAACTTAAACAAGGTACAACTAAAAGCACTTGTTGTGGAGAAGTTTTACTTATTTTCATAGATAGTTTTGTTGATTTCAACCTAGCTAACCAAAGATCAATATTATTACCTATTTTCAATCGTCGGATTTAATATATTGATGAGGTCCCATAAAAAAATAGGACTATAAATTCGAGATATCCCAAAGCAACAATCTACCTCATTACAATTACGTTCACTTTTTAAACGAACTTTAGAAACAGGTACTATATTGGTTCAAAGAAATACAATTATGCTTTATTTGGGGAGAAGGGAAGGGGTTGGAGATCTCTATTGGTAACAATTTTTCGACCTTTCAGCTTTACACACTATGCCAGGAAGGGGTTTAGGCGACGCACACAAATAGGGTCTGTCGCCTAAAACTTCACTTAAGCGACGTACATTGATGTCTGTCTCCTAAAACTTCACTTAAGCGACGCACATTGACGTCCGTCTCCTAATAAAAAGGCTTGTTGTAAAGCTAAAGTCTAACCCCATGATACTTCTCTCTTAACTGCTATTAATTGGGTTATATATCTGTTAATGCCATAACACATCTCGTAATTGCTATATATCTCTTAATGCCGTAAGACATCTCGTAATTGCTATTAATTGGGTTAAAACTAAGCATTGCATCCAGAAATTTTTTTAGCTGGGTTAAAACTAAGCATTGCATCTTTTATATTTTCTTGACTAGTGCATTGCATCTTTTATATTTTCTTAACTAGCCAAATTTTCAAGAATTTTTTTTTAAGTTCTGGTTTAGTAAATTTGTAGGAACTTCATTCAATTCTTAATCAACTTTTGAAAAAAACTATTTTACGTTGTAGTTTAGTGAATAAGTAGGAACCTCATTTAATCCCACGACACGAATATTCAATCATAATAATTATAAAAAAATAAACCTTTGAATCATAATTAGCTACTTGGGACTTGATTTGATTTGAAACCTATAGAATTTTATGACAATTATTACTCTTAAAAAAATAATTGATTTCACATCAAGAAGTAAAAACACAAAAGCAATGATATACACTTACAAGGAATGATATAGAATTACAACTGCTAACAAAAATTGCAATGGTTAGCTATGGCATAACGGTATCACTGAGACAACGGTATTAAAATTAGAGCGCTCCAAACAGTCGTAATTACCAACAAATTTAGTTGAAATTTAGTTCTTGTCGTAATTATCAACAAATTGGTTATTGGGAAGAGGAGAGAAATATTTTTTTCCCTTAATAGTAGTAATTTGGCGTAAAGAAATAACTTAGAGTTGATGAGAATTATGTGAACTGGCTCATGTGAGAATTTTGTGAACTCAAACTTGTAGCATTATTGTTGGTTTTATTTTCTCTATTTGTCATATTTACTAATTTGGAAAATTTATTTGTCAATTGTCATAGTGGCTCTTTTTTCTTCTTTATTTTTTTTTTTATTTTATTGGATTGCATTAAAACCATTCCAATCTAATAGTTAATTGGATTTGATCGAATGAGATTGGTAGGGAATATCGGATCAAATTAGATGTAGATGATCTAAAAACCACCAGATCAGATTCCCACCCCTATAATTTAAGGGATTTTGCTCTATATTTATAAATTTAAATTTTAGTAATAAAATCCTAGAATAGTATTGAACTAACACAACCAGGGCAAGGATAGAGAAAAATTGAATAGGAAACCTGATGCATTTGAAAACCATTTAAGGTAATTGAAAAAAAAAGGCCTTAACAAACATGGTTTTGTAAAATTGATTTTATTTAGGACACACAAAGATGCGGTAGATATCTCGATTTCCATTTATAAATTTAAGTAAGTACCGGACTCTTATTTCAGATAATTCCAAATTTTAAAATGTGCAAGTGTGCTCTTCATATGCATTGTAATAAGAAGACTATTAGAGGTTATACAATCCAAACTCTAAACTATGCAAGTATGCTCTATGTCACAACCTACCTTGCCCTTTTCACTAAGACTAAACTCTCTATGTACATAATTGCTCCCAAACTTGATGGAGCCCCACGAACTTCAATATCCCTAATTTTGTTGGTGTCGAGATCACAAGAAACCAGATGTTCGTTGTCTCGCTGCAAAAGGAGCTCGTTGTCCTTGCCAAATGACAATGGTGAATGGATACCCAAAAGAGGCCCAATGGTGAATTGTTTAGTCCAAGACTCTTTTACACCATGCCATATTCCTTCATCACCCATATCTCAAAGTTTTTATGTGCTTGATTATAATTCTCAAAAATAATCAAGACAAGAGATTCATTATTTAGGACTGCAAGACTCCTCTTCTTATTCCTATAGCAAGTGTCAGGGAGATGTATTTCTTGTATGCATTATTATCAAAATAGTTTTATGCATACCAATGAAACACTCCATTAAAGAGGAGCTCAAAACAAAATTCAAACAAAACTCTTGGCAGATGATGTTAATGATCCTAACAACCTTGTAGTCATTATGTTTTTCGTTGGACATCTCTAATCTCTATATTAGTATGATATTGTCCGCTTTGAGCACAACCTCTCACGGTTTTGTTCTTAGGTTACCATTCAAAAGGCCTCATACCAATTGGAGCATACCCATGCTTATAAAGCCCTTGGTTTTCTTTATCCTAGTCAATGTGGGACTTTGGCTTGCCCACTCAACAATCCTCCCCTCAAACAAAATTCCACTGAGCCTCCCCTTAAACGATCATTTTTTATACGTCCTCTCATATAGGAAGACCCATCTGTAGACACTCCGATCCGTAATCCTCGCAAGAACCCTAACGACCTTTGAGAACTACTGTTTTTGGAGCCCGGGACCCACCCGAGCACCCGAAAATACCCCGAAAGGGTTTGTTGGCCAACAAACCTATTTTTAAGTGGGATTGTCGCACGACATATCAGTATGTCGCGCAACAATCACTGATATGTCGTGCGACAATCACTCCTATGTCGCGCGGCAAATCCCTCTGACCCCGACCATCCAATCTCTAACAAATCAGTCTGTCAGAGACATCACTTCAGCCGTTTATCGAGCGACACTGGACACATTGTCGCGCGACATATGCCCCTTTTGGGGAAATGTCGCGCTACAATCTTTCCCGAGCACTATAAATAGGCCAACGCCCCCAAAGGTTCAAGACAGCAACTTGGGATTGAAGAATTATTGGCTTTTATCTGATTTTCTAATCTTTCATCAAGCATTCTCGATTCTCGTCTTATTTCTGAAGAATTATCGAATTTATTCATGACACTCGATGTGTCCCGTCTCTGGAATCGAATTCTCGAAAATATCTGAAGAAGAAAAAGATTATTATCATCGGAGATCCCTCTACAGTGTTATATTTTCTTTCTTATTATTATTATTCTCGTCGGGAAGGTAAAGAAAGCTCTTCTAGTATTTGACATTAAATATTTGTGTACTTGTTTTATTTCGGTTGTTTTGTCCACGTTTTATTTGAATAAACTTATTGCCAAGTTACAAATAGTTTACTGTTTTCAAAACAAAAGACCCTGATAAAACCATTTGCAAAACCAGAAGAATAAGTACATTATCATCCGGATAAAATTCTGTTTTCAAAACCCGGACTGGTAAAACTTACTTAGGAATTAAAAACTTGGTATATCCTATCTGTTTCATAGATTGTGATATGTCCGG
The DNA here is from genome assembly GCA_021464415.1 of Lonicera japonica. NCBI lineage: Eukaryota > Viridiplantae > Streptophyta > Magnoliopsida > Dipsacales > Caprifoliaceae > Lonicera > Lonicera japonica. The sequence goes on along the minus strand of CM038470.1, from coordinate 33,773,617 downwards.
TAGAACTCCCCTCAAGAGTTCCAATTCCATATTGAATTAGTTCTGATACAAGATCCAACACTTTTTCCCAAATAAATCCAAACCCGAGAAAAATCGTCGTTATCTGAGAAATAACACGGTAAAACTCCCTCTAAAGTAAAATAACTCTTGTCACTTATATTTATCTTTCCTAAAACTAAACATTGGATCTCGGAACACAGAGGTTTTCATCCCTTTCCCCGTTTTCCCAAAATTAGGGTTTTCACTTAGAAAGTAGTAGACTGTCAGTAAAAGTATCCAAGTTTTTCAACATAGAATAAATATATAAAAGACCACTAGATACCGAAAGGGCGGAATGGATGCTTAACACCTTTGCAAACCGTAATATAGTTTCCGAACCCTATAGAATCCTGGTTTCGTAGACAAACGTGTAAAGAAAGGCTTAACTGTAACCTTTCCTCTTACACAACCTCTTTTGTCCGTTTTCTCGTAAAATGTACTGGCGACTCTGAACGAACCCTCTTGCATCAAGAAATAGAACATAGGAACACATGATGTGAACCATCAACCAAGATACTCCAGCAAAAGGAACGACGAAATCCGTTCTGACGTTTCAGACGCCCAAGGACGGGAATGAGAACCCGGGGGTCGCATTTGCGGATTCTCACACCATCTCATCAAGCCCATCAATCTCGTGATCGTTTTATTGAGTCCTCTATCCAGGTCTTTGATTTCCTTTTTAATCGCGGGCTCACCACTTTTTGTTTGAACCTTCCTCTGATACCACGTGTAGGATCGTTGGGCATCTCTAATCTCCATATTGGTATGATATTTTCTGCTTTTTAAAAGCTAAAATATGCACCTAAAGTAGTAATTCCTGGAAAAAGCTTAACAATCCAAATCTGAGACCCAAATCACTTTGCATCAAACCTGGTAAATAGACATGGAACATTTCCTCTCCTTATTAGTATGACCTCGTTGAACCTTCCTCTGATACAATGTGTAGGATCGCTGGGCATCTCTAATCTCCTTATTAGTATGATATTGTCCGCTTTGAGCACAAGCTCTCACGGTTTTGTTCTTGGGTTATCACCCAAAAGGCCTCATACCAATTGAAGCATGCCCATACTTATAAGGCCCTTGGTTTTCTTTATCATAGTCAATGTGGGACTTTGGCTTGCCCACTCAACAATCATCGATGAGAGGATGAAGTGCCTTGAATTAGCAGGGTTACATAAAACAATGTCACCATTATGACCAAGACAAATAATGCCATTGCAAGGACCGAACATCCGTGTATGTTGATGTTGGAAAAAGGGTACATCTATGTCTGTTGATACAACATCAAGCATTTCTTTGGAAACAAAAGACAAAACGTTCTTGCTATGTTGTTTGATGAAACGTTTAACGAGGAGGCATTCGTTTTTGTTGAAGGTGGCGCGATTGAAGTGCTTGGCAATGAAACTAGGATAATCTATCATCGCACGCCATGCTTTACAAACACACCTACACCTTAGCAACAATTTCACCGGCAACATATATAGAAACTCTTCTACCAAATATTTTGGTAGATCCGCAATCGTCATCGAAGAAGGAGGCCGAGGGAGAGATGAAACCGGACATATATCTTGATCAATTTGGGAGCTATATATTTTCGTTGGTGAGATGATGATATGAGGACTCAACAAAAATATACTCCTATTTATAACGGATATCTAATGACACTTCCAACTCCTATTCTAATAAGGACTCAACAATTTCTTTTAGATAATTTATGCAACCAAACGATCCGTAAATGTTGAAAATTAAATTAAATAAATATAATAGAAGCATGATAGGAATAATAAAGCTCACGTTATACATCAGCGGTGCTTGTTCTACTTTTAGGGATAGGGTGGATAATGGGTTTTAAGGAATAAGAATCCGAGATGTTCGGTTCTGAGTTCATGTTACCTATTTTATTATCGTGTTTTCTTTGTTAATTAATAAATGTTTCTATTGGATGTTTGGGTATGCCCTGTATATTTATATTAATTTTATGTTTGTCAAGATTCGAATTCAAAATATTCTGAAATAATTTATTCCAACACTTGTCTAATGAAAGACAAGTCACTTAAACACTCTTGCGATTTATATTATCTAAAGAAAATTACCCGCGGAGCACAAATTAAAGAAACAAATATTTATTGGCAGGGCACTGCCAGAAAATTAATTACCAAAATTATGTACTTATGTCAATTGGTTACTAAAACAACAGTCAACTTTTACTATGAAATGTTTGTCCTTAATACCTTTTTGTCTTATTCACGCTTATTTTGTTGCCTACTAACCCATCCCATTTCATTCACACGGGTCTTAAATAAAAGAGCTGTTTATAGTTTTTTTTTTATACATGTCTTAATTGCAGGTAGTAAAATAAGTACATATTTAAATATTTGTATATTCACTCGTGTACAATGTAATATCTGATTGGACAAAATTGTACCTTATTACGTTTATCTAGCTAACTCTGAATAAAATATTTTATACAAGTATAGCATACATATATATAGTCATATGAAACTATTCTATAGACATTTTAGAGATATAAAGTAAACATGTGGGGGTAGCTAGTGTGACAATAGCCGAAGATGGGTTAGTGAACTATGGGGGGGAGTTTATCTTTTAGAGAGAGAGAGAAATCGATTAATAAAAATGAAAAAAATTGAGTACTAAATAAAAAAGGCAAAGTCGGAAAAATAAATCATGTACGTTTCTATCTTTTTTATAAATATTGGGCTGTTTTCTGCTACTTTTGTAATTATTTTCCAAAAGTACACTATTTTCGTAATTTTTGCCTTGACAGTGTTATGTAGGTAAATGTTTGTTGTTTACTGTAATGTTCTCTATAATTTAGGACGGTGTTATTTACAATTTTTATATTTATTACAAGCATTTTTCGTGTCACAAACATCTCCTTAAAGTAATTTTATTATCAGTTAAACTCCTAAAGTCCGTCTAATTAGAAGTGAGTGTAATTACATACACTCAACTTACTAAGTAATTCTTCCTAAGTAAGTTGAGTGTATGTAATTTATTCCATCATAAAATAAAAGATTCTAAAATCGGTTCAAGTACAATTATGAATTTAATCCCTCCAGAGTTCTTTAAAAAAATAATTTAATTTAATCCCTGCAGAGCCCAATAGTCTGCCACGTGTTTTTATCCTTTTCCGTTTACGCTCAGCAACATTAATAAATTTATTTTCTAATAATGGGAAGGGCCAATTAAATTGGGTGGTTCTAACAAAGGACATAACTTTGTACTCGTCTAGTTTAAACCCCAAACTTTTTTAAAAAGGACGAATTTGAGCCAAAAAAAATAGATTTAATATTTTGTTTATTTATTTATTACTTTGATAAGAGGTAATGTTGGTTCTAACCTTGTTCAATTTGAATGAAAATTTCATGATAATAGTAATTAATTTTGATGATTTTAACTGTTGTTAAAGATATTTTGTGATATTGTTATGTTCATCTTTGAGATTATGTCATTATATATACACATATATTTGAACTTTTTAAAAATCCATTTTACTGTGTAAAACAACTTTTGTCCCATAATTATTTTATAAATACTATCATCCATTTTAACTTATGCATCATTTTAACATTTTAATATTATAAAAAATTCCTTGCATGCGTAGTCATATTAACTTATCTAAACTGATTATTTTATCTAACATTTATATAACATACTTCAAACATATTACTGAATTATTTATACTTTGAGTACTTACTTTCATATTATATGAGCCACACATAATATGAGGCATTTATTTTTTTGGCACATATAATTAAAACATAGATATACGTGCCGCACATAATATAGGCCATTTATTTTTTTTGGCCCATACAATTAATACATGGATATGGATAGTAACTATTTGTTTTATATAAATTGATTTTTTAGTTAATTATTATAATTTGTATTTCCCAAATCTCTAATTTGGTTTATTATTTTTCAATTTATTGTTTGCATTGCAATGTTATTTGCTTTATTTTTCTTAATGCTAATAAAAAATTTACACGTATGTTCGTCATGGGAATTGTACTAAATGGGCCAACCTAATTCCAAGCCCAATATATTTTCTCTTTTAAATGCAGCTAAGTTTATTTCAGCTAATACACTATAAAGTATATAATAATTCGTGTATTATTCATATTTCTAAGGTATATACTGTGTTATCTTAACTTAAATGTGGTACACAAAAATCTCAATTGTACACAGAATTTTATGTGTACCACATGTAATCTAGTGGTGGTGCATTTATTCGTATCAGGTATTCGTTCAGATTATCGTATTGAGCTTGTCCAATTCAAAATTATAATGGTAAATTCATCCCACTGATATAGAATGAAGTCTCAAATATTCGAAGTCATACTTACTTTACTACGCCATCGGGGTAAGGTACTTTTTATTTGTATTCAATCTCATATTGTTTATGCTTGTTATTTCACATCAATTAAATAAGTTCACCTTAATATTATGAACTAAATATTGTTCATAATATTTAGGTGAATTCGCGTCGCAAAATATTAATGATCATCGTCGCAAAATATTAATGATCATCGCCAAAATAAATAACTCATTTTTTTTAACCAATTACGCTTCTTTATGGCAATTTTTATGATCCCAATTATATATTTTCATCATGGTTATGTGTTCATAACTTGCTCGATCCACCAAACTTAACTCATTTTTTTGGATGTAATTCTATTTGTAGTCAGAGCTCGTTTTGTATAATTATTTTTCTATTATTTAAATGTGAATGCTTTTAATTCGCTTTTAAATTTGAATGTTTTTAATTAGTGGTTGACTTTTTGGTTTGAATACAATTGATAGATATAAATTTAACTTTGAATTAAGGTTAATCCGAAATCATATCTCTAGCAAAATTTTAGGTAATCAATTTAATGTAGATATTAATCTTTATTGAAGGGCATTTTAGGAACAATTTAAGTAATTTCATTTAAATTATATTTAACATTAATAAATTAAATTGAATATTTTAATTTGTCGTCGGTACTAGTGTGCCAAAATGTTGTTCTTGAGTACATAGAAAAAGAGTATAACTTTTGTCATTTCTGCCAATAGCCCCTAAATTTATTTTAACTCTCAAGAATACAATATTTGGTGGGCTAGTCAGGTAGTAATGTCTCGTTTTTTATTAGGAAATGTCGTAAGTTCGAATCACGGCATTCCCATTCCTTCCCGTTACCCCCGTGGCTCGAATCCTAGATGTATCCATGAATCGCCTGTAAAAAAAAGGTCTGAAGAGTACAACAATCAACTAAATTGTTCACTCTCTTACCTAAATTTGTTACTTATTTTTGAAGTTATAATTTAAGGAAATGCAGCTTTATCCACTTCCTTTTTCGAGAGTCATACATTATTAAGTTGAATGATAATTAAACACTATACTTGTAACTAGTTACTCAAATTATTTAAGAGCTATAAAATGCGGAAATATAATAATTATGTCGAGAAAAAGGCACGTAGAGGTTATATTCGCATTTTGCGACTCTTGCACTTTGAACGAGTGTCAAAAACCGTAATTGCCAGATGAGCCAAATGGGAAGCCCAAAGTGCCGACTCACTTGCCTGATGCTCTGTTTAACTTGCCTGTTGTGCTGATCTGTGAGCCTAGAGTGCCGATTGGGTCTTCGGGGTAATATACTATGCCTTTGCGGACGTCAACTTCATCATTCTGCTTCAAACTTTTGAAAAACAACATGATTTCTTCATCTTTGCACTCGAGTTGAGCCTCCAAGATGAATATGTGTTCTTTATGCTTTGTTAGGGGGAGATAGGAATAGACATATATGTGTGTGCGCGCGCGCGCGCAGGCATGCTGATGCTATGTGTTTAAAGTAAAAAAGGACAATATTAGCTATCTTGATAGTGACACCAAATGATTACATTAAGAATATTATATTAGTTGTGAAATTACTTAAATACCCTTGCAAGTCAATTAGTAAATAAAACCAAACTAGATACAATAATTATGTAGTAATAAAACTAATTACATAGTAATAAGACTAATATATGATATTATATTAGATGTTAAGTTGTCTTAATACTAGCATGTGAGATTAGAGTGCTCAGTGTTTAGCATTCATCCTAACATTGGCATTACATGCTATAAACTAATCAAAATACGCTTCTACATGCTTTGTTTTTATACAAAAATTGATGAAACTGGATAAATAATGTTTGTTCTGATCGAAAGATTGGTACACCGGATCGGGCCTCCTATTGGCCAAATCGGTCTTTCTATCTAGAGAGCACTTTTGCATGCTAAAGCCAGTAGGACTTTTTATATGCTAAATAGCAACTCGTATACACAAATTTGGCCATAAAACAGTAAGGAAATATAATCAAATTTGAAATCAAACATATTCATTTAGAAGCCGATAGTGCGATATGGGTGCCTAACACATTCTTATTATCGTAATATAGTCTCTTATCCCACTTAGGTTACTTAGACCGTATTTGTTTCATGTTCAGGTCCATTTACATTTTTTGTCTGTTTTTCCAAAAAACATACTAGCAACTTTGAACAAAGAAATAGAACGAGCAAAATACATGTGCCCCTTAAGACACCAGCGCTCATGGGATTCACGCGGAGATAGGGGCGATGAGGGTCCCATCAAGATTCTAATATTAGGTTGCACCTGCGTTTCCAAATCCAAAGAGCATAACTAGATAGCAATATAAACCCCAATCTGTGATAAAAGAGGTTTTCGCTTCGTTGGACAGGTTTATTTTATCTAGTTATAGTTGGAATATGTGTCCATGAAGCAAAGGAGCTAGTGTCCAGATGTGACATCCACTAGCTAGTCAGTGCATGGCAATGGAAACCTGACCTTGTGGCAGACTTTGTTCAAATAGGTGAAATTTACATAAAGTCTCCAGCTCCCGTTGGCATTCAACAACACATTTTTTAGCCACTTAGGGTTCCAGACTTTTCATATAAATTGGTCACTGATAAGTTTACACACGCTATTGTTTGTTTTTCAACTGACGTGTTTTCCATTTTTTGTTGAGTAGGCTTAAGGACGAAGTTGGCTCCTACGCGGTGGACCATCATGTCCGGGTGAATTCCAGGCATGTCCACATGGCTCCAAGCCAATGCTTGTGCATGTTCGTGAAGAAAGGCTAATATTCGTTACTGCATTTTTGGTCAAAGCCCCGATCCCAAATGGATGCGTTTGTCTGGCTCAAAAGGAGATCTAACGGTAGCTTAATAAGTTCCTCAACAAAATTCCCTTTGAGGGAGTTCCCTCATCTACGTGATGGACAATGATTTAATCTTTGGTTTTTCCCTTCTTGTCTTTCGGTTTCTTCTGATCCTTGGACTTTGGCGAGTTTTTTCTGTTGACCTAAAGGTCTTAATCTTATTTTGATAATAACAATAAATCAATCATGCGTAATTTAACATATTTCTAGATTTAAGATTATAGTTTTCTTACTTGAAAAATCAAGAAAGCATGCCACATGAGAAGGATCATTCAATCATTATCCGATCAAGTTAACTACACATTGGACTAGTAAGAAAATCAATCTCATCATCAATGCTATTCATGGAGATCAAGATCAAAGAGATATGCAAAAGTTCAAGGGAAAAGCTTCAAGGAATAATCAATTTGAAGAAACAAATCAAAGCATTCGAAGACTCACCTATTTGGTAATTTAGTGTTTGCTTAGGATTAATGTAAAGTTTCTTATTTGATTATTTATGTAACTCATACATATTGAAATATCATTCTTAGATTTATCAAAATCAATTTGAATCAAATTTTTTTTAAAACATCATTCTTACAAAAACCGATTTTCAAATAAATTCATATTAAATTCAAATGATCATATTTTGAGTTTTCCCAAAAGTAAGTGTCTTAAGAACTTATTTTTGAAGTCCCCAAAGCATTATAATTAATTTTGGAGCTTATATGCAAAAGTGCAAAAATTAAAATTTTAGCCTGATGGACAAAGCCCCATCAGTCGACTAAGCAGAGTTGCTCAGTCGACTGATGGACATTGCTCAGTTGATTGATGCTTCAGAATATAGCCGTTGGATTTTTGTTTTTTTTTACCATTTTTGGTACCAAACTTCTACCAAATCTCACAAACGGCTATATCACTTTTGGGACTATATATACACTATCTAAGACACATTTTGATAACTTTGAATCACTCTCATACTTTATACTTCATCTATCTTCAATATCAAAACATTCAAGAAACTGTTTTTGATCAATCATTCTTATTGAGCTATAAATCTTGGTCAAACAAGTAACTCTAGTGTCTGCTTTAATTGTATTCTTTAAACACTTGAGAGTTATTGTTAATTGGTGTGAATCACCAAACAATTTGTATTCAATTGTGAGAGGTAAATCTCATAGATTAGCAAGAGGGATTCTTGTGAGAGTATTGTGGTATAGCAATACTTGTAGAGTGTAGTGAGACAACAACACTTGTAAAGGTTTGATCTTCACCTGAAAGGAGATTGGAATTAATTGAACTTCTCGGAAAATTAACCGAGCGCAGACTATGGCTTGATAAACCAAAATCGTGAGGACAAAAAGCCTTGGACTTCTAATTGGTTTAATCTTTCTAACTCAAGCTCCTTATTTGATTCCATTTATATTGATTGATTGCTTGATTGATTATTTGCTTGCATTCCTTGATATACTTGTTTAGCTAGTTAAATTGCTTAAACATTTTCAAAAAGTTTTTAATTCCGCATTAAGTTTTTTAAACCCTATTCACCCCCCTCTAGGGTTGAAATCCGACCAACAATTAGTATTAGAGGGTGTACTCTTATTTTGATTTAACAATCTTAGTGTCCTCGATCATGTATTATTATCAAGGAACCGGCTTTTCCGAAGGTGTTTCTATTTAGAGACCGCCATTATTTGATGGCAAAAATTATAATTATTGAAAAAATCGTATGTGCACATTTTTACAAGCTAACGATTTTGAACAATGAAAGGTTACACTTGTTGGACCTTATGAGATTACAAAAACCGACGAAAGGGGAAATATTATTCCTAAGACAATATCCGAATACAATGAGCATGATATTAAGAAAATTTAATTAAATGATAGAGCTTTAAATTCTTTACATTATGCATTAACTATGGACGAGTACAACAAAATCTGTAGTTGCAAAATCGCAAAAGAGATTTGGGACAATCTTGAGGTTGCCCATGAGGGAACTTCTCAAGTTAAGGAGCACAATATTAATATACTTGTCCATGATTATGAATTGTGTAAGATGGAACCTAACGAATCACTTGCTTCCATGTATAGTCGATTTTCTATTCTCACTAATGCTTTGGACTTTTTTTGCAAGGTTTACTCTAATGAAGAGAAGATTAAAAAAGTGCTTAGGATTCTTCCAAAGAAGTGGATGCCTAAGGTGACGGTAATTCAAGAAGCTAAGAACCTCAAAACTCTTAGCATGGATGAACTATTGGGTTCTCTCAAAACCCATGAGAAGGAGTTGCAAAGAGAAGAAGGATGAGAGAAAGTAAATCCATTGACAATCTTTGCTTTAAAACCAAATGAAGGAAATGGTGGAAAAGGAGATGGAGACATGGCTCTCATCTCTAGGAAATTTGAGAAATTCTTAGCAAAAAAGAAGTACTCTCAAGGGAAGATAAAAACTATCCCTCATCCTCAAAGATCTTCAATAATAGATCAACTCATCCAAAAGTTGATAGTGAGAAAATGAAGTGCTTCCATTGTTAAAAATCCAGACATTACAAGTCAAATTGTCCGGTTAGAAAAGAGGAGAAAATTGAGAAGAAAGCAAAGAAGGAAGAGCTATATAAAAGATTGAAACATGCTCTCAAAGAAATTTTAGCGAATCGGAAGAAGTCGAATCCGATATCGAGTCGAGTGATGAAGAAACGGCCAACCTTTACCTTATGGCAAAAGATGGAAGGCCGTACAAATCTTTGCCTCATCGATGAAGCACTCATGAAGGTTACCATTTTCTCTCCGTGGCCTTGATCCCTTTTTGATGTTACCATAGGGGGAGAAAATATGTGTTGTTGACAATCAATGTTGGTAAGACTATTAAATGATTTATGTCTTTAACATTAATAATTGTTTTCTTTTGAAAACCTTATTTGAGATAAAAAATGTTTTATTGGTTTTAAAACTATCTCAAATATTTGCAATGCTTTTAACAAATCATTTATTTTATCTATGCATAAATTGAGAAGGTGCATATATCATCTATTCATATGCTATTTATGCTTGTTATTGAAAACACACATTAATTTATTGCCATCATAAAAAAGGGGGAGAGTGTTGACCTAAAGGTCTTAATCTTATTTTGATAATAACAATAAATCAATCATGCGTAATTTCACATGTTTCTTGATTTAGTTTTCTTACTTGAAAAATCAAGAAAGCATGCCACATGAGAAGGATCATTCAATCATTATCCGATCAAGTCAACTACACATTGGACTAGTAAGAAAATCAACCTCATCATCAATGCTATTCATGGAGATCAAGATCAAAGAGATATGCAAAAGCTTCAAGGGAAAAGCTTCAATGAATAATCAATTTGAAGAAACAAATCAAAGCATTCGAAGACTCACCTATTTGGTAATTTAGTGTTTGCTTAGGATTAATGTAAAGTTTCTTATTTGATTATTTATGTAACTCATACATATTGAAATATCATTCTTAGATTTATCAAAATCAGTTTGAATCAATTTTTTTTTAAAACATCATTCTTACAAAAACCGATTTTCAAATAAATTCATATTAAATTCAAATGATCATATTTTGAGTTTTCCCAAAAATAAGTGTCTTAGGAACTTATTTTTGAAGTCCCCAAAGCATTATAATTAATTTTGGAGCTTATATGCAAAAGTGCAAAAAATGGGATTTTAGCCGATGGACAGAGCCCATCAGTCGACTAAGCAGAGTTGCTCAGTCGACTAAGGGTCCATCAGTCGACTGATGGGCTTTACTCAGTCGATTGATGCTTTAGAATATAGCCGTTGGATTTCTGTTTTTTTACCATTTTTGGTACCAAACTTCTACCAAACCTCACAAACGGCTATATCACTTTTGGGACTATATATACACTATCTAAGACACATTTTGACAACTTTGAATCACTCTCAGACTCTATACTTCATCTATCTTCGATATCAAAAGATTCAAGAAATTGTTTTTGATCAATCATTCTTATTGAGCTATAAATCTTGATCAAACAAATAACTCTAGTGTGAGCTTTAATAGTATTCTTTAAACACTTGAGAGTTATTGTTAATTGGTGTGAATCGCCAAACAATTTGTATACAATTGTAAGAGGTAGATCTTATAGGAAAACAAGAAGGCAAATTCTTGTTTAGTATTTGTGAGAGGTAAATCTCATAGATTAGCAAGAGGGATTCTTGTGAGAATATTGTGGTATAGCAATACTTGTAGAGTGTAGTGAGAGAACAACACTTGTAAATGTTTGATCTTCACCCGGAAGGAGATTGGAATTAGTGGAACTTCTCGGGGAACTAACCGAGCGCGGATTATGATTTGGTAAACCAAAACCGTGAGGACAAAAAGCTTTGGACTTCTAATTTGTTTAATCTTTCTAACTCAAGCTCCTTATTTGATTGCATTTATATTGATTGATTGTTTGATTGATTATTTGCTTGCATTCCTTGATATACTTGTTTAGTTAATTAAATTGCTTAAACATTTTGAAAAAGTTTTTAATTCCGCATTAAATTTGTTAAACCTTATTCACCCCCTCTAGGGTTGAAATCCGACCAACACTTTCTTTTTTTGGCATCCCTAACTAAGTCTTGCAGAGAGGCTAGGACCTCCTCCGCTCCAATATAATTTTGAATTCGATCATTGACCTCGTTTTTAGAGGTCGACATTTTCTTAGAGAAAGATTATAATGCCTTCTCATTCATGATCTCGTCGCCAAAGATGGTGATAACGATCATGTCATCTAGGGCATGCACAGTCATTGCCTTATTGTTGAACCTTGTTTTGTACTCCTAAAGGGTTGCCCTTTCTTTCTACTTTACTATCAAGTTTATGGTTTACGATTTCCGTCGGGCTCTTCTACTTGAGAAATGCTAGAGAAAAACAATAATAAACTATTTGAATGAGTTGATTAACCTTTTCCTTAGGCCTTGGTAGCACAGCATTGTCGGCTCCCTTAGTGTACTTAAAAAGGCTTTACAAACCCTTTGATCTGTAACATTGTGCGGCTTTAAGATGGAATTATAAGCCATTTAATGATTAATGGGGTCCTTAGTCACGTTGTATGTGTCCAATAAGGATTTTCAGTTTACGAGGAAATGGCGTGTCTTCTTCACAACGTGCAAAGGGTGGACAGATCATGCTTACCCTTTTCCACATTTTTGAATCGCATGGTCAATTCTTTTACATATTCTAATGCTATAATAGGCATCGGGGGTTCTCCTCCTAGTCTCTACGATACTCCTGCTTAGACCCGTGTTGTGCTAACAATTGTGTCATCCATGTGTCTGATAGCTTTGCATAGCTTGCCATTTATGTACTGTTGCTTCCTCCTCTGTGTATCATGCCACGGCTGCGCTAGCCCAATTTGTTATGACCATATGCTGAATGCAGACCTCGACATATATCATGACAGATATCACTAAGTACAAAGGTCTCTTGCTGACGCGTGTTGTGGTGATAACGATTTGTAAAATTACGTCTCTTTTAATGGCATGTGACAATCTTGAGGGTCAATCGCCTGGTCTCGGTTGGCTTGCAGTGCCAACGGAGGTGAACTTTAAGGGAAGTATTAATGGCGAAAACCTCTATTAAGTTACACACATGTTGTAAGGTTTTCTCTTGTCCGTAGCTTAGGTCAATTACAGTGGCGGCGATTTGGGAGATGGCAAACTACTTACTTCTTGGTGCCGTGATGGTTTTTTTGATGAAGTAATATTTTTTATAAAAAACTTTTGTTTTCTTACAGTCAGCGCCAAGTTGTTGCAGATTATTTGGGCATGCCCTACTCTATAATCATTTTCACTATCTTTTTCGGATGAATAACTTTAGAGCTGGCCTTGAGGGAGAGCAAGTAAGACAATCGCTCATTTTCACTATATATATATATATAACAGAAAAAAAGGTTTTCTAATTGTAAATGCAGTTTTCCAAGAAAAGAAAAAACTCAAGTTTTTAAAGGTCTAACTATGTTTTGGGAAACAAACTATTCAGTTCTTCCCCAATCATTTCTTTCCATATTCAATCTCAATCTTCTCATGCTATATGAGAGAGTTAGAGGGCACCAATATATTGATTTCAAAACAATAAAAAAGAATTAGATATTTAATTATAGTGTTTCTTACATGGTTTTTTGCAATTATAATTTGTTTTTGGTGGCATGCAAAATCTTATCACTGAAATGAAATTAATTTAATTTTTTAATTTAAAAAATTAGAATATTTTCTTTTTAAGACGATATATTTTCGGTTTTTGCCTAAGGCCTAAAATGGTGAGGACCAGCTTTACCCTACTCTAATGGAGTTGTATTATCTATTAGGGTTCCTAGTATCATATTTAGATGATCTACTTTGGAGGATATATGATACTTTATATAGTGACTAGGGTATACCTATGCCATCTGACACGGTGAAATAAATATGATCCTATAACGAAACAAAAAAGTTTAACGTGTGACAATCTAAACCGACACGTTTTAATCAACCAAAACGTATGTTCAATATATCTTAATGTTGGAAAAAAAAAAATATACGGGATTTTCCCAACTTGTTTTAAATTTTTTAAAGAATCTTTTAATCATATTTTTTGAACATAATTTAATCTTGGCAAATTATTTTTTTAACAAATTAAATTCAAGGCCGGATTTGAACATAATCAAACCATTTCTGTCAATATGATTTAAAATTTTCCAAATTGAATCATGGAAACTCCTAAAAATGATAGACTAAGATAACCAATAATGTATGAACACATTAATTACGTCATTGTTACTCAATAATTTTTATTTTTTTTTACATAATTTTATAGTCATGATGGTTCTTGTTTAATTGATCTAGATTAGTAGATTTTAAATATTAAATTTTTATTAAATTTTGAATTTATTATTTTAAGTTATGACATTTTTAATGTTGACAAAATTATTGGTGTGTGAGAGTTTATTGTGTGTATATTATTGGTGTGAGTATTTTAACTTTGATGTGACATCTTGATATGTGTATAAAACTCATCTAATGGTGTAGAAGTAATGCACACCATTACATGTGTATTTTTAACCATTTATTCTTATACTTTTTGAAAAAAAATTGGTCAAATATGATGTTTTATAATATAGATTGTAAAAGAACTAGATATGGATAAGAATTTTGGTATAATAGTACAAGGCTAGTAGCTAGTATAATATTTAGAATAATAATTCCTTATTCTTTATCTTGTGTAGTTGCTTAGTTGAGTATGAGGCTTCCTCACTTATCTTCTAAATGTATTGAATGTGGTCGTAACCTTGTCTAGAGTGTGGGCCCATAGTTTAGGCTTTAATATTGTGTAAGTGTCTTTGGGCCGGATTGACTACTTAGGCCACATGTGGGCTTCATTGACTTCAATGTGCTAGTCCATAATATAGCTTATATGTCTAGTTTAGTGGCTATGGACTTTATTTATTCAGGTCGAGCTACAGATCTTGCTCCATTTAAATTTGAGTTTCAACCCAGATCAGGTTAATATATCCACTTCACCAATGATTATAATTAAATAAAATTAGATCCCAGCTATTTGACCTCCGAAAGGGGTCAAACTGCTTAATCCAATATTTTTGAGCCCACTCGCTAGTGATATTTTGGGATATTTTGCACTTTTTGGAAGTTTGGGAGTCAAAATTACAATTTCTAAAATCTTAGGAACAAAACATGAATTTTATCAAATATACTTCTTCTTTCCCTTTTTTTTATTTCTCAAAATGGTTAAATAAGGGGGTAATACTAACACCCCTCTGATATATCACAAATCCCCACTTGTCACGAACACTCTACTCACCCTTCTTTTTGTCTTTAACACCCTATTACTACTGCCCTCTTTAATATAAATAATTAGCTTTAATAATTTATAAAACTAAACAGTTATTACGTCCTCTCCTACATTGCAATGCAAGCCACACCCACAAATTATTTCTTATCTCTAGAACATCTCACCATCATCATCAAGCATATATCTCTCAATTTCAAAGTAATCCATCACTTACAATTTCTAATATGGGCCGCTCCTCACAAAGAAATTGAGCAAATATATTAATGCTTTAACTTTGATGTCTTGCAACATCATCAGCATCATCATCAACAACAACAAACGATCTTCAAGGGGTGTATGAAGCTTTACTTGATACATATGCACCAAGTTTGGGCATTTACATTCGGTCCATATAAATTGAGTAAAGCTTCATTTTTTTGCCCCAAGTGCACATAGTAGATCTTGCTCACTTCATGTGGCCGAATGAAGTTGCATTAAAAAATTACCATACACATGTTCAATAAGTTGAGTGAAGCCCATGATACTTGATGCATGTGAGGTGAGTAAACGTTCCTTCAATCTTATGAATGTTCACTCAGTTCATGTGGGTCGAATGGTTACTATTTTTTTCTTGTTATCGAGGTGGTGGTGGTGGTTTTGGGAAGCCATTTATATGAGCTTGGATTGAGTTTAGTTTATGGTTCGTTTTAGGTTCGTGAGCGGAGATGAAGCAATTGTTGGAAATTGTGAAGTGGATATGTTGAAGGTGGAGACGGAGAAAAGAGGGGGAATTTGTTTGTTTTTGATTGGATTGATTTTGACTTAATGTTAATTAAATAATATATAATTAGTTAATTGTTGGATTAATTTGTGGATTATAATTAAAGGTTTGTGGTGTTTGTGACACATTAGTGGATTGTTTAATAGTGATGTGAAGTATATTATTATGGAAGGTATTTGTGACAAATAAAGTGGTACTGGTATCACCCACCTTAAATAACACATTATAATGACTAACCGGATATTTTAACAGACTAAAAAAAAATTTCAAAGTTTGGGCTAAAGTGAAATTTCCCAAACTTCAGGGGCTAAAATTCAATTTTCACAAACTTTAAGAGTTTTTTTCTTTGATACAAACTTAAGAGTAGGCCTGTCAATGGATTGTATTTGTATCCAAATCCAATCTAAATCAGATCCGTTTAGTACGTCAGATATGGATTGAAATTTATGACATGTATATCCAAATTCGATATGAACTTATTAGGCATTTGATTAACAAAACATATATGGATTTAAGTTGATCCGATCCGATCCAAGATACTCATTATGCATAAATTTATTATATTTATATTTATCACATTATTACTAATACACTCATCAAAAGTATATAACTCAAAAAGCATTTAATAGGTTTTTTTTACAAGAAAATAATAAATTTGATTGTTATTAAATTTAAATTTTATGTTAGTTTCATCATTTTTTATATATTTACAAACTAATTATTATATAATTAAAATTTTAAATGGATCCGATATAATACGATCCGAATAAATTTGGATATGGATTAATGTTTTGGTGATCCTTTACATTGATATGATCCCAATCCGATCCATTGACAGGCTTACTTAAGAGTATTAAGACATTAGAAGTATAGTAGTTGCTTATTAAAATTCATGTCCATTGGGCAATTAATAAGCTACTTTGTGCCTTTAATTCCTTCATGTTTATCAGATAATGGTCCGCCTCTGCAAACCACCTCAAAATGCATGGTTGAATGCAATAAAGGGACATGCCAGTGTGGGGAACTTGGTTGAAATCAGCAAGAACTTCAACCCGGCCTTTCTACCAGATTAGATTGACTTTTATCTGTATTATTGTATCTAAATGGTGTAATCTTTTTATAACTCTCTGCTTGCAGTTCCAAAAAACAAAAGTATGATAAATTGGAGTTATTTTCTGATGTGGAAAGGACGGTTTCTTATTGAATAAGTTGGGGAGATAACTTTGCAAATACATTATTATCCGTTTTTGCATTAGAAGGACAACATATAAAATGTAGGTTAAATTTCACTTAGCACTGTGTTTGGATTAAAATTCAGGGTCATATTATGTCATTTCTTCGCTTATTATCAACCCAAACTATTGTCAGTTTCTTAACCATGATATTCATTACGATTCGTTCTCCTAATAGCTTAAGCTTTTGGGAGAGATGATTCATAACATAGTATCAGAGGTTGTTTTCTGGGAGGTCCAAGGTTCAAACCTTTGTTTGTTCTCCACGTGCGAGTATGGGGTCGCACGTGAGGGAGGGTGTTAACTATGATATTCATCACGGTTCCGTTTCCTAACAGCTTAAGCTTTTGGGAGAGATGGTTTATAACACAGTTGATAATTCAAAAGTTATTTTCTAACTAAGCATGGCTAATTATATGAGTGAGACGTAACTATTTCAATTTGATGCTAGAGCATGAGAATGCCATACATTGGGACTTTACATGTATATTAGATTGTACAGTTCTTATGGATTGGGGGAAAAAAAACTATTTTTATCTGACCGATCTTTAGTGGCTTCTGATGATGAAATGAGGCGATGTTGGTGCCCGTCCTATCAATTGACTACATTTGAAATGGACTATCAATAGCGTTCTAGAAGTAAGAAATAGAAGTCTATTCATTGTTTGTCCTTAGAAGAAAGATGCTCTTCTTCCTAAGTCAGCAAATTCCTTAACTTTCTATGCTATTTGCAATATCTTGTTCGGCCTACATGAGTATGTTTGATGCTTATATACATACATATATTTTGATTAAATATATATATATTTTTTTTGTACCAGTTTCATTGTCTTCAAATTTGAAGCGGAGAGTATGTGGATGTATGTATTATATATGCATAAAAATATATTTTCCGTATATATATCCTTAGTGAACTTGATCTCTTATTTCTTGGCGCTTATAGGTGCTCGATACGAGTGCTTACGAGCCAAGACACAGAGTATGCTTTGAAGGTTCATACGCATTTCAATTTCATGATATTGAATATATAGCAGTGAGGTTAGGCAACCGTTCTTCTTTTAATGCTATATTACACACTACCCAATTCATTCTTGTCTACTTCATGGCAGTGGTCGAATCTGGTTGTTCTACGAGTCTGATCAGTTTCTTAAACATTCTATAATGTGGGGAAAATTTGTATAATCTTAAAAAGCCTGAAGGTTGCAAGACCTTTATGTTTTGCTTTATCATTATGTACTACTGTCGATATAATAAAACAAAGAGTTAATAGTGCATTTGAATGGAAGTGTTCCGCATTTCGGTATGTGAGTACATATACATATATTGCTAGGGAATTAGAGTTTTCTTCTAACTCTACTTCAATCACAAAAATGCTTTTATCTAATCCATACACATACTCTAATGTTGTAAACCTTGGCTCTGCCATCATGCATGGATGAGCTTTTACTGTTAATTTTTTTCTTCTTTTTCTAGACAGATGCATAATAGATGTTAGAAACTTTCAACATATTTATTACTTTTTAGTTTTGTAATTGATACTCCTGATTTTTTTCCCCTGTCATAGAATTTTGTAATTTTAGTTTTGTCTTCTTATTTAACCATTAATTCTTCGTACTAGTCTAATTTCCACAATCCCTACTTTTTCAAAAGGGAAATTGGGCTCTTTTATAAACCATAGTTGCGAGGCTAATTGCCGTATAAAAAAGGTGAATCTATTCATCATACTAGTTTTTATTTGTACCTTAAAAATTCTTGTTGCCTCTCTTCCTTTATTAGAATTTCTAGACCTATGCAGAATGGATATGATGTTCTACTAATTGAATATATCCTTTTATGTAAAATATTTGAGCCATTTTTTTAGAGACCTTCTGTGGTAGATTTTGATATGGTGTGTGTAAAGGGTATAAAGTAACATGCAGTTTCAGATGCGGACTTGAGTGCCCAATTTCAAATCGGTTTGGTTTCGGGTGATACATGAATTGCTATTGAGAAGGCCAAAAAGGCTGAAGAAATATAGAGGAATTCTAATAAATGAAATCAATAAGCTGGATGGAGGATTTAGATAAAATCATCATTTAATAAATTGAATTATGTACTTGGTAATATCTTGTGGTACACATGGCTAATGCGATATTACACATTATTTCATCTACAGTTAATTAATACAATTTTATCAAAAATCAGTATCCTAAAAGAAGTTGCGTATAAGCATATCTATTTTGTGTGAATTGGGTTGAAATAAAGAGCCACAACTATGCTAGAATTAGGTTGAAATAGAACTTTTCAATATATAAGCACTTCAATATTCATTTGGTCCCAACACTATTACAATAGGGAGATTTAATTTGATTGTCATCATAAATTTAACATCCTCTAGCAATATATGCACGAAATTCTGGGGTTGAGATTCAAGAAAACACGAATTGGAGCTACAAGATCGGCGGAAACATTCTCTTTCTTGTTACTGTTTCTGCTTTGGAGTGAAACTAAACTCTCTTTGTGAATATAAACATTGCTGTCACCCCGAGGTCCAAGATCCCTAAGCTCTCCGTTAGGGTTACATAAGATCAATCTAGAATCTCTTGTGTTCGTCGCAAAAAAAATCCCACCATTGATCCAATAACCAAGGATATATCTAAAATTTGCAATGGGTTCAATTGTCAATTGTTTGGTCCAAAAACCCATACTATCCATCACCCAAATCTCAATACTTAAATTTATTATGCGCCGGGTAGCAAGACGACCATTGCACATTGTAAGACTAGTAAAGGGAACTGGCGGACCCTGTATGTCTAAAAAAGCCTCGTTGACCGTGTCCAACGCATAAATTTTTAATTGCTGCACATGGGAGATTGAAGCTGTCCAGTAATAAAACCCATTCCAGTAGGTGTTGGAGTTATGTAAAGAGGAATTCAACCAAACATTAGACTTTGACAATATTGAACCATCAAGCTTCAGCTCTCTCCAACAATCATTACGTAGGGAATACAATAAAAACATAGTATCAACTCTTCCATCCTCTCGAATATACCAAGCGACCTTGTAATCGTTGGTTGAAGGATCGTGTCCGAATCCAACTACAGGAGGTTCATTATAAAATTGATCAGTTTCAAATTCATCAGTAATGGGATGTGATGGGAGGGGCTTGAATTCCCTCGTACCCGGATTCCACAATGCAAATCGATCCTTACGATTGAATAGAAGATACAACCCGTGTAAGGGACCTAAAACTCGTGCGAATGCTGTGTTTTGCAAGTAAGGATCAACGACAACACTACTTGGAAGATCGAGATTATTGGCTAGGGTTTTATCAGTGAAGGATTCAAAACCATACAGTCTAGACTCGGGAATGAAACGCTGAATGAGAAGATGGCCATCATCGCTTTCGTAGTAGTTTTGGAGGTGCTTGTTGATGAAGTAAGGGTTTTTTATGATTTCGTACCACTCTTTGCAGACGGATTTGAATTTCAACAGGACTTTTACAGGTAGCCTTGATAGGATCTCGATAATCAGCTCTTGAGGGCAGCTTTCGATCGGCATCTTTCCCCCAACTCGAAGATCTCGACTATCAATTTTCTTTTTTGAAATATCTCGATGAACAATTTAAGAACCTCAACTTGCAACCAAACGGGGTATTTATTTAGGCAGCAACTCACCATCCACATGTTTCTTTCCTAATTTGTAAACGATTAGGTTCACCGTTTACGATTGGTATTGAGATACCCAATACAATGAAGAATTTATATCTTGTGTTCTTGTTTTAATGGGAATTTCCCAATTTTTAAACCTGTGAATTGGGCCGAGTTGGCCTAAAACGGCCTCCTATTCATCCTGCTTAATTAAGGATCATAGTTTAATTGAGTTTCAATCTGAACAAAATTTTAAGTTTGAAATAAATTTCGAGCTCAGTGTCCGAGTTGGGCTCCTTGTACAATAAGATTTAATTTGGACCGAGCTCGAGTTTGAACATGCCGAAAATAATTTGGGCTAAACATGAACAACCTCAAACTCAAATCATATCCTTATATATTGATAAAGAATTCATAGTTTATGATTTAAATTAATTAGTCTTTTGAAGTAAGTCATCAAATTTTAATTACCAGTCATTTTTTTAGGGTGGTTTTATTCTATTCGCGATTTTCTTACAGTTAATTTGCATTATTAAGTTAATCTGCGTTACATATTAAATTAATCCGTGAGTATGGATAGATTGACAAAAAAATATTATTGATTTAATTTTTATAAATATTATTTTATTAATTATTTATTATTAAAATAGCCACTAAATTAGTAAGTGTACCCACCTTAATTAAGTATAAAAATACTACTTAATTATTTCACCATTCCCTTCACCAAGAAAAACCTTCATCAACTTATCCATCACCTTCATCACAAAAACCAAAAAATTCTTCAACCACGGTTCCAACTTCTTTCTCCAGGTCAAAATCAACGACCCTTGAATCCTTCTTTCTCTGAAATTTTTTGAACATTTGATTCGCAAAAAAATCCACCCTAAAATTCACTGAACATTCCATTATTGTCACCATCACATCACATATATATACAATTAATCGATCCAATATTATTATTTTTTTAAATTGTCCAACCACGATTATATGTTCTGACAGAGAAGAGTAGCGCATGATTCAAAGTAAAATAGATCATGCTTTGTCCAACCACGATTCCAATGGGTAA
The DNA here is from genome assembly GCA_021464415.1 of Lonicera japonica. Classification (NCBI taxonomy): domain Eukaryota; kingdom Viridiplantae; phylum Streptophyta; class Magnoliopsida; order Dipsacales; family Caprifoliaceae; genus Lonicera; species Lonicera japonica. Next base: position 33,751,870 of record CM038470.1, on the reverse strand, counting down.
CCAAAACAAAGCATGCTTTTTCCATGTGCCATTAATTCCATTCAGTGCTTTAATTCTTGTAGATTCGCTTTCCTTCACCAAGCCATCATTATTAATGTTGAACTTCTCTTTCAAAGAGGTTGTTTATGTTACTGAACCATACCCTAATTCACATACAATATTTATAAAGTAGGCATTACGTACACTCTCAGATTCTAATGTAAATTTTATAAAATTAAAGTTTTTTATAAATACTTTCATTAAATAAAAGAAAAATAAAAATACCATATTATACGATAAATGAATTTTATTAGTTTAGTTAGTATGATTTTGGTTGGTCGGAAATTTTCATTAATCAATTTGATTATCTAAACAGCGTAAAGAAGAATATTGAAATAAATTAATTAAAATTTTATTTTTATATTCATTTTGTTATTTGGCAACCACGAGATAAAATAATACCACCTATAAGGTGGTATAGTTTTATCCAGTTTTAATGGGATAAATGGATAATTAATCCTAAATTCAATCATGTTCCGTGTTGTACCAAACGCGGGATAAGATAAAGATATCCTATCGACCCTTGCATCAAACACAGGATATGATTTCTTTATCCTATGCTTTCTGACAAAAAACACAATGTAGGATTAATTAGTCCAATCCTACGTCTCATCCCGTGCAACAAACACACCCTAAAAGTATAGATTTTGTGACTCATTAAACAGTTCATTGTGGTGAGCACTTAGTAAAGCATAAATGTCAAGAGATAAAAAGAGACAAGTATGATTTTCTTAAATGTTAAGTTAGTTTATCTTAGTTTTGACACTTTTATATGCATCTTTTTTATACTATTGATGCATTAAGGGCACTGTTTTGTAGTGCTAAAAGCCACTCTTATAATTTTTAGATGTATAATATTTTTAGTTTCCTTATCTCATATCATTTTTTTAATATTATATATTAAAAAATTGATTAGAGAATTGAGCCCCCACTGAGCCTACGTTGGCTTCTTCTCTAAACATGGACTTAAATCACCTTTAACATGAAAATAAATGTTATTATTACTTGAGCAAATACCATAAAACATACTTATTTTGTTAAATATCTATATATAATGTGAAATATTATTAAGTATTATATTTAACACGCAACACGTGTACTGAGTTTCAATGTTAACAAAAGAACAGATAAAGCATCCATCAAAGAAAAAAAAAAGGGAGAGAGAATTCCTCTCTTCCCCCCTTTCTTTTTTCTTTTGAAACCTCTATGCAAGGGTGGATCCAGGATTTCATGGAGGGGAAGTTATGTTAAAACACAAAATTAGATAAAAAAAATTAACTAGTAGAATTTTAAGAAATTTTTACATAAAAGTAAAACTAATCAAAATACCTGTCTAAGCTTTCAAATAAATGAATAAGAAAGAGTTAGGTTATAATAAGAAACGAGTTTTGGATTTTGAAGTTGTGGGCTGAGGTATTGGATAGGGCTGGCCATAAAAACAAAAGGTAACAAGTGGTAATATTTTATTTTATTTTAAGGGTTAGGCTTAAGCCCACCTAGCCCCCCCCCCCCCCCCCCCACACCCCCCACCAAACCGAAGTTAATTAAATTTGTATTAGTAAGGAAATATTTCTCTCTCTATATATATATGGCTAGGCTATAAAGTGGGATTCCCTCACTTATAGCTGGATTACAAAATAGTCTATTATTGACTGTTAAAAATGAGGATATATTCTAGTTTATATATAGATGAGACTCACTCCATTATCATTTTCCTTGCATCATGAATAAAGAATGGATGTTAAGAACTAAATCACACAATTTCATCTAGTTCAATTGATATATAGTTTTCTTTGTTTTTTTCAGAGTTGACGGGGCCGAAAATACTTCTGCGCTTAGGAACCCAAGTGTAGGTTATCAAGTTATAATACTTGGTAAGTCCAAGTGTTGAATCGAACCACAAGGATAGTCGGAAAGATGATGAAGTGATTTCGGGTCCAAGGCTTTGTTTAAAGAAGTGGATTGGTTGATTTTAACTGTTGATTTTAAAGTTATGCAATAAAAATTAAAGTGATGGATCAAATGATGAGAAAAGGATAAGGCATTATAGAATTCATTCGCTTTGCAACATTATGTAGAATCAATCTCATTCAAAGTTCTCAATGCAATTCTTAAGTTTTAAGTATCTTACACTTTTCTAAGCAAAATTGTGTGAAACAAAAGCAACCCATTCCCATATAAATGCCATATAAAGAAAGGGTGTAAGCAAAACTTAATACAAGTGTATCTCTCCTTTGTATCTTGTAATAAAGAGTGTAAAGCAAGTGCAACCCATTCCCATATAATGCTTAACCAAGATACAAATATGAGATACACCAAAAGAAAAGGCATAAATTTAAAGTAGGCATTTGAGAACTCATTGTTAGTTTTCCCTAGACAATTGAATTGATTATGAAAATGGCCACTTAAAGAGTTAAGCACGATAAATCATAACGTTTCCTTTGTCTAAGATTGGGAGGTCTAGGTGGAAGATAAACCATCCGGTATAGACATATTTGATAAATACAAATTGAATCTTTAGAATGATTAGTAGAGTTGTTTATGACATAAACTTAAGAGATTCTCTTTAGCAACACCTTAACTAAGAAAATATTGAGTCTCAAAATCACATAAAGTGTAGAAAGAACTCAACATATCATTAAGACATTCAAGGATTAAAATATCAAATTTATAGTGTTTTCATGAATATCAAAGACTAGTCATGCTTGGCAATGAAAAGTATATCATTCATAAAAGGAACAGACATAGGCTAATAAGAAATACACTAAGTGTATAATGCTTGAGATCTATGTATACAAGGAATACAAAGTCAAATCATCTTATGAAAATTATCTTACTAGCTTATGAATGGTTGATGAAATAAAGAAGATGAAAGATTTAACAAGTATTTAACAATACTAACAATGGAATGAGAAATGAACTTATATAATTAATGCATTGTAAACTTCATCTTTTGCCTTACCAAAGAAATTTACTCCATAATAAATGTAGAGACAAAAATTATAGAAGTGTATTCCATTTTTCTTCAATGAGATAATAAATTACAAATTCTAGAGAATATTTAAAACAAATAAATAAAAATATTAATAAGTCCAAGAGGCTCTCAATACAATAATGGAGACTATATATATAGATAAGTGTGTTGTCTCCCTCTCCTCTCTCTACTAAAGATTTAAAAGAAACTATTCATTTTGTCCATTGGAAAATAGCCACTTTTGTATAAAATACAATGTTCTAAGAGATTGAGATTTAAGCCACTTTTTAGTCTCCAAGCTAGCTATGAGACAGATGAGCAAAATAGGGGAGGTGACATAAAAGACAAAGCAAGCCATCTAGATCAATCTTGGCTTTAGTTAGATGGATCCAAGTGATGGAAAAGTTCCTTGACTGATCTAATAAAAAGCTAGATAGGTCCAACTCTTGCTGTCAACTCTCGATAAATCAAGGAATGAGCTCGATTGATCCAACTATTTGACTTTTCGTTAACTTTTTGCTTTAAAGGCCAAAAAATTGCTCGGTTCATCATTCTTCTTTTACTCAATGAATTTCTTGAGATTTAAAGGAAAAAAAATAACACAAAAATACATTTCCAAGCAATGTTAAATACAAAATATGCCACGAGACTAATCGCGAGATAAGTTAGCAAACCGAATGGTTTTAGAGAGTTAAACGCATCAAACGACTCCGAAAATGAGCGTATGAATGACAATATTAAGCGTTTATCAAAAGTTAATTATATGTAGCACCCACGAAGTTTGACTTATTTTACTCCTTTAAACATGAAGTTTGGAAAGACACTCATAAAACCATGAAATTTCGAGCGAGTTTCACTTTTGTCCATTTTTGGATGGACCGTTTAAAACATTAACGGAGAAGCTCATGCACCTGTCATGTGCGGGGCATTATAGAAATTTTCACTCATTCCCTCCCTTCCACATGGTTAAACACATAAAATAGATCTAAACATCGAATCGACTACTTAACCATCTCCATAAATAAAAAAATAAAAAAATAAAAAATCAATTACTCAGTGCCTCAATAGAGCTACTGCGACAGATAGAAGAATAAAGGTTTCGATCATTCCGATAGAAACAGGCAGAGAAGTTTTCGCTGAGGCCGGTGCTGGTGCAGGTGGAATTTCTTACGCCGACACGGCGGCAACGGCGATGACAAAGGCGAGAATGAGGGCCTTGAGGATGATGCTAACTTGCACCACTGTTGCAAAGAGTGTTTGATCTTGATTTATAGTTGAAAATGGTTATATTTTTTAGATCTAGGGTTTATGGTGTGGAGAATTAAAGCAAAGAAAGTTTTGAATTTATAGGAAATTTTTTTTTGAACTCGTAAGATAAAATTGCCTACTAGTGACAAGTTGTTTTTGTCACCTAACAGCTCATTGTGATTTGCTAGAGGAATATTGGTTTGTTTATTACGACCATTGGTGATGGTGCCGTAAACAAGGTGGACACATTGCACTCTGACTAAATTATGATATCAAAGAATCTTATGCAACCCTACGAACTAACAAACACTAATGATACCATTGCATATGTCAAGTGATTTATATATTTATATATTCTTTTGGAAAAATAGTTTGGAATAGTAAAGATTACAAAAACAGAGCATGTTTCATTAGTTAGATTACATTTTATTACATGCCAATCTTGTTACAATCTCTATCTCCAACTGATAAATAAAAAAAGCAAATTCTCTGTTGTGCTATGTTTTTCTGCTTTGCCCTGTATTTATGGTCACTTTTCGAAGCATTTTGGAGGGATTAAATGGAGGGAAAATAAAAAAATTGTCTATAATGCCCCGCACATGACAGGCACATGGGCTTTTCCATTAGTATTTTAAACAGTCCATCCAAAAATCGACAAAAATGAAACCCGCTTGAAACTTCATGGTTTTATGAGTGTCTTTCCAAACTTCATATTTAAAGGCGTAAAACATGCCAAACATCGTGGGTGTTACATGTAATTAACTCTTTTTTCCATCTGCGAAACATGTAGTACCTCTGTTTAAAAACACTGATTAAGCCAAAATATTGCATTTTTATACATATTTAGATGGATTAATATGCATGAATTTGATTTTAATTATCCTAAATTACTAAGATTTGAGTTTTAAACATGAAATAGGATTGTATGCTTGTTTCTAGTGCATTATAACTTTTTTACAGGTTAAAAATGAACAAGAACAAATCCATGCACAAATTCTCCCAAATTAGTCATTCTCGGTCAAATTCGGAGCTAAATTGAGTTCAAGAAGTGAACTAGAAGTAAATCTCAAGCTCAAGCATGAAGGGAGTGGTTGAAAGAGACTAATAAAAGTCAATAAATCAATCCCAAGCTAAGAAAAAGTCATTTGAATCAAACCAAAAAAATTTCGGATGAAGAAGATATTCACAGTGCGCAATGCTTATGTTTTAGCCAATTTTGGTATTTATCCCTGCAAATTTGAAGAAAACTCCAGAAATAGAAGTGGTAGAGCTATGAGTTAGCTACGCGTTGGAGAAAACCTTGCATCAATCGGAGTTTAGAGCACAAAGTTATTGCTAAAATACGATTAGTGCGCTAGTGGATCAGGTTTGAGTGCGAAAGATTACATAAATTCAAGGTGCAGATATTAACCGAATGGGGTCCTTAGCCTAGATGGCAAGTGGCCAGCTTTCTACTCATGCTTAGACCATTGTTCAAATCCCACGCCCAACCAATTTATGTAATTAAAAACCGATTACTTTTCAAATCAATATAAATTTGAGCCAACAATTTTATAGACGATATAAGCTATTTTTAGCTATTGGATTATTTTTCTTTTATTTTTTTTATTAATTAGGAAATTAGTTTGATTTTTATATTTTGAAACTGTCAATGAATATTAGGTCTTTAGATGGAGAGCAAAGCGCAGTCGACATCTTCATAAAAAAATTTCAATTCCCATATTATTCAGAGAGAAAATTCTTGAGAGTATCAAGTTCTTTTTGGTATTTTATTAAGATAGAATAAATTAATACGATCGTATACTTCTCTTTCAATTTGAGTTCGCCCAAGTCCCATTATAATTATGCTTCTCTTTTAATTTTTGATAAACTTCACCAGTAGCAAGAATAGATCATTGATCAAGGTACATAAGGTCTACTAACCAATTTGGGAACATGGAGCTATAGGTCTTTGAGGTACTAGAAAGAAAAGCATGACGAGCTAGGAAATGTTTAAAGTACTTCTTAAGATTGGTTCATTTAAATTACCTTTTGCCCCATGGATTTCTTGATCTTGGGCGATGTTCATGTTTAGAATGAAGAAGCATGTTGGATAACTTTCTATGAAAGAGGAAAAAGTAAGATATAGGTGATCAAATTGGAAGTAATAGTTACCAAAGAAGTCAACCAGACAGTGATAAAAAAAATTCGTATTAATTTAGAGGGGTGGGGTGTGAAAAATATTTTTGTGACCTTGTATAGTTTTGACAAATTAGGTGGGTGAGTTGAAATATCATAATTGTGAAATTGAATAGGGTGCGTTGAAAGTTATCTCTAATTGGGTTCGAATGGAAGTTTGTTGGGTGCATATAAGAACACCCATTAAAGAAAATAACAATCATATAATCCATTACAACCATTTCAAATGGTAAATTCTACCTTTTTCATTTATACTTCATGTGTCGAGACTTTTTAATTAAATTTCTATATTTAATTTTCACTTTTTTTAAATGGTTAGAAAAGCATAAAAGAATTGATACCCATTATAATTTTATTTCCTTGTTATTTGTCATTTATTTTGGAAGAGATAGAATTAATGGGATTTATAATATTCAAAGAGATTGCATTTACTATTCCATGTTCAATTAGAAATTTTCTATCTTCACTTTTTCATGTAGAAACGGACACAAAAATTTCCATATGAATCAGCTCTCAATTCGTATAGAAACTTCTACAAAAAGTAGCATTGGAGAAGGTTTTTTCTATATTTCATTTATAAATCGAAAATCGCTTGGATAAAAAAAACTATTGAAGATGGGATCGTTAATTCCTTTTGAACTCTTGGCACAAAATTTAATAAGCGGTTTTTGTATCGCCTTTTCATGATGGTATTACAATTAATTATTTTATATAAAGTTGTTTAATTTAATTGAAAGTATATCAAAATTGTGTGTATATACATGTACATGTACGATTGCACTTGTTTGTAATATAAATATGTAATGTTAAGTTGTATCAAGATTTAATGAAAAAAGAATGTTAATGATTGTGGCTCGGATGAAATGAAATGTGTAACGGTTTGTAAATTTTAGTTATTTAGAAATAGGTTTATTTTAAACTAGGGTAATAATAACAAAATAAATTTTTCAAAAATAAAGGCAAAAGTATAATTATTTAAAAAAATTAAGACCAAAATATAAATAAGAGAAAATTTTGAAGGCCAAAAGACAAATAATCTATAAATATGATTGATGGTGCAAATTATTAATCTAATTTCTCATGCCAACCATGTGATGACATGTGGCCGCTCACATCAACAATCAGGCTTGCCCCAGTAGGAGGAGCTCAGGGGAGTCCTATTAGGTTGTGACGCCCCAAATCTCGTTAAGAGGCTTTGTAACACCCGGTTTAATCATCTCTTGTAAATCGCAACCTATATCACGTATAAGGCAGAATCGGGCTCCGAAGGGCCAAATTGGGTTCTATAAAGGTTGGTATGGTTTGGAAACTTCCAATAAGTCATATTAATATATTTAAGTGTGTTATAATGACCATAAGTTGTTTCGGGTGGCTCGGACGAAAATCGGCTCGAAAATCACAAGTTTCGATCCTACGCGATTGATGATTTTTGCCCAACTTTGGAAGACCATAACTTCCTCATCTGAACTCCAAATGAGTCCCCGTTTTCGGCCACGTCTTCATCTCAATGCCCTCTACAACTTTCGTGTTTTGGCCGAGAGCCAATTCCAACTCCTTGAGGCCCAAAAGTGCATGCGAAGTCGAGCTTTTGACCAAAAGCTGAAAGGGGCACCTTCAGGCCTAGGGAGTCGACTCCATGAACAGTAGGGAGTCGACTCCATCGTGCTGGACAGGTTTTTTATACATTTCTTCTTCTCCTTTCATCCTCATTTCACCCCACCAATTGGAGAGCCTTTAGAGAGAGATTGAGGGCGATTTTGGGGAGGATCTCGTGATCATCTAAGGCGAATTCTTCCGCATCAAAACCACGCCATCATAACCATCTTCATCATCATCTTCATCATCTTCTCCACCTTCATCCACCATTTCTAGGGTTTATAGCTACAACTTGGGGGTTTTCGCTTCTACGCGGTTCCGGCTCGATTCAACGACATTTCTTCGAGGGATTGACCCTCCTAAGGTGGGAACAATAGTATTTAAACTTCTTTTCAAGTTATTACAACATATTTACACCAAATCAAACTAAACCTAGGTTTTCTACTCAAAGTTGCATATGCACGGGGCTTGGGTCAATTTCTTTGGATCTTTTTGATAGATTTACATCATATATGACCTCAATAACTATTTTATACAAAAAGCCCTAATATTAAATGATTTATGAGAAAGTTTGGTATATAACTTTCAAGTACGCATATGAGTATATACGCTAAGCTTTGATACGCTTATGTATGATGTCATATATGGGATTTAAAGTATATTTCGGATAAAGTTACATATATTGGTGGTATTGTTGTTGTATTTAAGCTATGAGCTATATTTATGAGATTTTCTACTTACCTAGCCAGTCCGTAAGTATGCTGGTCAAATACATAAATGTGTTTTGAATAAATGAAGTCTTTAAATCATATTGGGAGGCTAATTGGGAACTCGTATACACTATTTGATTATATTAGACTTGGCTTGGGGCCAATTTGATGAAAGTTATGAAACCTCCCAAATTAAGGATTTTTATGGTTTCCTTTCTTAACTGACGGACTTGGCGGATCTTGTTAAATCTCAACAATACCAATACATGTTTTACACTATGGATATATACATATATACAAGTTTTACGAATACATATGGAATGCATGTATATTCATATGTATATATGTTCGATTCTATATTCTTGTGATTTCATTGATTTGATGAGATGATTTATGTGATTTCATATCGGATGGCCACACCGTTCGTACTAGATAGATGGTGATTACCGGTAGCGTATAGCCTTGGTGGCTACGTGAGTATTATTGTAGCGTGCGCCTTTATGGCGGCGTGAGGTAGCGTATGCCTGTGTGGCTGCGTGAGGTAGCGTATGCCTGTGTGGCTGCGTGAGGTAGCGTCTAGGTGGACCTGGTAGGTGGTCCCTGCCTTGGGAAGAAGAAACCGAGTGCCGGCTATCTCTGTACAGTAGATATATGAAAATCCTAGACGTGAGTTGATATATGTGATTGATGTGATAGATCTAGTCGCGGTGTTGTGGCTTATGTAGTACGATGATGTATATGTATACGTACATTGCTTTTCTTGTACTTTGGGTTGGGGACATTATATATACATAGTTCACGAAAAGGTTTTCCATACATTGGCTGCTTCTTAAATGTATTGTATACGTACATGTATTTACATTTGCATATACATATTTCTACCCAGAGGAGATTTATTACACAGAAGCAGCATATAAACCAACTTTACTTTCATTATATTGCATTGCATGGCATGCATGATTTCTAACCTATTCTCCTATACAAACTCTTATAGTTCCCACTGAGCCCGTTTGGCTCACTCCCATTTTCCAAACCAGGTTTTGCAGGTGTTCGCGGGAATGGTACGAGCACAAGTCTACATAGCTCTGATGAACCCTAGTCACTTAAGTCGTTAGGAAACGACTTATGTACTACTTGATTAGTTAGTAAATGATTATGTATTACAGTGTTGTATTTTGATATAAAGTTCATTAAGATTGAGACCTCAGTTGAGGCTTTGTATAAATGATTTTTCTTAAATGTGGAGTATCTATTGAATATGGATCGTATATAAATTCTAACAGGTTTTGGTATTGCTTTATAAATAAACTCCACATGCCAGAATTTCTTTTAAAATGATTTTATTTCTTGAACATGTTTTTGGTATAAAATTACAAGTTTTACACCTGATCACCCGTCGTCGCGTACGACTCCGTGGCTAACCGGGTCCCGGAGGTAAAATCCTCTGAACGGGATTTTGGGGCGTCACAGGCTTAACCTCTGGGAGCCGATTAATCACGGACGGAGCCGACACTCACAATGGCGGGAAAAGTGAGAAGTTTATCATTAATTAAAAACATTTCTTAAGGAATTACTCATTTTATAAAATTATATGAGTGAAACAAAATAAATATAAGAAGATGTATCTTAGATTTTTTTTTAAAAATTCGGCATGGTCTTCTCTGTTTTACTAATAACCAAAACCTGTTTAAACTATACTCATCAAATCATTTCTCAAACAAACATAATTATTAAACAAAATTCCATCCACAGTCCAACCATATATGTTCTAGTAAAGTAGTCAATTAATTCGTCAAACTTATTTAAATCTCCAAATACAACTTGATTATAAAATTCAAAGTAAATTCTTGAACTTAATACAATACAACTCAAATTAAATAAATAAGACAAATTATTAAGTCTAAGCAAACTAAGTTGTCAAACCGTGGACAACTACTATGTATCTAGGGTCATCAGAGGCATCTAGATATAATAAACACTCCATCCTATGAATATAGCTACAAAACTGGTTTGAAAAATGGGATTGAGCTAAACACATGCTCAGTGGAAATTATAGGGTTTCATATATTAAAATACATGTAGGAATACACAAGCAACATGCAATATTGAAAATAAGAGTAGTCATACGTATACCATATACATATACGCAATACTCATCTAAAATGCCACAAAAATAAAGTAAGTGCCATCACAGCCCAATGGATAAAATGAATTCGATCGTATCACCAAAAATACAGTACGGAAGGAAATACCGCCAAGTATACTCATATTAAAAGTAGGTACTAGTTATATACCACCGTATGATACTTGCTGCTCCGTCCATCCACAGGACATGTGTAACTGGTAACTTGAATCTATCCTAATTATGTTATGTCCACGGGAACAATAATGTAACCAGTAGTTCGGATTTATCCTAGTTACGTTCCTTCCAAAGGAACAATAGTAATATGGCTGCTATAGCCAAGTCCTCCCATAGGACGTAATAGGTTATGGCTCTGATAGCCAAGTCCTCCCATAGGACACCTAGTGACAAGCCTGCCATAGGCTAATGTATAATAATAATTACATCCAAGCAACTAAAGTATAATATCCAACTGGTATAACGTTAGTGCCGGATAAAAGTAACATGAATAACTCTCCAAACCATAATAAGATATAAAAACTTGTCATAATTAATCCCATTCATAGGAAAAAATATAACAACCTTCCGTAGGTTTAGAATCCCATAGAATAATGAAGTCGTAGTAAAATTCCATACTTTACGAAAAAGTTATAAGCTAACCATTAGCATTTTTTTTGTCAAATATGTTATCACCATATGATATCTAAACAAATCTCAACAAATATCATTTTATAAGTTTTAGTACCCAATCTACATGATTAACCCACAATTGTTACTTTTTACAAACATATACTCATATATCCATAATTTAGAAAGGTGTGGGTTTAAGTCATTTTATATCAATCATGCGTAATATCTATATGGTAGTCATATACATGTTTTTGGAAACCATTTCTATCCTAAAACCCACATCAAATCCATCTATGATAATGTACAACTAGTGTTACAAAACTATTCGCTATGGTGGGTTTTAGGTCCATGTATGTAAAACTATAACATGCAAGCGGGGATGTTGGCTTGATCATCAAATTAAGGTTATTTTAAGTGTTTATACATCAAAAGAAATCATATATTGTAACCCCAAGCTCATGCATGCAAGCCAATCAAAATTCATACCAAAATCCCCAATTTACTAGTATGAAGAACATGCAACAAGTAATACTTTGCAAATTAACTTTCATATTAATGTTCCCACCTTTATGGTGCTCTATCCACAAGATTGAAGTGCTTTAAAATGATAGTGAAGGCTAGACCGGAACATTCTCCTAGAATTTCAAAGCTCCGGGTGGTGGAAAGCACGGTGATGTTGAAAAAGATGAAGAATTTGAGTGTTTGATGACCAACCCTTGATCCAAGGTGTAAAACCCCCAAAATCCACCCACATTTCTCCCATTTCTCCCTCTAGAATTTGTCTTAGATGTTTTTGAGAGTACCATGGTCGAATTCCTTTGAATTAGGGTGAAAATTGAATAAAATTGGGTCAAAATAGTCAAAAATTGGTCAACCCGAGTAATAAAATGTGCCCAACACACTGTTTGTATTTTGGGCATAACTTTTCACTCGAAACTCCGATTTAGAGAATCCATATATCATCAAAAAAAGGATTCGAGAAGCTACAACTTTTATCAATTATGGATGGAGTAATACCAAAAATGTGTAGAATATAGCAACCTGACAAAAACAACAACTATCACTGTGCATCAGGCTAGTTCTGTCAACAACTTTGCGATCAGTTTCGACCTTCATAGAGCTTAATTTAGCCTTAGCTTCCAACATTAGAGTTGAAAAGGGGTCAAATAACTTCCTAACAGTTCAAACGATGAGTTATTTGGAGTTCGGATGAAGAAGTTATGGTCTTCCAAAGTTTGACAAAAACTCATTTTGCCGAAACTTGATTTTTTCACCATCAACCTATCGAATTCAACTACGGATATCCAAAATTCATTTCAACCATAGAATCATATGCAAAATCACTAATATGACTTGTAGGAGGTGTTGAATTGATTAAACCATCCCTTAAAGTAAGAATGACCATTTAGCGCGATTTCCTTATCGGTAAAAAGGCAAAAGCGAGGTTTGAGTAACCAAAACTCATTCGGATAATCCGAATTGTGTTTTGACCATGCACACAAGTGTGAATATGTTATTGGAACACGTTAGAAGTGTTAAAACTATAAAATTTATCTCGGATCCAAAATTCACTATCCAAAGCGAGATTTAAGACAAAATGTAAGCAAGGACCGATTAACACCTCGATTCGCATTCGGTCCATTTTAATGGTAAAAATGAACACTCACGCAATTGTATTACGACTATAGAGACATGTTAGAGGTGTCCAATCTACTAAACTCTTAATTAAAATAAAACTTATCACCCAAACTAAAATTAACATGCGAATCAAAATTGGGGCGTTACATGGGTCACCATAAGAAAGATAGAGCCCCACACGAATTGGGTACCTGCTAGAAAGTTAGTTTACGTACATTAAATTGCGAAGCTCTGGAGCTCCCTCTCGCCCAACCACTCTGCAAGAGTGATTTGCTGAAGTACGAGCGGCTGCCACCTGCTTTACAGAGCACACAGAACTCCCCTCACCTTCATTAAATGCATACCAATTGCATTTAATGCACCAAAATTTATGGAGAAGTAAGGTTAGAGTTGGTGACAATCGAAGCATGGCCTCAGACCTGCTCTGAGAGTTTTGGCCACACGTTTCCTTCTAGTCATATAGATAAGAAGTATGTACTTCTTTCAACAACCAAGTTCAACCAATCTAGCAAAAACTAGACAATCCTAAGAGCAAGAGAAGATTCAACATTCAATTGCAAAAAAACAAATGAGAAATAGTAGCTCGAAGCACTTAGTAGAGCTCCCAGAATAGAGAGGCCAGAACTTGCGTAACTCGAGCACACTCTTATTGTAACATCGTGAGGATAGAATAGCTGGAGAGGCTTTTGTGAGTTTGTAATAGTTGTTTGTCCATCATCAATATAAAGCAAGCCAAGTTCCTAACTCTATTCCACAGAGGAGAACTAACCTGTATCTTCATACGAGGCCAACCTCCCTATACAAATCTGTCTCTGTTGGGTTTGTTGCGTTTGTTGTGTTAAACATTTGATTCACTCATTTGACTATGTGGTCTAAAATACCTTCACAGTTTTTTGCACCAACAATAATAAATAGCACTAAATTAAAAATAATTGATGGATATTTAAGTTTGTTGACCTTGTAGGTCTTAATCTTATTTTGATAATAACAATAAATCAATCATGTGTAATTTAACATGTTCTTGATTTAAGATTATAGCTTTCTTACTTGGAAAATCAAGAATAGCATGATTGCTCAAAGGAAGTTTGATAAGGATCATTCAATCAATATCCGATCAAGTCAACAAAGCAATGGACTAGCAAGAGATCATCCTTATCACACACATGCTAGTAATGCATTTTATGAAGCACAAAAGATCAAGGATCATATGCCAAAGCTTCAAGGGAAAAGCTTCAAGTGAAGAATCAAATTGAAGAAACAAATCGAAGCATTAAAAGACTCGTTCATTCGTTAATTGAGTGAGTGCTTAGGTATTATGTAAAGTTTCTTATTTGATTATTTATATAGCTCATACATATTGGAATATCATTCTTAGATTGATCAAAATCAGTTTGAATCGAAAATCATTTCAAAACATCATTTTAGCAAAAATCGGTTTTGAAATAAATTCATATTAAATTCAAACGATCATTATTTTGATTTTTCCCGTAAATTGGTGTCTTAGGAACTTATTTTTAAGGTCCCCAAAGTATTAGAATTGATTTCGGAGCTTAAATGCAAAAGTGCAAAAATTGGGATTTTTGGCCTTTTGGCCTGTTGGGCAGCAGAGCCCATCAGTCGACTAAGCAACTTTGCTCAGTCGACTAAGGGTCCATCAGTCGACTGATGGTTTTGCTTAGTCGACTGATGCTTCAGAATATAGCCGTTGAATTTCTGATTTTATACTATTTTTGGTACCAAACTTCTACCAAACCTCTAGAACGGCTATATCACTTTTGGGACTATATATACACTATTTAAGACACATTTTAAACAGCTTGAATCACTCTCATACTCTATTCTTCATCTATCTTCATCATCTAAAGATTCAAGAAATTGTTTTTGATCAATCATCTTTTATTTGAGCTATATCATATTGATCATTCAAGATAACTTTAGTGTGAGCTTAAATTGTATTCTACAAACACTTGAGAGTTATTGTTAATTGGTGTGCATCACCAAACTTTTAGTATTCAATTGTGAGAGGTCAATCTCATAGGAAAACAAGAAGGTTAATTCTTGTTTAGAAATTGTGAGAGGTAAATCTCACAAGGTTAGCAAGAGAGAGTCTTGTGTGAATATTGTGGTCAAGCAATATTTGTAAAGAGTGTAGTAAGACAACAACACTTGTAGAGGTTTGATCTTCACCCGGAAGGAGATTGATTTTAGTGGAAATTCTCGGGGAACTAACCGAGAGCGAATTATGGTTTGGTAAACCAAAACCGTGTGGACAAAAAGCCTTGGACTTCAAATCGGTTCAATCTTTCTAACTCAATCTCTTTATTTACTTGTTGTATTATTGTTTGCTTGAGATTGTTTATTTGCTTAATTGATTATTTGATTGCATTCCTTGATAATTTTGTTTAGCAAATTTGTTTTACTTAAACGATTTTCGAAAAGTTTTTAAATTCCGCATTTAGTTTTAAAAACCCTATTCACCCCCCTCTAGGGTTATTTTCCGACCAACAAGGTTTTATTGTTATAATTTCTTCCGATAAATTATTATTTCTACAATTTAATGACATAGGTTTTTTTTTTATTTTTAATGTTAAAGAGGGACAAAATAAATTAACTTGTTAAATAACCCAATTTGTCCAATTTGTTGTTGCGATTCCCTTATAAATCAGTAAATATAATCTTTCAATTAAAGATTAATTAAAAACAAGCATCTAAGTAATTAAATTGGGTATAGAGAAATAACTTGAGGAGAGAGAATGCTCATGTGAGAATTCTGTGAACTCAAGTTATAGGGATAGCATTATAGTTGGTTTTATTTTCTCTATTGTCATATTTACTAATTTGGAAAATTTATTTGTCAATTGTCATATTGGCTCTTTTTTCTTCTTTATTTTTTTTTATTTAATTGGATTGCATTAAAACCAATCCAACCTAAAAGTTAATTGGATTTGATTGAATGAGATTGCTAGGGGCATGTCGGATTGGATGTGGATGATCTAAAAACCACCGAATCGGATTCCCACCCCTACAATTTAGAAATTTAAATTTCTTTAAGTTAGGACACACAAAGATGCGGTAGATATCTCGATTTCCATTTATAAATTTAAGTAAGTACCAGACTCTTATCTCAGATGATTCCAAATTTTAAACAGCAAAAGTGTCCTCTTCATTGTAATAAGAAGACTACTAGAGATGATACAATCCAAACTCTGAACTATGCAAGTGTGCTCTATGTCACAACCTACCTTGCCCTTTTCATTGAGACTAAACTCTCTATGTAATTTATTATATTATTCTAAAATTTAATAATGAAAACACTCTTTCATTTACACCTTGTAATTTATTATATCATTTATATCTTTTGAGAATAAATTAAGCACTTTAATGTAATTAAGTCAAGCAGTGATAATTTAAATCCAAATAAACAAGGCAAATATATATATTTACATTTTATTAGAGCATCTACTACAATTAATTAATTGCTAAAACTCAATTAATTATTTGTTTTTAATCATGAATGAAATATGAGCTTTAAGTACACAACATATACATATATTATATATATATATATAAAATCACACAATCTTTATCCAATTTGACACAGAGAATTTCGACTCTTATCTGCAAAAGTGTCCTCTTCATATGCATTGTAATAAGAGGACCATTAGATCGAGGTGATATATACAATCCAAACCCTGAACTATGCAAGTATCTCACAACCTACCCAGCCCTTTTCAATGAGACTAAACTCTCTACGTACATAACCGCTCCCAAACTTGTTGGAGCCCCACAAACTTCAAAATCCCTAATTTTGTTGGTGTTGAGGTCACAAGAAACCAGCTGTCCGTTGTCGCTTTGCAAAAGGAGCTCGTTGTGCTTGCCAAATGACAATGGTGAATGGATACCCAAAAGAGGTCCAACGGTGAATTGTTTGGTCCAAGACTCTTTGACACCATATTCCTTCATCACCCATATCTCAAAGTTTTTGTGTGCTTGATTATAATCCTCAAAAAGAATCAAGGCAAGAGATTCATTATTTAGGACTACAAGACTCCTCCTCTTATTCCAATAGCAAGTATCAGGGAAATGTATTTCATTAAACACCTCCGTGCTCATGTGGAAAGAAAGGATCAACTCGTATCTACTATTATCACGAGAGTTTTGTGCATACCAATGAAATACTCCATTAAAGAGCAGCTCAAAACAAAATGAAAACCAAACTTTTGGCAGACGAGCATCAAGCTTTCTCCAGGAATTACTGCTTAAGTTGTATATTTCAGCTTTTACAGTATGGCCACGACCACCATAAGGAGTATGATAATAGATGTCAATGATCCTAACAACCTTGTAGTCATTGTTTTTTTCATCGAATCCAAATCCGAGACCCAATTCACTTTGCATCAAACCTGGTAAATCGTCATCAATGAGAGGAGGAAGTGCCTTGAATTCTCTTGTCGCAGGGTTACACAAAACAATGTCCCCATTATGACCAAGACAAATAATGCCATTGCAAGGACCGAACACCTGTGTATGTTGATGTTGGAAAAAGGGTACATCTATGTCTGTTGATACAAAATCAAGCGTTTCTTTGGAAACAAAAGACAAAACGTTCCTGCTATGTTGTTTGACGAAACGTTTAACGAGGAGGCATTCGTTTTTGTTGAAGGTCGCGCGATTGAAGTGCTTGGCAATGAAACTAGGATCATCTATCGTCGCACGCCATGCTTTACAAACACACCTACACCTTAGCAACAATTTCACCGGCAACATATATAGAAACTCTTCTGCCAAATCTTTTGGTAGATCCGTAATCGTCATCGAGGGAGAGATGAAACCGGATATCTCGAACAATTTGGGAGCTATATATTGTCGTTGGTGAGATGATGATATGAGGACTCAACAAAAATATACTCCTATTTATAACGTATATCTAATGACACTTCCAACTCCTATTCTAATAAGGACTCGACAACTTATTTATATACTGAGACTCGTATCTATCTCCTACTCCAACTCTGCAAATTTAAAAAGGAAACAAACTAAATTTGGAAAATAAATAAATAAATAAAATAGAAGCAGGCTTAGAATAATAAAGCTCACGTTCATGCGTCAGCAGCCCTTCTTCTATTTTTAGGGAGGGGGTGGGTAATGAGTTATAAAGAATAAGGACTCAACGATTTATTTATCTCTAACTTCTAACTAAGTGCTTGTTTGCCTGTTATTCAATTTATGAATTAGAACAATTAAATTTTTTTTAATTAGTAAATTATCTAATTTAAGTGTTTGATTGCAAAAATAAATTAGTATATAAAAATTCACAAACTTAAGTTAATATCTAAGATATTACATAGAAGAATGCAAATATATAGTTTGAAATTACATAACTTATAACTATCGTACAAGTTCATGGAGAAAAAAATCACAACACAAAATTATTATTATTTTTGTTGAAAAAAATTACCATTTGTTAATTTACAATAAAAAAAATTCTAAATTAGATAATTTATGCATCCAAACGATCCATAAATTTTGAAAAAAAAATATTAGAATTTATGAATTAGAATAATTCATAAATGAGGGGGTGTGTAATGAGTTATAAAGAATAAGGATTTATCTATGACTTCTAACTAAGTGTTCATTGGCTGTTCTCCAATTTGTGAATTAGAATAATTTAAAATTGCTTAATTAGTTAAATATCTAATTTAAGTGTTTGACTGTAAAAATAAATTAGTATACAAAAAGTCACAAACGTAAGTTAATATCTAAGATATTACATAAGAAAACACAAATATATAGTTCAAATTAAATAGTTTATAACTATCATACAAGTTCATAGAGAAAAAATCACACCACAATTTTTATTTTGTTGAAAAAAATTACCATTTGTTAATTTACGCTGAAACAATTCTAAATTAGATAATTTATGCAATGAAACGATCCGTAAATTTTGAAAAAAAATTAATAAATAAATATAATAGAAACAGGCTCAGAATAATAAAGGTCATGTTATAAATCAGATGTGCTTGTTCTATTTTTAGGGATAGGGTGGGTAATGGGTTTTAAGGAATAAGAATCCAAGATGTTCGGTTCTGAGTTGGTGTTACCTATTTTACTATCATGTTTTCTTTGCTAATTAACAAATGTTTCTATTGGAGTTTGGTTAATTTTATGTTTGTCAAGATTCGAACTTAGGATATTCTCAAATAATTCGCTCAAACACATATCTAATGATAGACAAGTCACTGAAACACTCATGTGATTTATATTATCTAAAGAAAATTACCTGCATAGCACAAATTAAAGACAACAAATATTTATTGGCAGGGCACTGCCAGAAAATTAATTACCAAAATTATGTACTTGTGTCAATTATTTAACAAAACAATAGTCAATTTTTACTATGAAATATTTGTCCTTTTTGTCTTATTCACGTTTACTTTATTGCCTACTACCCCATCTTATTTCATTCGTACTTGGTTTATAAATTTTTTTTGCAAGTCTTAGCTGCACGTAGTAAAATTGGTACATATTTGAACATTTGTTTGTTCATTCGTGTATAATGTAATACTCGATTGGACAAAATTGTACCTCATTATGTTTATCTAACTAGCTCTAAATAAAATATTTTATACAAGTATAGCATAGTCACGTGAAACAATTCTATAGACTTTTCAGAAGTATAAAATATTGACAATGTTTCTACCTATTCTAAAAATATTGAACTGTTTTATGCTACTTTTGCAATTATTTTTCAAAAGTACACTATTTTATTAATTTTTGTCTTGACAATGTTACGTAGGTAAATATTTTTCATCTTTATATCCTGCAGTAATTTTCTCTATAATTTAGTGTGGTTTTATTTACACTTCTATATTTGTCACAAACATTTCCCTTGTCACAAATATCTTCTTAAAGTAATTTTATTATCACTAACACCCCTTAAGCCCGCCTAATGAGAGGTGAGTGCAGTCACATACATTTGGCCTACTTGGAAAAAAATTGTTGGTAAGAATTCGCTTAGCATCAACTAATGAAGTGCTGTAATGTTTTTCAAATAAGGCTCGCCTAATGAAGAGTGGGTAAATTCACATAAACTCGGCTTAAATGAAGAGAGTACGTTGCAAATTACTAGCCTAGCTAATATCAAGCAATAGAGAAGCAATGGAGGGACTGTTTGTGATAAATAGTGAGATTGTTAAAATATACTTTTAGTTAGATTTTTTTTAAAAAAAATGTTTATGACAGATTTCATATGTGTAAATAACAAGAGACAATTAGGTATAATGGCTCATTCTAATAATAATATAATTATAAATGACACTTAAAAATTAGCCGTGTAAATTAAGGACACTGTATAAAAAAGACACTAATACCCCTTTCTTATAATATCGTCTCATTATGACACTAAAAGCAACCAGATGGTGCTAAATGCATTTAGCACCCCCTGGACAGCAACCAAAAGGTGCTAAATGCATTTAGCACCAGCTGGATAACAACCAGAACGTGCTAAATGTATTTAGCACCTTCTGAACAACAACCAGAATGTGTGCAACCTGAACAACAAACCAGAAGATGTTAAAATGATTTTAGCACCATTAAAAAATAGAGAACAACAAAATTGATTAGATCAACATCCATTCAATTTATTTGTATGTATATATATATGGATCGACGTAGGGTTCGTAAAAGAAAAAAAAAGAGTTACAATCATATTTTTTTTAAATCTCGCTGGGCTGTCGAAATTGGTCAATTTCGATAGCAAAACAACCTCTGATCGTCTTAATTTTTCGCGCAATTATAGTAACTTTGTCTTTCGAACAACATATCCAAAAATCAGTCAAATCTAACTGTTCGATCAAAAGTTATATATGTTTTACGATTGCACATCTAGAAAAAAGAAGAAAAAAAAGAAGATGATGAGAACGGCGCTCATCTCGGTGATACGATCGGAGAGTCAGGTGGGGGTGGTATGGTAGTAGTGATGGTAGAAGAGGTGAGATTATTGGTGAGACAACTTCTCTTTTCCTTTGTTCTTTGTTTTCTCTCTCTAAACTATGTGTATGTAAGAGAAAATAATATGTGTTTTGTATAATTAGAATAGATGATATAGCAGAGTATTCTTGTCGATCAACAATTATCATTTTTCTTAAAATAAATTAATATTATGAAAAGTGTCCTTATATATTATAAAACCAAATTATGAAATTCGTACTACTTTCCTTTATTAAACATGAATCAGTTCTTAAAGTTATAAAATATTATGTAGTGAGGCCTTATAACACATTATCTCAAATAACAATGCACACAATTTATACCATTATAAAATAAAATATTCTAAAAATAGTTAAAGACAACTGTGAAGTTAATCCCTGCAGTGCCCAATAGTCTGCCACGTGTTTTTGGCCTCTTCCACGTTAATAAATTTATTTTCTAATAATACGAAGGACCATTTAGATCGAGTGGTTCTAATAAAGGACTCGTAAATTTAAGGTAGTGATATTTGTATTCTTAAAAATATTTGTTAAATTTTTTATTTTTATTCGTTTATTTACAATTAAGTAAGGCATATGTTACTCGATTGTGAATGATTAAGTAAAAGTTTGTGCAAATGACCGAATGAAAGTAAAAATATTACTGAGTATTTTTGAGAGTGTCAATATCTCCATCCTTAATTTAAACATTAAATTTTTTAATAAATTTTAGTGAAAAGATAATATATTTAATATTTTATTTATTTATTACTTTAATAATAGAAAATGTCAGTACGTTCTAACCTTGTTCAATTTGAATGAAAACCCCATGATTATAAAAAATCATTATATGTATACATATATTTGAACATTTAAAAAATCTATTTTACTATGTGGAACAACTTTTATCCCAAAATTATTTTATAAATACTATTGTCCGTTTATCATTATTATAATATTATAAATTCCTTAGTTGTTTAGACATATTAACTTTTCTAATTGATTATTATATCTAACATTTATATAATATAGTTCAAACATATTATTACATTAGTTGTGTTTTGAGTATGTAGAATATCTCCAATCATCTTACATAAATTTTGTGTAAATCATACGTGCCAAAGTGAGATTTATACAAAAATAATAAAAAAATTGTTTTGTATTCCAACAGTCTGTTTTAGACTTTTGTGTAAATATTAAACTACTAATTAGATACGCACAAGTGGAACTTATTATATATTTATTCCCTTACTTTTCAAATCCATTTATTTCTAGAAACGGGATGAGAGACAATAGACGCGAAATTATCTGACATGGTTGTGTAAATTGGTTTATATTTTACACAACATTTTTACACAAATCTTAGGTGTCAAAATTTCTTAAAAGACTGCTGGAGATTTTTTTTTTATAAAATATGTAAATTTTACATAAACCAAAATTATACACTACAGTTGTAGATGCTCTTACTTTCATATTATTATACAATGCCACACATACATAATATGGGCCATTTAATTCTTTGGCCCATACAATTAATACACATATATGGATAGTAAGTATTTGTTTTATATAAATTGTTTTTTTAGTTAACTATTATAATTTGTATTTCTCTAGTCTCTAAATTTCTTTTTTTATTAATCATTCATATCATAGAATTTCGTCGCCCTAACTATACTATGAATTAGATAATTCGCTAACCAAAGAGATGAATAAGCAAGTTTTGTTTCGCGTCACCCTCATGAGAATCTCCCAACCGAGCTAATCAACTGGACCTAGAGAGCAGCTTTAACTTCCTTCTACATCACCAACCAAACGAACCGCGAACAATATCATATGTATCATCACAACCACCCACCCACATACGAGGTGGACATATCAACCTGTAAAGTCTCTAATACAAGATCAGAGTGGATACCACTAGGTTATAAGGCCATTGGGAAGTCTCTAATTTGGTTTCTTATTTTTTTTATTTATTGTTTGCATTGCAATGTTACTTGTTTTATTTTTCTTAATGCTAAAAAAAAATATTACACGTATATTCGTCATGGGAATTATACTAAATGGGCCAACCTAATTCCAAGCCCAATATATTTTCTCTTTTAAATGCAGCTAAGTTTATTTCAATTAATACACTATAAGGCATATAATAACTCGTGTATTATTCATATTTCTAAGGCATATACTGTGTTATCCTTACTTAAATGTGGTACACAAAAATCTCAATTTTACACAGAATTTTCTGTGTACCAAATGTAATCTACTGGTGGTGCATTTATTTGTATCATGTATTCGTTCAAACTATCATATTGACTTTGTCCGGTTCAAGATTATAATGGTAAATTCATTCCACTGGTATAGAATGAAATCTCAAATATTTGATATTATACTTACTTTACTATGCCAAAGGTGTAAGGTACTTTTTATTTGTATTCAATTTCATGTTGTTTATGTTTGTTATTTCACATCAATTAAATAAGTTCACCTTAATATTATGAACTAAATATTGTTCATAATATTTAGGTGAATTCGCATCCCAAAATATTAATGATCGTCACCAAAGTAAATACTATTGGCCGGGTTTCAACCTTAGAGGGGGGTGAATAGGGTTTAAAAAACTTAATGCGGAATTAAATAATTTTCTAGAAATGTTTAAGCAAAACAAATTTACTAAACAAATATATCAAGGAAATAATCAATTTCAAGCAAATAAACAAACAAACAATCAATCCCAAGAGCAAACAATAAATATAAATGCAATCAAATAAACAGCTTGAGTTAGAAAGATTAAATCAATTGGAAGTCCAAGGCTTTTTGTTCTCACGGTTTTGGTTTACCAAACCATAGTCCGCGCTTGGTTAGTTCCCCGAGAAGTTTCACTAATTCCAATCTTCTTCCAGGTGAAGATCAAACATTTACAAGTGTTGTTGTCTCACTATACTCTACAAGTATTGCTGTACCACAATACTCTCACAAAAATCCCTCTTACTAATTTATGAGATTTACTTCTCACAAATACTAAACAAGAATTTACCTTCTTGTTTTCCTATGAGATTTACCTCTCACAATTTGAATATAAATTGTTTGGTGATTCACACCGATGAACAACGACTCTAAAGTATTTAAATGATACAATTGACGCTCACACTAGAGTTATCTTGTTTGATCAAGATTTATAACTCAAATAAAGAATGATAGATCAAAAACTATTTCTTGAATCTTTTGATATTGAAGATAGATGAAGAATAGATGTAAGAATGATCAAAAGTGGTTTCAAATGAGTCTAGGAAGTCATATATATAGTCCCAAGAGTGATATAACCGTTTTTGAGGTTTGGTAGAAGTTTGGCACCAAAAATAGTAAAAAGTTAGAAATCGAACGGCTATATTCTGAAGTATCAGTCGACTGAGCAAATCTCATCAGTCGACTGATAGAGCCTCAGTCGACTGAGCTAAGCTCCTTAGTCGACTGATGGGCTCTATCCATCAGGCCAAAATTCTAATTTTTACACTTTTGCATATAAGCTCTAAAATCAATTTTAATGCTTGGGATAGGTCAAATAAAGGTTCCTAAGACACCCATTTTCAGGAGAGCTCAAAAAAATGCTCAAATCAATTTAATATGAATTTTTTTTCAAAATCGGTTTTTGCAAGAATGATGTTTTGAAATGATTTTGATTCAAACTTTGTTTTGATCAATCTAAGAATGTTATACCAATATGTATGAGCTATATAAATAATCAAATAAGACACTTTACATAATTATCTTAAGCGTTCACTCAAATGTTGAATAGACGAGTCTTTGAATGCTTCGATTTGTTTCTTTAATTTAATTTTCACTTAGTCTTGAAGCTTTTGCATGTGATCCTTGATATTTTGAGCTTCATGGATTTGCATTGTGATGAGATTGATCTTCTTGACTGTTCCAATGCTTGTAGAGGAATGATCTTGGTTTGGATTGATCGAGTTTTGGTCCACGTATGATGATCATTGAAATGTGGCTAGAATAACTTCAACACACATGTTAAATTACACATGATTGATTTATTGTTATTATCAAAATAAGACTAAGACCTTCTAAGTCAACAAATACCTCAATTATATATTGTTCATAACCAATTATGCTTCTTTATGGAAATTTTTATAATCCCAATTATATATTTTCATCATGATTATGTGTTCATAACATGTTCAATCCAACAAACTTAAACTTATTCGTTTGGGTGTAATTCTGTTTGTAGTTAGATCTCGTTTTATACAATTATTTTCTATTATTTAAATGTGAATGCTTTTAATTCGCTTTTAAATTTGAATGTTCTTAATTAGTGGTTGACTTTTTGGTTTGAATACAATTGATAGATATAAATTTGAATTAAGGTTAATCAGAAATCATCTCTAGCAAAATTCTAGGTAATCAATTTAATGTAGATATTAATCTTTGTTGAAGGGAATTTTAGGAACAATTTAATTAATTTCATTTAAATTAGATTTCACATTAATAAATGAAATTGAATATTTTTTAATTTGCCCTTGGTACTAATGTGCCAAAATGTTTGTTCTTGAGTACATAGAAAAAGAGTATAACTTTTGTCATGTATGCCAATAGCCCCTAAATTTATTTAAGTCTCAAGAATATAATATTTGGTGGGTTAGTCACGTAGTAAAGTCTCGTTTTTATAAGGGAAGGTCTTAATTTTGAATCATGGCACTCGCATCCCTTCCCCTTACCCCTGTGGCTCGAATCCTAGATGTATCCATGAATCGCTTGTATTAAAAACAAAAAAACAAAAAAAAAGTCTCAAGAGTACAACAATCAACTAAATTCTTCACCCCTCTTACCTAAATTAGTTATTTATTTTGAAGTTATAATTTAAGGAAATGCAGCTTTATCCACTTCCTTTTTCGAGAGTCATACACTATTAAGTTGAATGGTAATTAAACATTATACTTGTAACTAGTTACTCAAATTATTCAAGAGCTATAAAATGGGGAAATATAATAATTACCTCGAGAAAAATGCATGTAGAGGTTACATTCGCATTTTGCGACTCTTGCACTTTAAATGAGAGTCAAAAATCGTAACCACCAAATGAGCCAATTGGGAAGCCCAAACTGCCGACTCACTTGCTTGATGCTCTGTTTCGATGGCATGTTGTGCTGATCCATGAGCCTGGAGTGCCAATCGGGTCTTCGGGGTAATATATTATGCCTTATCGGATGTCAACGTCATCATTTTGCTTCGAACTTTTGAAAAACAACATGATTTCTTCATCTTTGCACTCCAGCTGAGCCTCCGAGACGAGTATGTGCTCTTTGTGCTTTATTAGTGGGAGATAGAAATAGACATATATATGTGTGCACGCGCACGCTGATGCTATGTGTTTAAAGTAGAAAATGACTATATTAGCTATCCTGATAGTGACACCAAATGATTACTTTAAGAATATTATATTAGTTATGAAATTACTTAAATACCCTTGCAAGTCAAATTAGTAAATAAAACCAAAATAAATACAATAATTATGTTGTAATAAAACTAATTATATAGTAATAAGACTAATATACGATATTATATTAGACGTTAAGTCATATCAATACTACTAACACACGAGACTATAGTGCTCAGTTTTAGCATTCATACTAACAGTGGCATTACATGCTATAAACTAACCAAAATACGCTTTTGCATGCTTTGTTTTTATACAAAAAATTGATGAAACTAGATAAATAATTGCTGTTTCGATCGAAAGATCGGTACACCCGATCGGGCCTCCTGTTGGCCCGATTGGTCTTTCTATCTAGAGAGCACTTTTGCATGCTGAAACTAATAGGACTTTTTGTATGCTACATAGCAACTTGTATACACAAATTTGTATATGAAACAGTAAGGAAATAGAATAAAATTTGAAAACAAACATGTTCATTTAGAAGCCGATAGTGCGATATGGGTGCCTAACACATTCTTATTATCATAAAATAGTCCCATATCCCACTCAAGTTACTTAGACCGTATTTGTATCATGTCCGAGTCCATTTACATTTTTTGTCTGTTTTTCCAAAAAATGTACTAACAACTCTGAACAAAGAAATAAAACGAGCAGAATACACGTGCCCCTTAAGACACCAGCGCTCGTGGGATTCACGCGGAGATAGGGGCGATGAGGATCCCATTAGGATTCTCACATTAGGTTTCACCCGCGTTTTCAAATCTGAAGGGCATAACTCGATAGCAATATAAACCCCAATCTGTGATAAAAGAGGTTTTCTCTTCATTGGACAGGTCCATTTTTATCTAGTTATAACTGGAATATGTGTCCATGAAGCAAATGAGCTAATGTCTAGATATGGCATCCACTAGCTGGTCAATGCATGGCAATGGAAACCTGACCTTATGGCATACTTTGTTCAAATCGGTGAAATTTACATAAAATCTCCAGCTCCCATTAGCATTCAACGACACATTTTGTAGCCACTCAGGGTTCTAGACTTCTCAAAGAAATTAGTCATTGATAAGTTTGTTCACTTATACATGCCCTACTGCCTATTTTTCAACTAACATGTTTTCCCTCTTTTGTTGAGTAGGCCTATGGTCGAAGTTGACTCCTACACAGTAGACCATCATGTCCGGGTGAATTCTAGGCATGTCATCATGGCTCCAAGCCAATGTATGTGCATGTTCGTGAAGAAAGGCTAATATTTAGTACTGTATTTTTGGTCGAGGCCCCGATCCCAACTGGACGCATATGTCTAGCTGAGAAGGAGATCTAACAATAGCTTAATAAGTTCCTCGATGAAATTCCCTTTAAGGGAGTTCTCTTGTCTACATGATGGAGATTGATTTAATCTTTGGCTTTTCCCTTCTTGTCTTTCGATTTCTTCTTATCCTTGGACTCTTGCGAGTCCTTTCTCTTTTTGGCGTCCCTAACTAAGCCTTGTGGAAAGGCTAGGACCTCTTATGCTCTAATATACTTTTGAATTCGATCATTAACCTCGTTCATAGAGGCCGACATTTTCTTGGAGAAAAATTATAATGCCTTCTCATTGGTGACCTTCTCGACGAAGACGGTGAAAGCGTTCATGTCGTCTAGGGCATGCACAATCATTTCCTTAATGTTGAACCTTGTTTTGTACTCCTAAAGGGTTGCCCTTTCTTTTTATTTTACTGTCAAGTTTATGGTTTAAGATTTCCGTCGGGCTCTTCTACTTGAGAAATGCCAAAGGAAAACGATGTTAAACTGTTTGAATAAGTCGATTAACCTTTTTTTAAGCCTTGGTACCACAGCATTGCCGACTCCCTGATCGAGTGTAATTAGAAAGGCTTTATAAACCCCTTCATCTCTAACATTGTGCAACTTCAAGATGGACTTATAAGCCATTAAATAATTAAGGGGGTCGTTAGTCACGTTGTATGTGTCCAATAAGGATTTTCAATTTACGAGGAAATGGCGTGTCTTCTACACAGCGTGTAAAGGGTGGCCAGGTCATGCTTACCCCTTTCCACATTTTTGAATCACCTGATCAATTCTTTCACCTATTCTAATGCTATAATGGGCATCGGGGGTTCTCAATTTAAGATGCCCCCGTAGGTCTAAAGGGTGAAATTTGCTCCTCTTAGTCTCTACGATGCTCCTGCTCAGACCTGCGTTGCATTAATAATTGTGTCATCCATGTGTCTGGAAACTTTGCATAGCTTAATATTTATGTACTACTTCTTCCTCCTGTGTGTGTCATGCTATGGTTACACTAGCCCAATTCATCATGACTATAGGTTGAATGCAACCCTTCACATATATCATGAGAAATATCACTACGTACAAAGGTCTCTTATTGACACGTGTTGTGGTGATAACGATTTGTAAAATTGCGTCTCTTCTAATGGCACGTGACAGTCCGAAGGGTCAGCCCCCTGGTCTCGGTTGGCTTGCAGTGCCAGCGAAGGTGAACTTTAAGGACATTATTAAAGGGCGAAAACCTCTGTTAAGTTATGGACATGTTGTGGGGTCTTGTCCTGTTGGTAACTTAGGTTAATTATAGTGCGGCAATTTGAGAGATGGCAGACTATGTACTTCTTGGTGCCATGATGGTTTTCTTGATGAAGTAATATTTTTTGTAAAAACTTTTGTTTTCCTACAGTCAGCACCAAGCTGTTGCGGATTATTTAGGCATGTCCATCTCAGTTAGATTATTCGAATACAACTAGGACCTCTATGTGTGTAAAACAAAGCAAACAACCACAATGCGAAGAATTATAGGCCTAAAAAAATACCTACTCCATAATCATTTTTATTCTCTTTTCCGGATGAACAACTTTAGAGCTAGCCCTAAGGGTGAGCTTATAAGGCGATCGCCCAGGGCCTAAAAATTAATAGGCTTTATTATTGTGTAAGTGCATGTCTTTGGTCCCGATTGACTACTTGGGCCACGTGTGGGCTTCATTGGCTTTAGTGTGCTAGTCCATAACATAGCCCATATGTCTAGTTTAGCGGCTATGGACTTTATTTATCCAAGTCGGGCCACAAATCTTGCTCCATTTAAATTTGAGTTCCAACCCGATCAGGTTAATATATCCAGTTCACCAATGATTATAATTAAACAAAATTAGATCCTAGCTATTTGACCTCCGAAAGAGATCAAACTGATGAATCCAATATTTTTTTAGCCCACGGAGCGATTAGGGTGTGCTAGTGATATTTTGGGACATTTTGCAATTTTTGGAACTTTGGGAATCAAAATTACAATTTCTAAAATCTTTGGAACAAAACATTATTTTTTGTCAAATACACTTCTTCTTTCTCTATTTTTTTTCTACTTTTCATTTGTTATTTATTTCTCAAAATGGTTAAATAAAGGGGTAATACTGACACCCCTTTGATGTGTCACAAATCCCCACTTATAACTAACACTCTACTCACCCTATTTTTTTTTATCATTGACACCCCATTACTATTGCCCTCTTTAATATAGATAATTAGCTTTAATAATTTATTCAATTAAATAATTAATACATCTCTCTCCTCCATAACAATGCAAGCCACACCCATAAATTTTTTCTTCTCTCTAGAACATCTCACCGTCATCATCAAACATCTCTCAATTTCAAAGTAATTCATCTCTTACAATTTCTAATATGGCCGCTCCTCACAGAGAAATTGAGAAAATATATTGATGCTTTGATTTTGGTGTCTTGCAACAACAACAACATCATCATCATCATCATCATCATCATCAAAAGATCTTCATGGGGTGTATAAAGCTTTACTTAATTCATATGCACCAAGTTTGGGCATTGACATTCGGTCCATTTAAACTGAGTAAAGTTTTATTTTTTCACCCCAAGTGCACGTAGTAAGATCTTGCTCACTTCATGTGGCCGAATGAAGTTGCATAAGAAAAATCAACATACACAACTTCAATAAGTTGAGTGAAGCCCATGATACTTGATGCATGTGAGGTGAGTAAACGTTCCTCCCATCTTATGAATGTTCACTCGGTTCATGTGGGTCGAATTGTAACAACCCAAGCCCCAACCCTAACAAAATATTGTCCACTTTGGATGGCTCTACTCCAGCTACAACTGAGTAACCCTTTCCCACACGGTTTTGTTCTTGGTAGGTGCAGCCATGGCAACCCCCAAAAGGCCTCCTACTAGTGGGAACCCCTTGGTGTACATATAAGGCACTACAAGTTTCCCCCACATTCCGATGTGGGACTTTACATCCTCCCCACCATGGGGACTGGCATCCTCATCGGCACAACGTACTCTGTGGGATTCGCTCTCATACCATTTCTAACATTTTGGGCCCCGACCCTAGCAAGATATTGTCCGCTTTTGGTGACTCCACCCCCGTTACAACTGGGCAGTCCTTTCTCACACGATTTTATTCTTGGTAGGTGCAGCCATGGCAACCCTCAGCTCAAAAGGCCTCCTACTAGTAGGAACCCCTTGGTGCACATATAAGGCACTACAAGTTTCCCCCACATTCTGATATAGGACTTTACACGAATGGTTACTATTTAATTATTTATTTTATTTATTTTGTTACCGAAGTGGTGGCTGTGGTGGTTTTGAATTATTGGGGAGGCCATTGATATAAGCTTGGATTGAGTTTAGTTTGTGGTTCTTTTTAGGTTTGTGAGCGGAGATGAAGCAATTGTTGGAAATTATGAAGTGGATAAGGTGGAGATGGAGAAAAGAGGGGGATTTTGTTTGTTTTTTATTGGGATATTTGTTTGGATAGATTTTGACTTAATGTTAATTAAATAATATATAATTAGTTAATTGTTATATTAATTTGTGGATTATAATTAAACCTTTGTAGCGTTTGTGACACATTAGTGGAGTGTTTAGTAGTGATGTGAAGTATATTATTATGGAAGGTCTTTGGGACAAATAAAGTGGTGCCAGTATCACCCAACTTAAATAACACATTATAATGACTAACTGGATATTTTGACAGACTAAAATAAAAATTTCAAAGTTTGGGGCTAAAGTGAAATTTCCCAAACTTCTGGGGCTAAAATTCAATTTTCACAAACTTTAAGAGTTTTTTTCTTTGATACAAACTTAAGAGTAGGCCTGTCAATGGATTGTATTTATATCCAAATCCAATCTAAATCAGATCCGTTTAGTACGTCAGATATGGATTGAAATTTATGACATGTATATCCAAATTCGATCTGAACTTACGAAGCCTTGATTAACAAAACATATATGGATTTAAATTGATTTGATCCGATCCGATCCAAGACACACATTCTGCTTAAATTTATTATATTTATATTCATCACATTATTACTAATACACTTATCAAAAGTATATAACTCAAAAGGCATTAAATAAGTTTTTTTTACAAGAAAATAATAAATTTTATTGTTATTAAATTTAACTTTTATGTTAGTTTCATCATTTTTTATATATTTACAAACTAATTATTATATAATTAAAATTTTAAATGGATCCAATATAATATGATCCAAACAAATTTGTATATGAACCGATGTTTTGGTGATCCGTTACATTGATCCGTTCCACATCTGATCCATTAAGAGGCTTACTTAAGAGTATTAAGACATTAGAAGTATAGTAGATGCTTATTAAAATTCATGTCCATTGGGCTATTAATAAACTACTTTGTGCCCTTAATTTCTTTATGATTATCAGATAATGGTCCGCCACTGCAAACCACCTCAAAATGCATGGTTGAATGCAATAAAGGGACATGCCCATGTGGGGAATTTTGTTCGAATCAGCAAGAACTTCAACTCGGCCTTTCTACCATATTAGATTGACTTCT
The DNA here is from genome assembly GCA_021464415.1 of Lonicera japonica. NCBI lineage: Eukaryota > Viridiplantae > Streptophyta > Magnoliopsida > Dipsacales > Caprifoliaceae > Lonicera > Lonicera japonica. The sequence continues at coordinate 33,719,478 of CM038470.1, read as the reverse complement.
ACTATGATCATCTCACTTGTATCTATATTATTGTATCTAAATGGTGTAATCTTTCTATAACTGATCATCTTAGTTTTGTCTTCTTATTTAACCTTAAATTCTTCGTACTTTCTGATTTCAACATTCCCTACTTTTTCGCGTGATGGATGCTTGTGCAAAAGGGGATTTGGGCCATTTTATAAACCGTAGTTGCGAGGCTAATTGCCGTATAAAAAAGGTGAATATATTCATCAGACTATTTTTTATTTGTAGCTTAAAAATTCTTGTTGCCTCTCTTCCTTTATTAGAATTTGTAGACCTATGCAGAATGGATTTGATGTTCTACTAATTGAATATAGTTATTAAAAATTTACCCCTTTAAAGTTTACCCGCTTTTGCACTTTCATCCATGAAGTTTAATTTGCATAACTCCCATCCCTAAAGTTTGAATCCGATTCACATTAGTCCAAAACCAGCTTTTGCCTTGCACATTGCAACTGTAGCAGGGGCAAAATCGTCCAACAGCAATATTGCTTCTTCTTCCTCAACCATCTCATCACTCCTCCATTACCACCTCCTTTCTCAGCCACCTCACACCATCAACACCACTACAGTTAACAACGCCATCGCTACACAACCACCTCCATCGCCACACCTCCATTTCACGTCATTGTCGTGTCTCGCAAACTTCCGACGGGCTCTCTTTTTCTCTAAAACTTTCGAGGGTGTTTCAATCAACGAAGCTCTCTCTCTCTCTTAATATATTGAATTGAATTTGGGGGAAAATCTTGAATTGAGTTTTTCTTCTTTGTTTACGGTATATAAGAAGATAGATATTTCAATTGGGTACGTGTTGAAATTTCAAGGATATTTATGTATTTAGTGATGAAAGTAGAGATGGGTATGGGATGGAATTATCAGGATAAAGCCATAGTTTCCTCTGTTTTGGGTACCAAGGCTTTTGATTACTTAATTCCAAGCTTTATTTCAACTGAATGCTCATTAATGGAGGAGATGGTTGAGGAAGAAGATGTAATATTGATGTTGGATGATTTTGCCCCTGCTACAATTGCAATATGCAAAGTAAAATCGGGTTTTGGACTAATATGAAATCGGATTTAAACTTTAACGATGGGAGTTATGCAAATTAAACTTCATTGATGAAAATGCAAAAGCGGGTAAACTTTAAGGGGGTAAATTTTTAATAACTCAATTGAATACATCCTTTTATGTAAAATCTTTTGAGGCAATTTTTTAGAGACCTTCAGTGGTAGATCTTGATAAGATGTGTGTAAAGGGTATAAAGTAACAGTTTCGATGCAGACTTGGTGCCCAATTTCAACTATATTTGGTTTCGGATGACACATGAATTGCTATTGAGAAGGCCAAAAAGGCTGAAGAAATATAGAGGAATTCAAATAAATGAAATCAATAAGATGGAGGATTTAGATAAAATCATCATCTAAAAAGTTGATTTCTGTACTTGGTAATATCTTATGGTACACATGGCTAATGCGATATTAAACATTATTTCATCTATAGTTAACTAATACAATTTTATCAGAAACAAGTATCCCAAAAGAAGTTGTGTATAAGCACATCCATTTTATAAAACACAAAGTTTGACCACAGTTAACTTTTTATAATATCAGTATTGTGTGAATTGGGTAGAAATAAAGAGCTACAACTAGCTACGCTAGAATTACGTTGAAATAAGAACTTTTCAAAATTGGTTTGGTCCCAACGTTATTAACATAGGGAGATTTAATTTGGTTGTTATCATAAGTTTAACGTCCTCTAGCCATATATGCACGAAATTCTTGGGTTGAGATTCAAGAAAATGCGAATTGGAGCTACAAGATCAGTGGAAACATTCTCTTTCTTGTTACTTTTTCCGCCTTGGAGTGAAACTAAGCTCTCTTTGTGAATATAAACATGGCTGTCACCCTGAGGCCCAAGTTCCCTAAGCTCTTGGTTAGGGTTACATAAGATCAATCTAGAATCTCTTGTGTTTGTCGCAAAGAAAATCCTTCCATTATCCAATAACCAAGGATATTTCTAAAATTTGTACTTGGTCCAATTGTGAATTGTTTGGTCCAAAAACCCACACTCTCCATCACCCAAATCTCCATACTTAAATTTATTATGCGCCAGGTAGCAATATGACCATTGCACATCGTAAGACTAGTAAAGGGAACCGGCGGACCATGTATCTCTAAAAAAACCTCGTTGACCATGTCCAACGCATAAATTTTTAACTGCTGTACACGGTAGATTGAAGCTGTCCAGTAATAAAACCCATTCCAGTAGGTGTTGGAGTTACGTAAAGAGGAATTCAACCAAACATTAGACTTCGACAATATTGAACCATCAAGCTTCAGCTCTCTCCAACAATCATTACGTAGGGTATACAATAAAAACATAGTTTTATCAACTCTTCCATCCTCTGTAATAAACCAAGCAACCTTGTAATCGTTAGTTGAAGGATCGTGTCCGAATCCAACCACAGGAGCTTCATCATACAATTGATCAGTTTCAAATTCATCAGTAATGGGATGTGATGGGAGGGGCTTGAATTCCCTTGTACCCGGATTCCACAATGCAAATCGATCCTTACAATTGAATCGGGTAAGGGACCTAAAACTCGTGCGAATGCTGTGTTTTGCAAGTAAGGATCAACAACACCACTACTCGGAAGATCGAGATTATTGGCTAGGGTTTTATCGATCAGTGAAGGATTCAAAACCATACAGTCCAGACTCGGGAATGAAACACTGAACGAGAAGATGGCCATCATCGATTTTGTAGTAGTTTTGGAGGTGCTTGTTGATGAAGTAAGGGTTTTTTATGATTTCGTACCAGTTTTTACAGACGGATTTGAATTTCAACAGGACTTTTACACAGGACTTTTACAGGTAGCCTTGATAGGATCTCGATAATCAGCTTTCTCTTCCTGAAGATGATGATGGCAGCTTTCAATTGGCATCTTTCCCCCAACTCGAAGATCTCGACTATCAATTTTCTTTTTTTGAAATATCTCGTTGAACAATTTAAGAACCTCAACTTGCAACCGAACGGGGTATTTATTTAGGCAGCAACTCATCAGCCACACGTTTCTTTCCTAATTTGTAAAAGATTAGGAATCTATAACTTGTTATAATTAATGAGTTACACAATTTTAAATCTTTAAAAAATAATAATAATCATAATAATATACTTATTGCCTTATATATTGATGTATATTGATAATGAATTCATAGTTTAATTTAATTAATCCATTTATGTAAGTCATCAAATTTTTATTACCAATAATTTATTCATTAGGATCTTGGCTCTTTAACAATCATTCTTTAATTTATAAATTATGATTAGAAACAAATTTTTTTTTTCCTTTTTTGTTAGCAGAATTGATGTATTTTGTGATCCTCCTGGGCTAATGCTTCACAATTAATTCATTCTTTTTTTCTTTAAGAATTCATTTTCTATGCACAATACCATGTTTTCACTCCTCTGTTGATCTTCTATTTAATTGCATCTTTTTTATCGTAATATTTTTAGTTACCTTATCTCAAATTATTTTTTTAATATTATATATTTGAAAGAAATTCTAAAAAATTGAGTGGGGACTTGAGCCCCCGGCCACTGAGCCTACATTGGCTTCGTTTTGCAAGTAAGGATCAACAACAAAACTACTTGGAAAATTGAGATTTTGATACCTTAGCTGCATTAAGGTCATTTCTTTTGAGTGCTAAAAGCCATACTCTTATAATTTTGACGTAATATTTTTAGTTACCTTTACTCATATCATTTTTTTAATATTATATATTAAAAAGAAATTCTAAAAAATTGAGTGGGGACTTGAGCCCCCACTGAGCCTGCATTGGCGGCTTCGTCTCTAATCAAGGACTTAAATCATCTTTAACATGAAAATAAATGTTATTATTACTTGAGCAAATACCATAAAACGTACTTATTTTGTTTTAAACATCTATATATAATGTGAAATATTATTAAGTATTATATTCAACACACATCACGTGTACATGAGCTTCAATGTTAATAAAAAAAAGAGATAAAGTATCCATCAAAGAAAAAGGGAGAGAGAGAGGCAAGAGAGTTAGTTTATCAAGGGGGGAGGGAGAGAGAGAGAGAGAGAGATTATTTGTGTGCGGGCGTCAGAAAGAGGGTGTGAGATAAGTTTTGCCAAAAATGGAATGATGGTAGGTGTCAGACCCCAGTACGTGAGAGAAGCCTAACACCACGAGGTAAGGCTACATAGCCTTATCTATGATCCTAAGGTGTGCTTTAATTTGTACAGGTATATGCCAACATTTGATGTCCGATGTCTTGTTTTACGATCCGTAGCGTGTTGCTGTTGGAGCTAGGCTAACTAGGCCCAGTGCCCACCGTGGTTGGGCACCTCCTGAGGTCGAGGGTGTTACCCTCCGACAATTAGTCTCAGAGCGTTATCTTGGTCAAGGAAAAATGATGTGGCAAGCAGGACGTAGTGGCTTTTGGGAGTTTGTGGCAAACTTGTAAAACCCCTTGTGGTGGGTTAAGTCTGTTATAGTGCAGGGGCGCGCAAGATTTTTTTTACATGCAAAGAGGTGTGCAGTGTGGGCAGCTTGTTTGTAGCATGGAGGCATGGCAAGATGATATGAGGGCCTAAAGGGGCAGCAGCAACAAGGCTGGGAATTAAAGATGGTGGCATTTGGATGATGGTGAATCGCGGAGTAAAGGTGGAAGGCACGCAAGATCTCAGAGCTTGCAGCTAGGGCATTGTATATTTGGTGGGGAAGAATGTCAGACTCCAGCTTGTGTGAGAAACCTAACACCACGAGGCAAGGCAATGAGACCCTATCTGCAATACTAAGGTGTGCCTTAATCTATTTATATTTAGGTATATTCCAACAGTTGATGTCTGATATCTTGTTCTATAATCTGTAGTGTGTTACTGCTGGAGTAAGGGTGGCCCGACCCTGAGCACACGGGATTAGGCTCCTTACGGGGTTGAGGTCGTTACCCAGTGACAATAGGCCAGATTGGACTTTTAAGTTGGATTGGTTGGACTGAAGTGAGCTGAAAATTTTAACTATTATACTAACAAAGAATAACTTGATAAAATAGTTGGGCCAGAAGTGGCTGTACTGAATGGCACAAGTAAATCTTAGTCTATCAAAAACATTGGCAAAAGTCCAACTATTAAAAACAAACCTTAGTCTATCAAAAACATGGGCAAAAGTCCAACTATTAAAAACATTGAGACCGCCAACAATTGTGTAATCTATTGGTGTATTTTTTATAGTCTCTGTGGTATCTATAGTTTTTAGTGGTCGTAGAATTATTGCTTTTAAAAAAAATAAAAATTGTATCCACGTTGGCGGTAAAATTATTGATTATATATAAAAAAAAATACATTAAGACCAATGCACAAAGGGTGGGGCCAGTGGCGGGGCCACATAGAGACGAGGGCGCACCCCCAACGATTTCGGAATTTTTTAAAAAAAATAAAATAAAAAGAAAAATAGAGATTTATATACATAAATTTATAATTGGGGGTATGTAATTGTAACAAATAAAAGTTGAGGGGCATTTTGAGAATTGAAATATACTTAAATGAGGAGGAGAGAGATCCCGAGACCTCACTCCCCCCGTTTATTTTTCCATTCTCTTCTCAGTTCTCCCCTGTTTCTCTCTTCTGTTTTTTTCACTATGTTTGACCGTTTCACTCCACACTATGTGACTGGTGACTCCGTCCAGCGACTACTTAGCCACTCCTACTCATTACCAATCAGCTCGAATTGCGCACCCCCGACTTCGAATTTCCGGCTTCGCCACTGGGTGGGGCTATTGCCACACCCCAAAGTTCTTTGTAACACTCCTTCCATTGACTCGGTGCAATAGAGTCGAATTATTGTTGAAAACAAAAAAATACGCTGATTCGGTCCTATTGCACTGAATAATATACACATACTTAGTTCTATTGCACCGAGTCAATGTGAGAATGTTACAGAGAGGTTTGGGAGTGGCAATAGTCCCAACCAAGCACAATAGAGAACTAAAAATAAATAATACAAAATTAAAAAATTGATGGTATTAATTAAAATTGCTCAATATACTCATGTATCGGTTTGCGAATCAAATTGTCGGACTGATCTGGATTGATTTAGTTTATCCATGCTATTGGAGGAATATTGATATATAGGGTGATTGATGCGCACAACCTGTATAAGCTGCAGATCAAAAATTTGAGGACGAAAAGATATATAACTCAGAAATAGAATAATTAGTATAAATTTAAAAAAATTACGCGTATTTATATTTTGAATAGCTTTGAAAATGGATCTTAATGTATTGGGTGACCGATCTAGGTTTCACTACAACTTGCATATTTGTTGTTTCATGTAATACACTCTTTTTGAAATTTCTCACCGAATATAAAATCTAGGAGTTCTTCATTTTCTAATTTGTAAAACTATACATTTTCTTTAAAATGTTTAGGCATTTAATAGGTATTTTCTCTAAAATATAATTAGTATATCGCTTCAGTTTTGAAACACGTTGTTGAATGTAAAGGTTAGCATCCTCCAATATCTTAATAATATTTATACATAATTTTTTCTCTAACACTTATTTAGAATATATTTACCGAATTGAACAACATATTATTCAGAACCTATTTACCGAATTGAACAATATAATATCTCTCATTAGAGTAGCCATTTATTTATTGATAAAATTCATTCAATTCTTGTTTTTGTTAATCATGAATGAAGTATGATGCATCCGTATATATGTACATATATACATATATGCTCACACAATCTTATCCTTATATATATATATATATTTTGAGAAGTATATACTTATGTATATTGAAAATGAATTCATAGTTTTTGATTTAAATTAATTAATAATTTTAAATAAATCATCACAATTTTAATTACTAATCATTTATTAATTAAGATCTTGGTTCTTTAACAATCATTAGTTATAGATTATGATTAGATACAAAAAAAATCATTTTTTGTTAACAGAAGTATTTTGTGATGCTCTTAGGCTAATGCTTCACTCAGTTTTATCCCTTTTTTAGGTTTAATGTAATTCTACTTTTGGTTTAATTTTTTTCTTGCGAAAAATGCTAATTTAATACTTTTTAGCTTCCATTTGTGTAAATTAAGACTAATTTTTCATGATCATATCTTAGACTCTAAAAACAAACTCTAGCTTGCCTAATTTAAGTCTTTCATTAAAAAAATAAAAATCTGTCATTCATAAAAATATTCATGTGTAAAAGAATTTTAAGGAACATTTTCCAAATAATTTCCATGTGGACCAGTCGAATAATTTCAAAGAATTCAACTCCGTTCAAAGTAATGGATAACACGCCATTAAATAATGTTCTTAAATTATGTTAGTCCAAAATTAAGGCATTAATAAATTAATATATTTTTTTATATGCTAGTATATTAATTTAAATTTGAAAGGCAGATAACAAAAAGAAAAACTACAATCTTATTACAATTTTGAAAAATATAAAGAACAAAAGAACTCCAAGACAGCTGCTTTAATTCATATACTTTATTCCACGAAGATCAACTAATTTAATTAGCAAAAAAAAGATATACAAAATAATGACAATATGAGAAATTTGTTCATTTATCCAAGAAAAAATATTTATAAATAATAGCGAACCGATTCTTAGATTTCTTTTTGACCTTTGTGGTGCCCCCAAACCTTTTTTATAATATTATTTATATTCCAGCTCATGAGAAAATCATCTCATAAATATAAGAATTATACAACGAGTCAACATAATTTAAAGTAACGTGTGCCCTCAGGGCACATGTTAAATACTTATTTTTTGGAAATAATTAACTCTTAACATGCATTAAATATGACACAGATTCTCATACATGATTTTATTATTTTCATTTATAATAGCTTTAACATATGTCTTTAAGGGCACATGTTATTATTTTTCTTTAAACTAAGAAGAATATCTATAATATATTATAACAAGAAGACCTGCCGTTAAAGTTTTATGTGTCATGCTTTTAATTTTTTATTTTATCCTTTCAATCTTTTAAATTTTTTCATACAAAAATATGATTGCATAAAAATTCGACCCCTGATTACTATATATACAATATTATAGGTTTAAGCTTAACCACTGGTCGGGTCACCTATCATTATTATTAAAATTTTATTTTCTTCAAATTGTATATATATTTATGAGTTACATACATATCGCGTATGCGGTATAATTTAGTATCGTGTAAAAGAGAAACGAGTAATCTTACCTAGATAAGCCACGCTGGTTTGGAATAAGGTGGAGAAGAGAAGCATTGAGACAAGTATCATGGAGGCAAAAAGAAGCTTCATTTTCTCTTGAAATTAATTAGAAAATAAGCTTATAATTAAGTAAATAGAAATTGAGAAGAGTGCAATGAAAGAGGATTAGTTGAATGATAGAAGTGAAGAGCTTTGGACAGTTTACATGCAAATTTATAGAGGGAAGAAAATGGTGACCAGTTATTATTGTCAAGGTTCCCTAATATTATATCCAAATAGGATGGTGTTTGGTGAAGAAAAACATTTTACCAAGTCAGAAACTTAAAATACAACATATACAGACGGTATATGTATGTATGTATGTATGTATGTATGTATGTATGTATATGAGTCCCACTCTTTTGACCACGGTCTTCGCTTTAAATAAAAAAAAGGACCATTTATATAATTCGCGAATAAATAGATGAATTTTTACATAAAATATTATAGAGATAATTTCTATAATCAAGATCATGTCCATCAGATTCCATCAATAAATTTAATTTAGATTTAGGTGAGATAATTATCTAAAATTTTAATGAACGAAAATAAACATATATATGAAAATTTTCAGTACATCCACTTTCAATTGGAATTTTTGATAAATTTCTTTTTGACAATATCTACTCATTATAAAAATTATCTTTCACTAATTTCATGAAGATAATCATGTATTTCTGCCTCAAAAATGAACTCTCCTTTTATTAAAAAAATAAAATAAAATAAAAAAAGAAAGAAAGGGGATAACCGTCTTCTTTATGGCTAAACTTGATATATGTGTGTGTGATGATTTAAATTTGTTTGGTGGGCTTTCAATTCATGGGTTCTTATGTTTATTCAGCTGTGGCCCAACCCTTGGATATATTTAGCCGACTAGTTAGGGCCTTTATGTAATATTAAAAGGGCTTATTATTATAAGAGCATCTACGCGATTCAATTCTGTAGTTTGATAAATTTTGGCAAAAGAAAAAAAAGTTTATTTAGCTAATCAAACAACATTTATTCGTTTGAAATTTTAATCTCAAAATCAAACGAATAAGTGTTATCCGTTTGAAACCAAGCAGACAAATGAGTAGAAGAATTTAATCATTTAATCCGTAATGTTACAATAATTGTTTAAGTTTTCATAATCAAATTATTACGGTAATCGAATTTTCTCAAATATTAATCGCTTGTATAAAAAAATACATATATATAAATTTGAGAGAAGGTTTGGCTGGTGTTTCCTGTAATAGTAATAATAATAATAATAATAATAATAATAATAATAATAATAATAATAATAATAATAATAATAATAATAATAATAATAATAAATTAAAAAAAAAAGTGATTTGTGTGAGAGGTAGCTAGGTAAGTAACTAAGTTGACTGATGCGATGAGACACACTCCATTTTTTAAATAAATGTTATCAATCTTTCTTTGTTTTTTGTGATAAATTTTTGTTCCTCACTACCCCAAAAAAAAAATATCATGGAAAAAGCCAAAAAGTAAAAAAATTATGTCTCACCATATTACTCAACTTAGTTTCTTACTTTTCACACAAAATCATTTGTTTTTCTTATCATTTTCTATCTGCATGTTGCTGGATTAAATGTTTGTACTAGCAATACGTGAAATTCACATAAATATCCAAGTTCGAATGGAGTCCTTAATCATTGGATCATGTACACGCACTCGAAAAGTATTAATAGGAATATTATTGTTAAAGATCTGAGTGATAAATTTTATTACTTTTATCATAATTTTGCAGCTAATTGACTATTGAGAAAAAATGACTTTACAATTCGTATTTTTGCATAAAAATATTAAACACTACAATTATAACGAAATGCGAACAGATTGAGGAAAAACTGTCAAATAGCGAAACTCATCATATACATGAGCCAAATAATGTTTACAATCTATGTTATGTAAAAACAAATTGTTTTGAAAGGAAGGATTAAAGTTTCTTCTTTGAAAATACTACAAATCATACGAGGAGAGGAGTGTAACTCACAAACTCCAAAGTAAAAGGTGAGAGTCGATGCCGCTTGAGTTAAAACTTGTTCAATTTTAAAAAATTAGTATAAAATCTCAGTCATGATTTATTAATCTAAAAAACGCTTATCCTGTTCTGCATGAGAACCGCCAATTTAATTTGCTATGCCTATTTATCGTCAAAAACAATTATAATCTTTTTAGAGTATAATACTAGTGTAAAATGTTGTAATATATCATTTGATAAATATGCAAGACTATGAGATCCAAACATATATATATATATATATATAACACATTACAATAACTTCTTCTATTGGTTAATAATTAGAATTTTTTATTTTTGTTAATTTGAATACTATTTTTGTGACCTATATGTGAATCTACACACATGTTTGTTGAATGCAATAAGATATAATCATTTGAAATTTATAACTACAAGTCCTGAAAGTCTACACCAAATATTTTCGATGTTTGAACAAAAATTTAGCTATTCCTTTTCTTTGTGAAACAAAGCCAACAGAACTGAACTTTTGATTGTGAGAAATTATGTACTAAAAGAGGACGACGTGCTTTAACTGATTTAATGCGAAGCATATGATTGTTGAAGTAACAATAAGGTGTCTAGACGTATAATATTATTACGAAAGAATATCCGCTATAAGAAATCATCGTTGGAATAGTTGTATATCTAATGTTTGCCCATAGACGCTTCATTAGATTAGTTGATGTCACTATAAGAATTTTTTTTTTCTTTTTTTGGTTACTGTTTTTCAAATTAACTTTACCTTACTTTAGACAAAAAAGTCATAAAAGGTAAAATATTCTGGCTTTATAACTATTTTTGAAAAAATGGACACTTTAGTTTATTTTTCATGATGCTTTTGAAAAAACTATTTTTATCTGATCGATCTTTAGTGGCTTCTGATGATGAAATGAGGCGATGTTGGTGACCGTCCTATCAATTGACTACATTTGAAATGGACTATCAATAGCGTTCTAGAAGTAAGAAATAGAAGTCTATTCATTGTTTGTCCTTAGAAGAAAGATGCTCTTCTTCCTAAGTCCGCAAATTCCTGAACTTTCTATGCTATTTGCAATATCTTGTTCGGCCTACATGAGTATGTTTGATGCTTATATACATATATATATTTTGATTAATTTTTTTTTTGTACCAGTTTCATTGTTTTCAAATTTGAAGCAGAGAGTATATGTGGATGTATGTATATATGCATAAAAATATATTTTTCTTATATATATCCTTAGTGAACTTGATCTCTTATTTCTTGGCGCTTATAGGTGCTCGATACGAGTGCTTACGAGCCAAGACACAGAGTATGCTTTGAAGGTTCATACGCATTTCAATTTCATGATATTGAATATATAGCAGTGAGGTTAGGCAACCGTTCTTCTTTTAATGCTATATTACACACTACCCAATTCATTCTTGTCTACTTCATGGCAGTGGTCGAATCTGGTTGTTCTACGAGTCTGATCAGTTTCTTAATCATTCTATAATGTGGGGAAAATTTGTATAATCTTAAAAAGCCTGAAGGTTGCAAGACCTTTATGTTTTGCTTTATCATTATGTACTACTGTCGATATAATAAAACAAAGAGTTAATAGTGCATTTGAATGGAAGTGTTCCGCATTTCGGTATGTGAGTACATATACATATATTGCTAGGGAATTAGAGTTTTCTTCTAACTCTACGTCAATCACAAAAATGCTTTATCTAATCTATATATACACATACTCTAATGTTGTAAACCGTGGCTCTGCCATCATGCATGGCTGCGGTTTTACTGTCAATTTTTTGCTTCTTTTTCTAGACAAATGCATAATAAATGTTAGAAACTTTCAACATATTTATTACTTTTTAGTTTTGTAATTGATACTCCTGATTTTTTTTCCGTCATTAGGCATTAGGGCCTTTTGTGTTTACAACTTTGTGCATAGAATTTGTTCTTTTATTTGACAACAACCTACTGCAGTTATGCTTATATAACCGATCGTTTTAGTTTTTTCTTCTTATTTAACCATAAATTCTTCGTACTTGTCTAATTTCCACATTCCCTACTTTTTCGAAAGGGAATTTGGGCCGTTTTATAAACCATTGTTGCGAGGCTAATTGCCATATAAAAAAGATGAATATGTTTATCAGGCTAGTTTTTATTTGTAGCTTAAAAATTCTTGTTGCCTCGCTTCCTTTATTAGAATTTGTAGACCTATGCAGAATGGATTTGATGTTCTACTAATTGAACACATCCTTTTATGTAAAATCTTTTGAGGCATTTTTTCAGAGACCTTCTGTGGTAGATTTTGATATGATTTGTGTAAAGGGTATAAAGTAACAGTTTCAGATGCGGACTTGAGTGCCCAATTTCAAATCGGTTTGGTTTCGGGTGATACATGAATTGCTATTGAGAAGGCCAAAAAGGCTGAAGAAATATAGAGGAATTCTAATAAATGAAATCAATAAGCTGGATGGAGGATTTAGATAAAATCATCATTTAATAAATTGGTTTATGTACTTGGTAATATCTTGTGGTACACATGGCTAATGCGATATTACACATTATTTCATCTATAGTTAACTAATACAATTTTATCAGAAACCAATATCCTAAAAGAAGTTGCGTATAAGCATATCTATTTTGTGTGAATTGGGTTGAAATAAAGAGCCACAACTATGCTAGAATTAGGTTGAAATAGAACTTTTCAATATATAAGCACTTCAAAATTCGTTTGGTCCCAGCACTATTACAATAGGGATATTTAATTTGATTGTCATCATAAATTTAACATCCTCTAGCAATATATGCACGAAATTCTGGGTCTGAGATTCAAGAAAACGCGAATTGGAGCTACAAGATCAGTGGAAACATTCTCTTTCTTGTTACTGTTTCTGCTTTGGAGTGAAACTAAACTCTCTTTGTGAATATAAACATTGCTGTCACCCCGAGGTCCAAGATCCCTAAGCTCTTCGTTAGGGTTACATAAGATCAATCTAGAATCTCTTGTGTTCGTCGCACAAAAAATCCCACCATTGATCCAATAACCAAGGATATATCTAAAATTTGCAATGGGTCCAATTGTCAATTGTTTGGTCCAAAAACCCATACTATCCATCACCCAAATCTCAATACTTAAATTTATTATGTGCTGGGTAGCAAGACGACCATTGCACATTGTAAGACTATTAAAGGGAACTGGCGGACCCTGTATCTCTAAAAAAGACTCGTTGACCAAGTCCATCGCATAAATTTTTAATTGCTGCACATGGGAGATTGAAGCTGTCCAGTAATAAAACCCATTCGAGTACGTGTTGGAGTTATGTATAGAGGAATTCAACCAAACATTAGACTTTGACAATACTGAAACATCAAGCTTCAGCTCTCTCCAACAATCATTAAATAGGGAATACAATAAAAACATAGTTTTATCAACTCTTCCATCCTCTGGAATATACCAAGCGACCTTGTAATCGTTAGTTGAAGGATCGTGTCCAAATCCAACTACAGGAGGTTCATTATACAATTGATCAGTTTCAAATTCATCAGTAATGGGATGTGATGGGAGGGGCTTGAATTCCCTCGTACCCGGATTCCACAATGCAAATCGATCCTTACGATTGAATAGAAGATACAACCCGTGTAAGGGACCTAAAACTCGTGCGAATGCTGTATTTTGCAAGGATCAACAACAACACTGCTTGGAAGATCGAGGTTATTGGCTAGGGTTTTATCAGTGAAGGATTCAAAACCATACAGTCCAGACTCGGGAATGAAACGCTGAACGAGAAGATGGCCATCATCGCTTTCGTAGTAGTTTTGGAGGTGCTTGTTAATGAAGTAAGGGTTTTTTATGATTTCGTACCAGTTTTTACAGACGGATTTGAATTTCAACAGGACTTTTACAGGTAGCCTTGATAGGATCTCGATAATCAGCTCTTTATCTTCCTGAGGATGATGATGGCAGCTTTCGATCGGCATCTTTCCCCCAACTTGAAGATCTCGATCGACTATCAATTTTCTTTTTTGAAATATCTCGATGAACAATTTTAAGATCCTCAACTTGCAACCAAACGGGGTATTTATTTAGTCAGCAACTCATCATCCACACGTTTCTTTCCTAATTTGTAAAAGATTAGGAATCTATAACTTGTTATAATTAATGGGATACACAATTTTAAATCTTTAAAAAATAATAATAATCATAATAATATACTTATTGCCTTATATATTGATAATGAATTCATAGTTTATGATTTAACTTAATTAATCCATTTATGTAAGTCATCAAATTTTAATTACCAATAATTTATTCATTAGAATCTCGGCTCTTTAACAAACATTCTTTATAGATTATGAATCGAAACAATTTTATTTTTTTTCCTTTTTTGTTACCAGAAGTATTTTGTGATCCTCCTGGGCTAATGCTTCACAATTAATTAATTCTTTTTTTCTTTAAGAATTCATTTTCTATGCACAATACCACGCTTTCACTCCTCCGTTGATCTTCTATTCAATTGCATCTTTTGATACCTTTGATGCATTAAGGTCATTTTTTTTTAGTGCTAAGAGTCATACTCTTATAATTTTAATGTAATATTTTAAGTTACCTTATCTCAAATCATTTTTTTAATATTATATATTAAAAAAATCTAAAAATTTTAGTGGGGACTTGAGCACCCGGCCACTGAGCCTACATTGGCTTTGTCTTTAAAGAAGGACTTAAATCATCTTTAACATGAAAATAAATGTTATTATTACTTGAGCAAATACCATAAAACGTATTTATTTTGTTTTAAACATCTATATATAATATGAAATATTATTAAGTATTATATTCAACACGCATCATGTGTACATGAGTTTCAATGTTAATAAAAGAAGAGATAAAGTATCCATCAATGAAAAAAAGGAGAGAGCTAGGGAGGCAAGAGAGTTAGTTTATCAAGGGGAGAGAGAGAGAGAGAGATTTGTTAAGCATGATATTCATTACGGTTTCTTCTCCCAATAGTTTAAAGCTATTGGGAAAGATGGTTCTTGACATAGAATCAGAGCTTGGTTCTCTGAATAATTCTATTATTTTTGCTCTCCACGTTGCCTGCCAAAAATGGAATGATGGTAGGTGTCAGATCCCAATACGTGAGATTTGTTAAACATGATATTCATTACGGTTCCTTCTCCCAATATATAGTTTAAAGCTATTGGGAAAGATGGTTCTTGACATGGAATCAGAGCTTGGTTCTCTAAATAATTCTATTATTTCTGCTCTCCATGTTGCCTGCCAAAAATGGAATGATGCCTTCTCCCAATATATAGTTTAAAGCTATTGGGAAAGATGGTTCTTGACATGAAATCAGAGCTTGGTTCTCTAAATAATTCTATTATTTCT
This sequence comes from Lonicera japonica, assembly GCA_021464415.1. Lineage (NCBI taxonomy): Eukaryota > Viridiplantae > Streptophyta > Magnoliopsida > Dipsacales > Caprifoliaceae > Lonicera > Lonicera japonica. The sequence continues at coordinate 33,703,782 of CM038470.1, read as the reverse complement.
GCTCTCCATGTTGCCTGCCAAAAATGGAATGATGGTAGGTGTCAGACCCCAATACGTGAGAGAAGCCTAGCGCCACGAGGAAAGGCTACGTGGCCCTATCTATGATACTAAGGTGTGCTTTAATCTGTACAGGTATATGCCAACATTTGATGTCCGGTGTTATCCTGGTCAATGGAAAATGATGTGGCAAGCAGGATGTAGTGGCGTCTGGGAGTTTGTGACAAACTTTGTAGAATCCCTTATGGTGGGCTAAGTACGTTATAATGCAGGGGTGCACAATATTTTTTTTTTCATACGCAGAGGTGTGCAGTGTGGACTGCTTGTTCTTGGCGTGGAGGCATGGCAAGATGGCATGGCAAGATGATATGGGGGCTTAGAGAGACAGCAGCAACAAGGCTGAGATTTAAAGATGGTGGCATTTGGATGATGGTGAATAGCGGAGTAAAGGTGGAAGGCACGTAGGATCTTGGAGCCTGCAGCTAGGGCATTGTAGATTTGGTGGGGAAGAATGTCAGACTCCAACTTGTGAGAGAAACCTAACACCAGGACACAAGGCAATGACACCCTATCTGCAATACTAAGGTGTGCCTTAATCTATTTATATTTAGGTATATTCCAATAGTAGATGTCTGATATCTTGTTCTATAATCTGTAGTGTGTTACTGCTGGAGTAAGGATGGCCCAACCCTGAGCACAAGGGATTAGGCTCCTTACGGGGTTGAGGTCATTACCCCGTGACAATAGACCAGATTGGACTTTTAAGTTGGAGTGGTTGGACTGAAGTGAGCTGAAAATTTTAACTATTATACTTACAAAGAATAACTTGATAAAATAGTTGGGCCAGAAGTGGCTGTACTGAATGGCACATGTAAACCTTAGTCTATCAAAAACATGGGCAAAAGTCCAACTATTAAAAACATTGAGACCGCCAATGATTGTGTAATCTATGGGTGTATTTTTTATAGTCTATGTGGTATCTATTGTTTTTAGCAGTTGTAGAATTATCGCTTCTAAAAAAAAATTTGTATCCGCATTGGCGGTAAAATTATTGATTATATAAAAAGAACATTAAGACCAATGCACAAAGGGTGGGGCCAGTGGTGTAGCCACATAGAGACGAGGGGGTGCGCGCGCACCCCCGACGATTTCAGGATTTCTTTTTTAAAAAAATAAAATAAAAAGAAAAATAGAGATTTATATACATAAATTTATAATTGAGGGTATGTAAGGGTCCGTTCGGTAGCGTTTTTAGTGATCCGTTTTTGTTTTTTGAGTTAAAAAACGGATAAAAAATGCGTTCGGTGGGATATTGCCAAAATCACGAAAAACGTTTTCGGAAAATGAATTCAAGTTTAAAGCATAAAACGCAAAAACGCCAAAATGATGTTTTCGCCATTTTCAGTCTTGCAATCTTCATTTTCACTGTTTTCGTTCTCGGAAAATGTTTTCACTTTTTTTGTTCTCGAAAAATTCATTTTCTCATTTTCATTTTCTGAAAATATTCTCAGAAAATATTCTCCGAAAACGTTACCGAACAGGCCCTAATTGTAAGAAATAAAAGTTGAGGGGCATTTTGAGAATTGAAATACACTTAAATGAGGAGGAGAGAGATCCCGAGACCTCACTCCCCCCTTTATTTTTCAATTCTCTTCTCAGTTCTCCCTTGTTTCTCTCTTCTTTTTTTTCCACTATGTTTGACCGTTTCACTCCACACTATGTGACTGGTCACTCCCACTACACCAGTCGGTAGATTGGGCGACGTATTAAATATATTACGTCGCCCTATACTTACTTAAGCGACGTATACATATATACGTCTCCTAAGATAATCTTGCACGACGTAATTTTTTCATACGTCGCCTAGAATAACTTATGCGACGTAGGTATCTATTTGGTCGTGTAAGAAAGATTTAGGCGACGTGATAAATTACCTACGTCGCCTAAAATCAACTGATCACGAGTATTATATCTGCAGCAGGCCTTGTTGCGCGTGGCCTCCCAGCCCTCCACCGAGCAGCCCTCCTCCCAGCCTTCTGCCGCCCAGCCCTCTGCCCAGCCATCCGCCGAGCAGCCCTCTGCCCATCCATCTCACTCACCGGCGTTGCTGCTGGTGCTCCCTACCCCGTCTACAAATTCGACCACCGATAGCAACACCGGTGCCGGCCTCCCCGTACGCAGCATTCGCTCCAGGCATGTTGTAGCGGAGGCCACCATATCAAGTAATATACCCTTAGATCTCTTTAATTATAAATCGCAATTCTTATTCTTTGTGATTGATTGATTAATTTGTATGCTTTTATTTGTAGGTATGCAGGCCTCCTCTTGTAACAAAAAGAGATGGGTCGTCACCGGGAAGAAGACGGCGGCGATCGTCCGTACGTCGGGGAAGTCCCGTGTAACATACGACCCTGCAATTTCTGGGCCGCCAAAGGAGGTTCGTTCCCAACTCGTCAATGACCTGTCGGCATTCTTAAAAGACCGAGTGCCGATGTTGTACCCGACATTTGGGGAAATGCCTCTATCGGAACGAACAATGCTCTTCGACTACCTGTCGGTAAGTACTTTTTTCTTATTCTAGCTAACTTATTTTTTTTGGCCTTACTAAATTTTATTTTTATTTGTACTAATGTTTCTTCCCGAGTTCCTGTTTAGTTTGTAGAAGAGTTATGACATCGATCCTGCTGATAAGGCACTTGTCACGTTGATACAGAAGAAGGCTGCGGATCGCTTCAAAGATTGGAAGTACAAGATCCACAAGAACTGGCAGGCGCTAGGCGATTCTCCCATTCCAGTGGAGTTCATTCATCGCCTGGACCAGTGGCAGTGGTTATGCAACCACTTCAAGGCCGAGGATTTTCAGGTTATTTTTTCATTTATCTTATTTTTTTGTTGTTTCATTTAATTTATATGTTTATAAATGCGTAAATAAATACAACTATTTTTACAGAAATTGGGCACGCAGATGACCCAAATCCGGGCCTCCGAGAATAAGAAGGCCCACAGCGGGGGGGGGGGGGGGGGGGGGGGGGGGCAGGCCTTTGTCCTCCTGGCTCATGACCTGAAGTAGAAGGGAGACCGGGCGCCTCACCTCACTACTTATGTCAAGGTGTACAAGAAGTATGACCTAGACCACGCGGTAAATCTTTTTTATACACCACTTTAATTATTATTTTTTCATAGTATTATTATTTAGTTAGTACAAGAATTATTTTTTATGCAACACTTATTGTTATTTTCAGGCAGCCGTTCAGTCCGCGAGGACTGCTGAGTTGGAGAAGATGATGGCCGATCTGCCTCCGATCGATGAAGCGTCGGACGGTACTTCGACGGCCTGCGCCCCGGCCCTGGTCCTCTCTTACGAGACCCAGGTCTCTGTCCTTGGAGAAGTATTTTGTGATGCTCTTAGGCTAATTGTAGACACCCCGATCCGTGACCCCCGCAAGAACCCTAACGACCTCCGAGAACTACTGTTTTTAGGTCCGGGACCCATCCGAGCACCCGAAACTACCCTTGGTGGGTTTGTTGGCCAACAAACATATTTTTTAGAGAGATTGTCGCACGACATATCACATTGTCGCGCGACAATCCCTAATATGTCGCGCGACAATCATGTCTTGTCGCGCGACAAACCCCTCTGCACCCGACCAACCACTTTCTGACACATCACAGTGTCAGAACCATCACTTCAGCCGTTTGTCGCGCGACAAACCCCTCTGCACCCGACCAACCACTTTCTGACACATCACAGTGTCAGAATCCATCACTTCAGCCGTTTGTCGCGCGACAAAGAGATATGTCGCGCGACACTTGCCCTTTCTGGGGGAATGTCGCGCGACAATCTCTCCCGAGCACTATAAATAGGCCAACACCCCCAAGGGTTCTAGACGGCAACTTCTCGCCACAAATTCCTTATTCTCTCTGATATTTTCTAATCTTTAAGCCTTCTTTGGAAGCATCTGCGATAACATTTATTTCCGCCAGAGTCTCGGATCTAATCTTGGCACCCGGAGTGCTACATTCTAGAGTCAGACCGCCGGAAATATTTCTAAGAGGAAAGTTGATATCCGTCAGAGGTCTTCTCTGCCGTATTATATTTTCTCTCTCTTATTCTTATATATATCGCCGGGAAGGTAACTAAAGTCTCTTCTAGTAATTAAATAAGATATTTGTATATTAGTTTTATTGTAGACTTGTTTAAAACTCGATTTTTCTAACGGGGCGCTGCCCCGCACCCCGCGACCTGACCGGGCAGGTCGATCCCCGTCCTAGTAAGCGAAGTGGCGACAAGGTTATGGTAGATTCCTAACGCGCTTGAAAATCAGGTTTTTTTAGTTATTTCCAGAAAGTAGTAGAATATCAGTAAAAGCATCCAAGTTTTCCAACATAGAGTAAACATATAAAACCACTAGAGACCGAAAGGGCGGAATGGGTGCTTAACACCTTCCTAAACCGTAATATAGTTCCCGAACCCTATAGAATCCTGGTTTCGTAGACAAACGTGTAAAGAAAGGCTTATCTGTAGCCTTTCCTCTTACACAACTATTTTGTCCGTTTTCTCGTAAAACGTACTGGCGACTCTGAACGAACCCTCTTGCATCTAGAAATAGGATAGAGGGACACCCGATATGAATTATCAACACATAGAAGCAAATGGAACAACGGAATCCTTTCCGATGTTTCAGACTCCCAGAACCAGGGGCTGAGACCCGGGGGTCGCATTTGCGGATTCTCACACTAATGCTTCACTCAGTTTTATCCCTTTTTTAGGTTTAATGTAATTCTACTTTTAGTTTAATTTTTTTCTTGCGAAAAATGCTAATTTAATACTTTTTAGCTTCCATTTGTGTAAATTAAGACTAATTTTTCATGATCTTAGACTCTAAAAACAAACTCTAGCTTGCCTAATTGAAGTCTTTCATTAAAAAAATAAAAATCTGTCATTCATAAAAATATTCATATGTAAAAGAATTTTAAGGAACACTTTCCAAATAATTTCCATATGGACCAGTCAAATAATTTCAAAGAATTCAACTCCTTTGAAAGTAATGGATAACACGCCATTAAATAATGTTCTTAAATTATGTTAGTCCAAAATTAAGGCATTAATAAATTAATATATATTTTTATATGCAAGTATATTAATTTAAATTTGAAAGGCAGATAACAAAAAGAAAAACAACAATCTTATTACAATTTTGAAAAATATAAAGAACAAAAGAACTCCGAGACATCTGCTTTAATTCATATACTTTATTCCACGAAGACCAGCTAAATATTTCAACAAACACAAACATAAGTATCACAAAAAAGGAAATAAATTAAACGCTATTAATCAAAGCTGAAACGGCGTCTGTCAAAGTAATTAATGCATATTAAATTATTGTATACTATTCTTAAAATATAATGCATTGCTTTGTCAAAAATCATATCTACTTTGACGCGCTATTACTTTCAAGGGCACTTGGATTTTCCCTTGGAGTTCAATTTGTCATTGTAACAAGCACATTCATATTTGTTTCCAAAGGTCCCTGAAGGTACACAGTGGCATGCTGCACAACATATTCCACAATATTTCAAGCATCTATCCTTCAATTTTGCCTTTGAACACCTTACCCCACACTTTGAGTCACAAAAGTTACCTGTTATTTTTAAATATAAAAATATTTGCAAAACACACCAAATTTAATTAGCAAAAAAAGGATATACAAAACAATCACAATATAAGAAATCTGTTCCTTTATCCATGAAAAAGTATTTCTAAACAAGATATATAAATAATAGGGAACCAGTTCTTAGATTTCTTTGTGACCTTTGTGGAGCCCCGAAAGCTGTTTTTATAATATAATTTATGTTTCAGCTCATGAGAAAACTATCTCATAAAGATAAGAATTATACAACGGATCAACTTAATTTAAAGTAATGTGTGCCCTAAGGGCACATGTTAAATACCCATTTTTTAAAATAATTAACTCTCAACATGTATTAAATATGCAAGATTTCATCATTTTCATTTATACCGGCTTTAACATGTGTCCTAAGGGCACATGTTATCATTTTTCTTTAAAGTAAGAAGAATATCTATAATATATTATAACAAGAAGACCTGCCATTAAAGTTTTATGTGTCATACTTTCATTTTTTTATTTTATCCTTGCAATCTTTTAAATTTTTTCATACAAAAATATGATTGCATCAAAATTCGACCCCTGGCTAGTAAACAATATTATAGGTTTAAGCTTAACCACTGGTCGGGTCACCTATCATTATTATTAAAATTTTATTTTCTTCAAATTGTATATATATGTGTATGAGTTACATACATATCGCGTATGAGGTATAATTTAGTATCGTGTAAAAGAGAAACGAGTAATCTTATCTGGATAAGCCACGCTGGTTTGGAATAAGGTGGAGAAGAGAAGCATTGAGACAAGTATCATGGTGGCAAAAAGAAGCTTCATTTTCTCTTCAAATTAATTAGAAAATAAGCTTATAATTAAGTAAATAGAAATTGAGAAGAGTGCAATGAAAGAGGATGAGTTGAATGATAGAAGTGAAGAGCTTTGGACAGTTTACATGCAAATTTATAGAGGGAAGAAAATGGTGACCAGCTATTATTGTCAAGGTTCCCTAATATTATATCTAAATAGGATGGTGTTTGGTGAAGAAAAACATTTAACCAAGTGAGAAACTTAAAATACAACATATACATACGGTATATGTATGTATAATTTAATTTAGATTTAGGTGAGATAATTATCTAAAATTTTAATGAACGAAAATAAACATATATATGAAAATTTTCAGTACATCCACTTCCAGTTGAAATTTTTGATAAATATTTTTTTACAATATCTACTCATTATAAAAATTATCTAACACTAATTTCATGAAGATACTCATGTATTTCTGCCTCAAAAATGTACTCTCCTTTTATTAAAAAAAATAAGAAAAGAAAGAAAGGGAATAACCGTCTTCTTATGGCGAAACTTGATATATGTTTGTGTTGTGATTTAAATTTGTTTGGTGGGCTTTCAATTCATATATTTGGCCAACTAAATAGGGCCTTTATGTGATATTAAAAGGGCTTATTACAAGAGTATCCGCGAGTTTTAATTTTGTAGTTTGACAAATTTTGAAGAAAGAAAAAAAAATATTTAGCTAATCAAAAAAAATTTATTCGTTTGGAATTTTAATTTCAAAATCCAACAAATGAGTAGAAGAATTTAGTCATTTTATGCGTAACGTAACAATAATTGTTTAAATTTTCATAATCGAACTATTACGGTAATCGAATTTTCTCAAATATTAGTCGCTTGTATAAAATATGTATATATATATATTTGAGAGAAGGTTTGGTTGGTGTTTCCTGTAATAGCTAGCCTTCTTTAAACAACGCATTTTTAAATTTCAATTGTTGTCATTTTGAGCGTAGGTATGCACCTACTGTTTGAGACAGGCTGTGGTAGTAGCTCTATGCGTATATCTAATAAAAGTAGAATTCAACCAACAATTCAGATTCTTCATCATGCTCTTGTATTGATTATCTTTTGTATTCCTACTTGAATTTGTTTAAGTTAAATTCAGCTGAGGAAAGGCAAACTAGAGAGAGGGGAAGTAACGTAATTTTAGCGTTATAGAAGGACTTAATATTGTGATTTAAGAATATAAATATTCATTTAGTTCGAATTTGTAATTGATTTTACTTTTTAAATCTGCAACATTAATGTAAGATCGATGACCCCTCAAATTGAAAATCTACACTTTTTATAATTCTCGTTTTTAAAAAAAGAATGAAAGAAAGTGCACATTAATTTGAAACAGAGGAAATAAGATGCCCAAAGACATTTATTTTGACACTGAGGATGATTTAGAAGTGACCAAATTATGCATCTATATGCCCAGGGGCAAAACCAATATTTAATTATGAGGGCGGCCAAAATTTAGCTTAATTTTTTTTTATTGGAACGGCAGTATGTGCTTTTGGACAATGTTCCTATCAAATTGTTAAAATGATCTAAGTTATTGTAAAAACATGTTTAACTATAAAATATACGATATATTTTTCACCATTTATATCTCTAATATAACAAAATATATAACTCTTTATATCTTAAAATAAGAGTGCAGTTTCTTTTTCAAAACATAAACTATATAACATATCTACAATAGTAAAGAAATTTTATTTTTGACCACTTATTATGTCAAAATTTGTTATCGTCCCAAAAAAGTATTAAATATGGACTATGGAGACGAAATATGGCATGACTCGTGAGCATTAGAAATACCAAAATAAGAAATTAATATACAACATAAAAATATTATGGAGGCATTGTTGAGACTTCAACACAAATAACATTAGCCCTCACATTTCAGTATTCGAATCGACTTGGGAGGCTTGGGTTTCATTCCCTTTTCCTCTTAAATGATTTTTTCCAATTTGACTCAACACCCAATTTGGGTGAATGGCATCAAAGAATTTGAGTCACTTAAAATGAATGGGATGGATAAGGCCGTCAAGGGCCTACTAAAGAAAATATCCATTCAGTAAAATGGGGGTGATCCATCTTCATAAGACCATTTTGTTACGTTTTGGCTCAATTTGCTTGTTCACCTTAATATAAGTTCAACTTAAGTGAATTGAATGAGCATAAAATAATTGTAACTAGGCAAAAAGTTTGCAACTATGCTAAATTAAATGAGTGTGTTTGTGTATAAAATGTGTATCATTTAGTGTGAAATTATTGTGATAAATTTACTATTATATAAAACAAGAACATATTTTAACTCTTTTGAGGCTTCGTCGTACATTTAATTTTTTATTTTATCCTTCAATTTTTTTCATCCAAAAAGTTTCAACTACTTTTTTCATCTAAAAAGATTCACCACTGGGCCGATCATTATCTATACTGAATATTAAGTATGAGCCCCCTTTTGGTGTCGTCCCTATTTAATTACTTAATGCCCTTCACATAATGTTTTTCCCTTTTAATCCTTGAAGGCTAAATTTGTAAACTACTAAATATTTTGTTAAATAATATTAATAAGAGCAGTGGAATGGTATGTAACAAGAACTTGATGTAGTTACTAATCTTTCATACCTCTACTCAAGTATTCTATATATGAATATGGTGAAAAGTACCTCTCATCCTACTACTTAAAATTTATATATAACTTATGGTAAAAAGTACATATCACAATCTAGTACCTACCACAACTTACAGCCAAAAGTACATACCATTTATTACCGCTTGACCATAGATAAGCACGTGTTTTAAATACAAAATCTACTAGATATAATATTACACATACATTGAATGTGCCCCAAATTTTAGTTTTTATTAATTGTATTCTTTAAATTAATGGATAGAAAAAAGGCAACTTCACCATACAGGACTATTGGGCCTATACCCTGGGCCAATCATTATCTATACTGCATATTAAGTACGAGTCCCCTTTTGGTATCCCTATTTAATTACTTAATGCCTTTCATATAATGATTTTCCCTTTTAATCTTTAAAGGCTAAATTTGTAAACTACTAATTATTTTGTTAAATAACATTAATAAGCGTAGTGGAATGATATGTACTTTCCACCATAGGTATGGTGTGTAACAACCGGTGTTTATATTAATGTAATTAAGTTCTATTTTGTTTGCTTTGTGTGGAAAAGCATTGTAAATGATGGAAATGTATGAAAAAATTCTACTATTCCCGCGTAGAATTAATATCGTCGACCAAACTTTTGAAATTTGCCAAAAATTCATTTTTAAGTGATTCCAAAGCCATATGTTATATTTGAATTATATTTTAAGAAAAGTACATTGTTGCTCCAACAGGGGCCTGTTGAGACAGCAGAAGCCCAAAGTGCACTAGAGTTCCGACAGAGGCTTGTCGGAACTCAACAAGGGTCGGTTGGTAAGTCGGTCACATTCCAGAGCCTTCTTTGACTCATTATTCACCTTATCCACTCCCTAAACTTAGAGCTAAGGTTCCTACACTTTCTCTCTCTAGAATTTCATCAAAATCAAAGCCTCGGAATTCGACTCGACTATAGGAGAAGTTGTTCTACGTGTTGTAAAGAACGAGGTGACATAGGAATTTTAAGATTTCATCGGACGGGGTTCCGAATATCATCTTTCTTTCTTCCTTTCGGCTTGAATCTTTGAGGTACGGGTTTAAATGTTTCCAAAACCCATAATATGATTTGTTTGATGAAACTTATTATGTTTTTTCCATGTTTCCTCCAAGAGGTTATAATATGATTATTGAATACATGTTTTATGATTTACATAGATTCAAATGTGAGATTTGAAGCAATAGATGCCATCTACACTTGATATTCTTGCATCATCAAACCTTTTGAAGTATTACATGGGTGTATGACTATTATAAGATGATGAAAATGATTGTTGTTGATTTTTTCTACATCATGGGATATGGGTTAGGATTTGTTGAAGTGTATGTGGTATAAATTGTTTCAAATGCTTGGTAAATGGCATGAATACATGTTTACATTATTATCATGTCAACCGAAGGCTCGAAGATCTCATGGCAAGTTCTTGAATGAACTCATGGCTTGTGGTTCGATTAAATATCTCATGAAAAGCCTATAATATATATTATTGACTTGGAAAGCTTGTGTCACTTGAAAATGGATTCTTGTTGTGAATATATAGTGCTTGCCGGGACGGAAAATAGGTAGCGCTCGGTGTTCTTGGGTTGAAAATCCCTAAATCCCCGGGGGAGTAATGTTTGGCCTCCTATAAACCTCTGGTGAGGAGTCCGGGAACCTAGGCAATGGGCAAGACACTATGGATTCGGTTTATACATTTTCTAATTCGTAAAACTATACATTTTCTTTGAAATGTATATGCATTTAATAGTCTCTAAAATATAACCAGTATATCGCTTCAGTTTTGAAACACATTGTTGCTGGTAAAGGTTAGCATCCTCCAATATCTTAATAATATTTATACAAAAAAAATTCTCAATACTTACTTAGAATATATTTACCGAATTGAAAAACATAATATCACTCATTAGAGTAGCCATTTATTTATTGATAACATTCATTGGATTCTTGTTTTCGTTAATCATGAATGAAGTATGATGCACTCGTATATATGTACATACATATATACTCACACAATCTTGTCCTTATATATTGATGTATATTGATAATGAATTCATAGTTTTTGATTTAAATTAATTAATAATTTTAAATAAGACATCACAATTATAATTACCAATCATTTGTTCAGTAAGATCTTGGCTCTTTAACAATCATTCGTTAAAGATTATTATGATTAGATCAAAAAAAATTCTTTTTTGTTAACAAAAGTATTTTGTGTTCCTCTTGGGCTAATGCTTCACTCAGTTCTATCCCTTTTTTAGGATACAACTCCTTTTAAAGTAATGGAGAACACAGACATTAAATAACGTTATTAAATTATGTTAGTCCAAAATAAAGGCATTAACAAATTAATATATATATATATATATATATATTTATATGCTAGTATATTAATTTAAATTTGAAAGGCAAATACCAAAAAGAAAAACTACAATTTTATTCCAATTTTGAAAAATATAAAGAACAAAAGAACTCCTAGACAACTGCTTTAATTCATATACTTTATTCCACGAAGACCAGCTAAATATCTCAATAAACACAAACATAAGTATCATAAAAAAGGAAATAAATTAAACGCTATTAATCAAAGCTGAAACGGCGTCTGTCAACGCAATTAATGCATATTAAATTATTGTATACTATTCTTAAAATATAATGCATTGCTTTATTAGAAATCATATCTACTTTGACGCGCTATTACTTTCAAGGGCACTTGGATTTTCCCTTGGAGTTCAATTTGTCATTGTAACAAGCACATTCATATTTGTTTCCATGGGTCCCTGAAGGTACACAATGGCATGCTGCACAACATATTCCACAATATTTCAAGCATCTATCCTTCAATTTTGCCTTTGAACACCTCACCCCACACTTTGAGTCACAAAAGTTACCTGTTATTTTTAAATATAAAAATATTTGCAAAACACACCAAATTTAATTGGCAAAAAAGAGATATACAAAATAATCACAATATGAGAAATCTGTTCTTTTATTCAAGAAAAAGTATTTCTAAACAAGATAAATAATAGCAAACCAATTCTTAGATTTCTTTGTGACCTTTGTGGAGCCCCCAAAGCTGTTTTTATAATATAATTTATGTTTTAGCTCATGGCGCATGAGAAAACCATCTCATAGAGATAAGAATTATACAACGGATCAACTTAATTTAAAGTAACATGTGTCCTAAGAAAATAATTAACTCCCAACATGTATTAAATATGCAAGATTTCATTATTTTCATTTATAATAGTTTTAACATGTGCCCTAAGGGCACATGTTATCATTTTCCTTTAAAGTAAGAAGAATATTTATAATATATTATAACAAGAAGACCCGCCACTAAAATTTTATGTGTCATACTTTTAATTTTTTATTTTGTCCTTGCAATCTTTTAAATTTTTTCATACAAAAATATGATTGCATAAAAAATTGACTCCTGACTACTAAAACAATATTATAGGCTTAAGCTTAACCAATGGTTGGGTCACCTATCATTATTATTAAAATTTTATTTTCTTCAAATTGTATATATATATGAGTTGCATACATATCGCGTATGCGGTATAATTTAGTATCGTATAAAAGAGAAACGAGTAATCTTACTTGGATAAGCCACGCTGGTTTGGAATAAGGTGCAGAAGAGAAGCATTGAGACAAGTATCATGGTGGCAAAAAGAAGCTTCATTTTCTCTTCAAATTAATTAGAAAATAAGCTTATGATTAAGTAAATAGAAATTGAGAAGAGTGCAATGAAAGAGGATGAGTTGAATGATAGAAGTGAAGAGCTTTGGACAGTTTACATGCAAATTTATAGAGGGAAGAAAATGGTGGCCAGCTATTATTGTCAAGGTTCCCTAATATTATATCCAAATGCATGGGATGGTGTTTGGTTAAGAAAAACATTTAACCAAGTAAGAAACTTAAAATACAACAAATACAAACTGTATATGTATGTATATATATATATATATATATATGAGTCCCACTCTTCAGACCACGGTCCTCGCTTTAAATATAAAAAAAGACCATTTATTTAATTCGAGAATAAATGGATGAATTTTTACATAAAATTTGATAGAGATACTCCATAATCAAAATCATGTTCACCATATTTCATCAATAAATTTAAGTTAGATTTGGGTGAGATAGTTATTTAAAATTTCAATGGACGTAAACAAACATATATATGAAAATTTTCAGTACATCCACTTCCGGTTGGAATTATTTCGTGAAGATACTCATGTATTTCTGCCTCAAAAATGAACTCTCCTTTTATTAAAAAAATAAAAAATAATAATAATAATAAAGAAAGGGGATAACCGTCTTCTTCATGGCTAAACTTGATATATATGTGTGTGTGATGATTTAAATTTGTTTGGTGGGCTTTCAATTCATAGGTTCTTATGTTTATTCAGCTGTGGCCCAACCCTTGGATATATATTTAGGCAACTAGTTAGAGCCTTTATGTAATATTAAAAGGGCTTATTATTATAAGAGCATCTACGCGATTCAATTTTGTAGTTTGACAAATGTTGGCAAAAGAAAAAAAATTAAATTTAGCTAATCAAACAACATTTATTCGTTTGAAATTTTAATCTCAAAATCAAAATTATAAGTGTTATCCATTTGAAACCAAACCGACAAATGAGTAGAAGAATTTAATCATTATGCGTAACGATACAATAATTGTTTAAGTTTTCACGAACTATTACAATAATCGAATTGTTTCTGTTACAAGACCTACCTCAAATAATACTAATCACTTGTATAAAAAAACACACACATATATATTTGAGACAAGGTTTGGTTGGTGTTTCCTATAATAATTAGCCTTCTTTAAACAAAGCATTTTTAAATTTCAATTGTTATCATTTTGAGCGTATACCTACTGTTTCACAGGCTGTGCATGGTAGTAGCTCTATGTGTATATCTAATAAAAGTAGAATTCAACCAATAATTCAGATTCTTCATCATGCTCTTGTATTGATTATCTTTTGTATTCCTACTTGAATTTGTTTAAGTTAAATTCAACTGAGGAAAGGCAAACTAGAGAGAGGGGAAGTAACGTAATTTTAGCGTTATAGAAGGACTTAATATTGCGATTTAAAAAATTGACTCAAATGATGTGGTATAAATTTATTGTTTAGGTGAGATCCATGGTGTTTGTATTCTACACAATTTTCAATGTCAAATCATCTTACTTATTTCAAGTCTTAATCTTACCAATAAGTTTTAACTCAGATGGTATGACTGTCCACTCTTTACATAAGTGGGCAAAGTTCGAACTCCGCCACCGGTCTTTACATGAGTGGTTAATGTTCGAATCTTGTCAGCAGTCAACACTATCAAATATGATGAATTTAGAGTTCAAGTAAGTTTTGGAGAATAGTTCAAGAATGGCGGTGATATAAGCTCAAACTTTGTTCATAATATATATGAATGTTCATTTTGTTTGAACTTGTAATTCATTTTACTTTTTAAATCCGAAACATTAATGTAAGATAATCCCTCAAATCGAAAATCTACACTTTTTATAATTCTGTTTTTTTTTTTTAAAAAATAAAATAAAAAAATGAAAGAAAGTGCACATTAATTTGAAACAGAGGAAATAAGATGCCCAAAGACATATTTTTCACACCGAAGATGATTTAGCAGTGACCAAATTATGAATCTATATGCCCAGGGGCAAAACCAATATTCAATTATGAGGGCAGCCAAAATTTAGCTTCAAATTTTTATTTATTTATTTTTTATTGGAATGGTAGTATGTGCTTTTGGACGATAGTGTTCCTATCAAGTTGTTAAAATGATCTAAGTTACTGTCAAAACATGTTTAACTATGAGGATATACGAGCGAAATATATAACTCTTTATATCTTAAACTAAGAGTGTATTTTCTTTTTCAGAACATAAACTATATAACAGATCTACAATAGTAAAGAAATTTTATTTTTGACCAGTTATTATGTCAAAATTTATTTATCGTCCCAAAAAAGTATTAAATATGGACTATGGAAGACGAAATATGGTATGACTCGTGAGCATTAGAAACACCAAAATAAGAAATTAATATACAACATAAAAATATTATGGAGGCATTGTCGACACTCTTAACACGAAGAATTTTTTCCAATTTGACTCAACACCCAATTTGGGTGAATGGCATCAAAGAATTTGAGTCACTTAAAAAGAAGAGGCAAT
Source organism: Lonicera japonica (assembly GCA_021464415.1). Lineage (NCBI taxonomy): Eukaryota > Viridiplantae > Streptophyta > Magnoliopsida > Dipsacales > Caprifoliaceae > Lonicera > Lonicera japonica. The sequence continues at coordinate 33,688,449 of CM038470.1, read as the reverse complement.
TAGGTATAAGGGCTCATTATAATAATAATGTAATTATAAAGGACACTTAAAAATAAGCCATGTAAATTAAGGACACTACAAAAAAACACTAATACCCCTTCTTTATAATGTCTCACGCTCATTATGACACTAACAGCAACCAGAAGGTGCTAAATGCATTTAGCACTTTCTGGACAGCAACCAGAAAGTGCTAAATGCATTTAGCACCACCTGGACAGCAATCAGAAGGTGCTAAATGCACAACCAGAAGGTGCTAAATGCAAAGGTGCTAAATGCATTTAGCACCTTCTGAACAACAACTAGAAGGTGCTAAATGCATTTAGTACCACTTTGACACCAATCAGAAGGTGCTAAGTGCATTTAGCACCTTTTGAACAACCACTTGGACAACAACCAGAAGGTGCTAAATGCATTTAGCACCTTCTGAATAATAACCAGAAAATGTTATTATTCATAAGCACCCTGATCGAACCCAGGGATTCATTAGTTTTTCAAATGTAAAAATCAGAGTTTCATAAGGTAATGACGTCAACAAATACTTCCTCTTTATATATATATATCACTTTGTCTCCCAAATTTGCCAAAAGGACACAGAGAAGTTTCTCGTGGATCAAAATTTAGTTAATGCTGGAGCTGAATCGATGTTAATTGCTCTCTCATAGATATAGATAGACAGATAGAGAGACAGCAATACACGCCATTCAGCAAATTTTACGGTGAAAATACAGAGGAATTTCGTGGATCAACACTTCCGCAGTAAGATCTTTTCAATTTAATTTCCTCTCATTCAATTCATTTTTTGGCCAACACGGGAAGCAAACGTTTTCAAATTCATTAATTCCACTGTTAGATTAGTTATTTTTATTAACATGCGAAGTTTCTAACTTAGTAGGGTATTTTTGTCCATCAACATTTATCATTTTCCTTAAAATAAATGAATATTATGAAAAGTGTCCTTATTGTAAAACCAAATTATAAAATTGGTACTATTTTCTTTTATTAAACATGAGTCCGTCCTTTGAGTTATAAAACATTACGGAGCGAGACCTTATAACCCATTATCTCTAAAAAGAATGGGATGGATAAGGCCTTCAAGGGCCTACTAAAGAAATTTTTCATTTAGTAAAATGGTGGTGGTCCATCTTCATGAGACCTTTTTGTTAGTTTTTGGCCCAATTTGCTTGTTTTTCTTTCTTTTTTTTTTATTTTTTTGAGCCATGCCCAATTTGCTTGTTCACCTTAAGTGAATGAGTATAAAATAATTGTAACTGGGAAAAAAGTTTGCAACTATGCTAAATTAAATGAGTGTGTTTGTGTATAAAATGTGTCTCTTTTAGTGTAAAATTATTGTGATAAATTTACTATTATGTAAAACGAGAACATGTTTTAACTCTTTTGAGGCTCTGTTGTATATTTAATTTTTTATTTTTAATTTTATGCTTCAAAGTTTTTCATCTAAAAAGTTTCAACCACTTTTAGGCTCCGTCATACTTTTAATTTTCAGTTTTACCCCGGCGCCCTTTTTTTTCTTATGCTGCAATAAGATTTATCATTGGGTCAATCATTTTCTATGTTGTATATTAAGTATGAGCTCCCTTTTGGTGTCCCTATTTAGTTACTTAATGCCCTTCACATAATGTTTCTCCCTTTTAATCCTTGAAGGTTAAATTTGTAAACTACTAATTATTTTGTTAAATAATGTTAATAAGAGCAGTTGAATGGTAGGTACTTTCCACGATAGGTATGGTAGGTACCTCTCTAAATTTGTATATTTTTGCTATATTTAGGGGCGATAATCCATCAAATATTATTATATTAACTATATATACGATGATTAATATGACAAGTACTTGATATAGTTACTAATTGGTGGTAAATAGTAGTGTTGTGTAACTTATTATGGTATTTTTTCACACACTATAGTTAATATTTTATAGTACTTAAAAATGAAAATAAATATTTAGGGTCCGTTCGGTAGCGTTTTTAGAGACCCGTTTTTGTTTTTTGAGTTCAAAAACAAATAAAAAATGCGTTCGGTAGGATATTGACAAAAACACGAAAAACGTTTTCGGAAAATGAATTCAAGTTTAAAGCATAAAACACAAAAACGCCAAAATGATGTTTTCACCATTTTCACTCTTGCAATCTTCATTTTCACTGTTTTCGTTCTCGGAAAATGTTTTCACTATTTTTGTTCTCGGAAAATTCATTTTCTCATTTTCATTTTCTGAAAATATTCTCAGAAAACATTCTCCGAAAACGTTGCTGAACGGGCCCTTATTTTTTTGAAAAAAATTCTCAAATAATTTAGAAAAATACCCACCGCAACCTACAACAAAAAGTACCTACCATCTCACTACTCATATTAATAATAGGGCTTGAACTCATAATCTCAAGTATAAAGTCATCATATTATTACCACTTGACCATAGACAAAAAAGCACATGCTTTAAATACAAATCTCTATCAGATATAATATTGCACATATATTTAATGTACCCCAAATTTTAGTTTTTATTAATTATATTCTTTAAATTAATGGATAGAAAAAAAGGCAACTTCACCGGACAAGAATATTGGGCCTATATCCTTAACATTAAATAGGCCGATTTAGGCCCAAAATGGAACTTTCACATTGTTTCCGTTTAACCATTTAAGGTGGGGTTTAGGTTTGGGCCTTAAAGTAGGTCCATGGGCTATAACAATCACAAATACATGGCACATAGCTTTTGTGGAATGTAAGAATCCGTTTCATAACAAAATTGAAAATAATAACAAAAAAATAAAAACAAATAATTTATGCAGGAGGTAAGTAATTAAAATTGACTGACGCGGTGAGATGCGCTCCATTTTTTGAATAAATGTTATCCATCCTTTTTTATTTTTTGTGAAAAAATCTTGTTCCTCACTGTCCAAAGAAAAAAATTTCATGAAAAAAGCCAAAAAGTTAAAAAAAAAGTAATGTCTTACTATATATGCTCAACTTAGTTTCTCACTTCTCACACAAAATCACTTGTTTTTCTTATCATTTTCCATCTGCAGGTTGCTGGATTAAATGTTTGTACTAGCAATACGTGAAATTCACATAAATATCCAAGTTCGAATGGATTGCTTAATCATTGGATCATGAGTGATAAATTTTATTACTTTTATTATAATTTTGCAGCTAATTGAATATTGAGAAAAATTGACTTTACAATTCGTATTTTTGCATAAATATATTAAATACTACAATTATAACAAAATGCGATTGGATTGAGGAAAAACTGTCAAATAGCGGAAACTCATCATATACATGAGCCAAATAATGTTATACAATCTATGTTATCTAAAAGCAACTTGTTTTGAAAGGAGTGACTAAAGTTTCTTCTTTAGAAATACTACAAATCATATACGAGAAGAGGAATGTAACTCACAACCTCCAAAGTAAAAGGTGAGAGCCGATGCCGCTTGAGTTAAAACTTGTTCGATTTTATAAAATTCGTATAAAATCTCAGGCCATGATTTATTAATCTAAAAAATGCTTATCCTGTTATGCATGAGAACCGCCAATTTAATTTGTTATGCCTACACTTTATCGTCAAAACAATTATAATATTTTTAGAAGTATAATACTAGTGTAAAATGTTGTAATATATCTTTTGATAAATATGCAAGACAATGAGATCCATACATATATATACAACACATTACAATAACTTCTTCTAGTGGTTAATAATTAGAATTTTTTATTTTTGTTGAATACTATTTTTGTGACCTATATGTGAATCGACACACATGTTTGTTGAATGCAATAAGATAATCATTTGAAATTTATAACTACAAGTCCTGAAAGTCTACACCAAAAAAATTTCATTGTTTGAACAAAAACTTAGCCAGTCCTTTTCTTTGTATTGATTGAAATGAAGCCATCACTGAACTTTTGATTGTGAGAAATTATGTACTAAAAGAGGATGACGTGCTTTAACCGATTCATTGCGAAGGATATGATTGTTGAAGTAACAATTTAGGTGTATAGACGTATAATATTATTACGAAAGAATATCTGCTATAACACATCATCGTTAGAATAGTTGTATATCTAATGTTTTCCATAAACGCTCCATTAGATTATTTGATGTCACTGTAAGAATAAATTTTTTTTTTTTGGTGACTGTTTTTCAAATTAACTTTACGTTACTTTAGACAAAAAAGTCATAAAAGGTAAAATATTCTGGTTTTATAACTTTTTTTGAAAAAATGGACACTTTAGTTTATTTTTCATGATGCTTTTGGATTACCATCATATCAGTTTTTTTCTTTTTCTTTTTTAACTTTATGTTAGTTTTGGAAAAAAAGTGACAAAAGGTGAAATAATTTGATTTCATGACTATCTTTTAAAAAATAGTCAATATTATTTATTTTTTATGAGTCTTTCGAATTAAGCATGCATATATTTAGTTTTTAAAAAAATTTATGTCCTTGTTTGAAAAAAAATCTCATAACTGGTGTTATAATAGGATTTAAAACTAGCATAACCTCAATTTCAACGAAGTTCAAAAGAAAAAAAAAAAAAAAAAAAAAAGAAGAAGAAGAAGAAGAAGATGCGTCCTCAAAAAGTTTTGGTATCTTAGGATCACTTATAAAGCAAGGGTGCTCCTTAGACTTTGCTCCTCAAGATCTTTTCCAGAGTCAGGGTCATCCTTATGAGGATATCTATCCATCTTCTGAAGATATCTATCTATCTTATATATGAGGAGATCTACTTATATACTTTGAAGATAATCTTCCTCAGGATTGGAAATAGGTAACCCCCTTTTATAGGGGATTTCTGGAATGATTCTTGGCTAGTTGGCTTCCTATGTTGCCTGATCCTCCTGAACATATGTCTCAACCATATAGAGCTTTAGTTTGTTTTATTACTAATTTTCAATATTTTTTTTTAAGAAGTACCCATTTTTTCATGAAGCAATTGGATTTTTTTCATTATCTCATGTTTAATAAGAAAATGGGTTATGAAAATAATTATTTTCTCTTGGAAAAACAAAGGGGCTTAGGTTAGTGAAGGAAAAAAACTTAAGTTATAATCATTTTTTGAGACACTTGAAGTCCAAAAGGGGCATCAAACATATGATTATATATATACGAAGGGAAATTTCAAGTGCGAGTCGGTCCATACAAATCGGACCTTTTTACGATGTTTTTGGGTCGTAAAAAAACATCCTCCCAATATTTTTCGATAAAATAGCGTCGTAAAAAGGCCTAGCTTTATATGGACTTATCCATATCGGAAACGGAACTCCATATATATATATATGTTTGCAAGATATTACTGAGAATCAGGTTGTGCCGCAGTAGTAATGTGTATTGAGTAAAAGTGCATCTATCAAAGAGTGCAGGGTTTGAGTCTTGTAGTAGGTTATTATTCATTTTGACTAGTAAAATAAGACCTTATTTATGAACTTTTTTATGGAATATTGTATTATTTTTTACTCTCAAACTTATGATCCGAAAAAGTCATAATTGTATTTTTATGATTGTCATAAAAAGTGATAAAAGTGTAAAATTATTGTAGTGTGTAAATCAGCACTAACATGGTGCTGTAAGCAAACTGTCACCATTTAGCTATTGAAATATTTTTATCATAGTAAAAATTAAAAAATTAAGAGCGTGTTCGATGACATTTTATTTTTATGAAAAATACTCAAATTGTTCGTGCTCTCCATTTTTTATTGTGTTTGATTGGTAATTTTCATGCAACAACTTAAATTTCTTTTCCATTTTCCTCCAAACAATCAGTGCAATATTTTTATTTAAGTCGAAGAGTGACTACTAGTTTAACGTAATTTTCTCATGCTTCTTGTAATTCAAAAATACCTCCATCTTAATTAAGTTTATGTCATCCATGAAAAATCTTTCAATGTAAAAATTATCATTCGAGCACCTTACCAGTATTAATTTAGTCCCATCTAATTTTGAAGTAATAAAAAGTTACTAACCCCTGCCTCCCAAATCCATGCACTATTTCTTTTTCAGACATTCTAAATTAAGAGGCATATATTTTTTTTTAATTAGTATACCAAATCTCACAAGAGTAACAAAGGTGGTTTTTAGCAATTGATATTGTTAAAACATACATTACAATAAAAAAGTTGAATTTAAAAATATAATCTTAATTTTCAACAAATATGATTGCCCCAGTTACAAAAAGAGTAATGTTATACTCCATTTCTTTACAAATACTTTTTATGCAAATTTATGTGCTGTCACTAATAATAATAATAATAATAATAATAATAATAATAATAATAATAATAATAATAATAATAATAATAATAATAATAATAAGGGAATATTTTTAAAAATAAAATAAAAAAGATTGCAAACAAGACATTAAATGTGTAAGCTCACTGCTTGGGTTAAGGTCATTATTCTCACTCGGCGCTTAGGTTCAAACCCCTTCTAAGTTGGTTGCTACTGCTAAACTTAACTACCACTTGCACAATTGTAGAAGATGTTATCTCCCATTGAGAATGTGGAGTTTGCTTCTTCAGCATGTTCACCAAAGATAGTAACCCACCGTATCGGATAAGGGCCCAATACTTCTTGACGGCTCTATAAGGTGCTAACCCTACTTATCCATTTGTCCACCTAGAAAACAAAGTGTACGCTAATATTAGTTCGGCTGATTGGGGTAGATTAGCCACATAAAAAAGCTAAACAAAATAAACGTGAAAGTAACATTTTCTCTGTAAAAAATGTTAGCTTGTGTTTGATTATTGGTAATTGATTTGGATGTAAGATAGTGTATTTATGGCGAAAGCTACTTATCATTACAATGTTTTCCTCGTGACGTTTTAAACCAACTACTATCAAGATTGTACTATTAATTAATTTTCATTCTTTTTGATACCAATTAACTAAAAAAAATATGTAATTTACAAGAAAAAAAATCTCTTTAATTATATATATAATTATATCGGAACTGATTTTATTTTATTGAGTTTTCACGCATCCAATACAACCCTAAACTCCTGTCTTTGTAAGACAATTGATATTTCTGTAGAAATATGTTTATCTAATATAGAATAATGACATATTAATCTTATAATTACTCATTTGCTATAATAAATTTTGAATAACATGCATCTAACATAAATCCCACTTTATAATCGAGTGTATGTCAATTATACAAGAATTTCAATTCTAATATTATACATATAGTTTAGATCTTGTGCAGATCAATGCTTATATTAAATCACATTTCTAAGAATCGTTCGCATACAAATTAGTCGTATACGAATTGTCCGCACACGACATTAGTCGTATAAAATTATTAGCAAGACAATTGGCCAGTTAGTCCCTTTCCTGGGTAACTACTTTTGAGGTGTCAGTTTGCTATGGAAATTAAGAAGATTTTGATTGCAGAAAGATTGACCAAATCATTTATACAAATTTTGATGAGACAATATCTCTGGCATTGACATTTAATGCAGAACGAAAAATTGAAAGATATTCATGTATGATCAATGCATTTGGGACACCTGTAAAGCAATTCGCCTAGTCATTGATCTTCAACAATTATTATTTGTAATAATTCAAACTTTTTCTCATTTTTCTTTTCCCTACATATAACATCACTGCTTATGAAATCTACATTTTTTGAATAGCACGTATCGAACTTTTCAATGAATACAACGTTCCTTTTGGCTATCCTACGATAGGGAAAAAAAAAAAAAAGTCAATGAGAAAAAATGTCATATATATATATATATATATATGAATCTAGTTCTTAACTTCTTATGTGGACTAAGTTTGCGAACCGGAAATTTTGACTTACTTTTGAAATAAATTTTTTGATGAAATTTAGTTGAAGTAATTGCTATGATGTGTATAAATCATTTCTACCGGAATTTGATCAAAAAATTAACCAAAAAATGGGCTAACTAAATATCTAAAATTTCAATTCCAATAATGCGCAAATTTATGAATTTTTAGTTGACCTATTTCCTAGTTGATTTTTTTTGATAAAATTTGTTCTCCACCAAGTTTCATCAAAAAATTTATCCATTTATCCCCTCAAAATAATTGGTCTCTGATTAAGGATCAAAAAGTTGGTTCAGTAAAGATCCTTCCTCATTATATATATATACACACTAGGTAACTCTTTAAAGATGATGGTTCTTTTCCTTTTTTTTAAAAAAAAATAATAATAATACAGAGCATTCATTTTGGAAGGGTAATTAGATGAGTTTTTATTCATTTTTCCATGAAATATGGTATAAATGATCTATTTACGATTTCTAGTTTATTTCCAACAAATTTTATTAGAATGGATCAATATGGAAGTAGATGTAATGTACAAATATACCAAACAAATTTTTATCTAAGGCATTGACGAGATGTTTTATTTCTTGGTTCAATACAATTATGCCCCTCTCCGGTACGTTCGATGGCATACCATCCACCCTAGATTAAGTCATTCATATGAGATTATTTGTGAATTGGCTCTTAAAGATTGCATCTCCTTGGACAAATATAATACACTTTTTTTTTCTTTTTTCTTTTCTTTTTGTTAAGGCTCAAGCTTCTCTTTCAACATAGAAGAAAATTCAATGTGATATTTAAATAAAAATATCCAAATTAACTAGGAGTGGGCAAGATTCAATTTAAATTGACGAAACTGATTGATTCAATCTAATCCAATTTTATTTTACCATATTTTATAGATTGATTGGATCAGATTGGATATCCACTCCAGGAAAACTGAAAACTTTTGGATCAATATATTTTAGGGACTGTGTAAGACGATCTATTTTTTTAAGTTGTTACATGTTTTGTATTATTGGTGGTCATTATAGTCTATTTATCATGCTATTCTTTGTTTGAGATTTGAATATAAGCTATTTGGTTTTGTTTTGTCAATGGCCTATTTGCTAGTTTGGAAAATTTTGATATTTTCTGGTAGGTATATTGCCAATTTGTGATATTGCTTCCTTTTTGTATTCAATGGATCAAATTGAAATTGATCCAATCCAATTTTTTAATTGGATTGGTAGGGCGTATCGGATTGAATTGAATTTCAAATTCTAAAACCGACATCAGATCGAATTGAATGTAAATGGTTAAAAACCATCAGATCAGATTGGATGCCCAACCCTAAAATTAATTGGATTTGGCTCCTGTCCATTACCGCTTTCCTCCAATTTCCCTCAATGGTATCCATTTAGACGGTTAAATGGTCAGAAGATTTAATTTAGAGGTAGGTGCGAAGATCATCTAAAATTTCAATGCACGAAAATGAACGTGTATATCAAATATTTATCACACCCACTTCTTTTTTTTGAATTTCTCTTTAAAATTTTATAGAAATGATCTACTCATTATACATATCATATCCATCAAGTTTTATGAAAAAGATCACCCGTTTAAATCTTAAAATAAACGCCGTCGAAAGAAATGAGGAGAAAGGAGTAATGTTGAGGAGAAAAATTCAAATTAACTCATACTTGGTCAAAGTTACAAACTAGCTTTGAGCATCGAAAGCATGCATGAGTAGGGGACAAGTGTTGGCAAGTTATCAGATTAAGAAGATGATGTCCTTAATTAATTTAGTCAACTTTTTAAATAAGTCAACTATTTAATTAATAGAAAACTAGGATTGAACCCTTAGAATTTAAATTATTTAGTGCTAAGGAATACATGAGATGTGAAATTAGGATCACCTCCCTGGTTTGACATTTTGACTAAAATCAGCATTTAATTCTTTTATGTCGAGCTGGATTAAATAATGCAAAAGACGATTGTTACCCTGTTTTCGTTTTTAGCAAGTAATGGAGATTGCTTGATTGAAGGGTTTTGAATTTTGACAGTAAATAAGGAAACTTTTAAGTGGTGTTTTGCTTTATTAATTACAGTTTTAATAGAAAGTTGTATTGGACATGAATTTATCAATTTCTCGGGATCATTATTTGCACATATTTTTTTTAAAAAATTATAGAATGTTCAATGTTATTACACATTCATATCACAAAACATATATAAAATTTTAAATTGAAATGTATAAACGTATTACCAATAAAAATACTTAAACAAGCAGCGTATATCTGTACACAACGTATATATGTATGTTTGTATAGTACATGGGTTCCATATTTGTATGCAAAATTAGCACATGGGGTCCCTATTTGTATGCATATATATATACACACACAAAACAACTAACGTAGATTATATCTATTGCAATCTGGATGGTGTTATATCTGTTTGTTGTATATATATAAAGACATGCATATTTGGATTATATCTGTTGCAATTGGCACAGTGCTATATCTGTACACACATATATTTATACTATACATATACTACATAAATCCACATTGATCTATATCTTTTAATATGGTCTATATATGTTTCACATACTCACACATAATTTTATTTTGGCACACGCGTACAATATAAAAAATTCAGAACCAAAAAGAAAAAAATGGAAACTTTTTAATTACATAATTCAGCATAGATACTTTAAATCAAAAAACAATATTTTTCGAAATACTACTTATGCAAATTTAGAAGCAATCAAAGAGTAATTATCATGTTTCCATATTTACAAATTCAAAAATAATGTACATAATTAAAAACTAAATAGTCTTGATGTATGTGAAACTTAACATATTTGTTTATAGCAAAAAAAAAACAACTTTTTGATTATGAGATCACATCTAACCCTAAATGGTCAAACCCTTAGTCTAGCTTTTGCAAATAAGTTCTCAAACGAGGAGTTGTGGCCGCATCTTTGTCGTTAGAACCGTCAATCTCACTTTCATCTTCGGATGATGGGGGAGTCACTGCTTATCTCTTGCTCCTTCATTTCTAGTTCCATCATTTCTTCCAATCATGGATTATTTGTGTGATATGCACTATCATTGTTGTCGTTGTTGCCATCATCATCTATGTTTTCATTCTCATCTTCTTCATCCTCATCTTTCACATCATCTCTGGATGATGGGGCGTCACTGTTTCAGGAATATCAAAGGTTGTGATAGTTCATATTCTATATCAAGACACAGCTGTTCACTATATCTGTTTCGAAGCATCACAAATAGGTAGGCAAGGAAATATACAATTAATTATTCATATTAAATTATCTATGTATATAAATTACTATGATTTTTCTATTACGTTTGTATCTGTTGTATTAATATATATATATATATAAACATATAGATATATATCAATTTTCATTTTCATTTGTAGTTATTATGTGGTTTTTATTCATCTATAATCATCATAAATACATTTATCTGTTTATTACTATATACCACAATATATAATCATAATAAAATGTTGATTTATATGTTATTATTAGTTGTATTATGTTTGAATTTTAAAATAATATACATAATTAAATCTCTTTTAGAAATTTCGATTATGTCCTATTAGTTGTATTGTGTTTGAATTTTAAAATAATATACATAATTAAATCTCTTTTAGAAATTTCGATTTATGTGCTATTAGTTGTATTATGCTTGAATTTTGAAATAATATACATAATTAAATCTCTTTAAGAAATTTCGATTTATATGCTTTTAGTTGTATTATATATGTTTGAATTTTGAAATAATATACATAATTAAATCTGTTTTAGATGGTAATAATATATAGGGAACTTTCTCCAAATATGTTGATCAATTATATTAGTTGCCTTAATTAATAGGTTGTGGGTAATTTTGTCATGAAGATATAACATTAATTAATAGAGTAGGGTTAATTAAGGTAAGAAGGACTAATCACTAATTTCCGAAAAGTGGTAGTCCTAACCCCTAATAACTTTCGAAAACAGGGGTGTATTACTAATTGCCCCATTAATTAAACGAAAAAAATTTGGAGATCTAACTTAATCCATGCATTTACTACATAAAATAGAAAATAAAACAAATAAATAAATAAAGTCAGCTAGGTTTTTTTGCAAATTTTTTTGGCCACCCGTTGCCCATACCAGCCCAAATCCTCCCTCCCAACGTACCCAGCTACTTCATTAAGCTATTAATTAAAAGTATATATTGAAAGTCAAAATGAGAAATTATTGCCATATGGGCAGTGGACCAGTGGTGGTGATGATGATGATGTGTTTGAGACAGAGAAAGATCATGAATTAAATGGTTTTAAAGATTATAGTGTTTGGTTGTTATGAATTCAATAATTGAGCTGTTTTTCAATGTTTTTTTCTAAGATATTAATTTCGCAGATTGTACCTGTTGCATTTCTAATGGTCTACTCCTTTGGCTGTTAATTACTCCTCTTTTTAAAAAATAAAATATGGATGATTAGATAGACTCGGATTTTTGTTAAAAAGAAGAAGAAAAAGAAAGAAAGAGATAGATAGATAGAGGGATCTATACGGATTTGTAACCATGTGATTTAATACTCTGATATTTAAATAAAAAATAATAATGAAACTTTAAAAGTGAGAACATTTGTTTTGAATGTTACTACATTCATTTTCGAAGTGATGATGTATCAAAACGGGCACATGTTACCCTAACATAAATTCTAAGTGTTCACTTGATTCGAGTTTTTTCTTGTTCATTTGGACCCAGAATGATAATTTCACTTAAAATGTTTGAGTTTCATCAGCACATAATTCAACTACTTGATATTAACTACAAGAGGCTCCTAGGTAATGCATGCATGGCGAATCCAGAACACAAGCAAGTCTTTAAAGAAGAGCTTGAACATAATTCAATTACTTGATATTAACTACAAGAGGCTCCTAGGTAATGCATGCATGGCGAATCCAGAACACAAGCAAGTCTTTAAAGAAGAGCTTGATGGCCGCAAGATGATGATGGAGTTATAGCAAAATGAAAGCGAAAGCGAAAGCAAGCTTTCATATAAGAATTCAAGAGCAACCGTAAAACAAGCTCGAACTTTGTTAGGGCCGGTTTCAAAAAAATCACTGTAAGATATCTTTCAATTGGGGAGTGCTACCCCACTTGTGTAGTCCATTATAATTTCTTATTAAAATTTACACTCTAATCTTTCATTAGAGTTTATATATGTATATATATATAAGAGATTCCTAATATCAAGTTACTAATTTAAATTCATGAGAACCAATCAAAATTTAAATTAAACGAGTACTAAAAAGTTTATGAAATTTACATTAAAGTGGTAGCGCATAATTTTTCCCTAAAATAAAGTTGTTAAAATTTTATTCCAATTTAATTTTATTGACAAATTAATAACAAAATAAATAAATAAAATTTAATGTCAAAAAGGACACTTGGCCTCGCCCCATATTTCGACCGATTTCGTGTATGAATAATTTACCCCCTCCAAACGACATTCAGACATTTTACTACGAACCAATACTCTTGTTTATTTAAAGTTGACTAACGTTGCTAGTGTAGAAGAGTACATTCTATACGTGTGTAATATTTAATTATATACAAATTTTTAGAATATAATAATCACATGTTATATGCTTAAAGTCATGGGTTCAAATTCCTCTTTAAACGTTATCTTGTTATAATTTTTAAAGCATGAATAATATTAATTTCATAATTTTAATGAAATACCAAAAATATTACTCGTGCTTTAGGAAAGGAAGTGTATAAATACATATATATATATATATATATATTTCTTTTTTCCTTTTGTTATTCAAGTATGATAAATCCTCTCATCTTTGACAATATTGCAGAGGCAGACATGAGACAAGAGACGTGGAATGTTTGTACGTTATCTTTTTAATGAGATATGTATGAAATTGAATAGGTGTTATCTTAGATTTATGAATGTCATATACTATATATAGTATCATTCCAAGATTTTATTAAAATAACAATATATACATATGTATATATATTTTTATATTATATATCACATTCTTACCGTGTTTTGTATCGTATCAGATACACGTATTTGTGAGTATTTCACTTTCTTAGTCTGTCGCATATGAAATAGTTTAGGGTAGAGATGAATTAACTAATATTGATGATATCAGACATCTCCTTTTGGTAAACTCTAGGGTTTTTCTTCGCATGCAGCATGCTTGAGAAAAATGTTGCATTAATGTTGAATGTTGACATATGGAAAATTATAAAGTAATTTATATACGGATTATTTTCATTATTCTTTTTAGACGTTTATTAATTACTTACACATATATATGGTGCACATTTTGTGATGAAAACAAATTTTTATCACCAATAATTCGTGAATAATTGAACAGTTTGTTAGTTCAAGTTTAGCCTCTTATTTTGTACTTGCAATGGTTAGATCAACCAACCTAGCAAAGTAGTTAAGAGACTTTACTCATCCATTTCACAAGACATAGCTAACTCTCATACTATATTAGAACATATAAAGTTAACCCTTTTGATTGTAGAAACTCATGTAAGAGTGTGTTATTTTTTATTTATTTTTAAATCTAAATCTCTCCCTTTAACTATAAATAACGAAAACTCACTCAAACCTTCATTTGATAAGACTCAAACCCTGTAATCTCGCTCTGAGATCTGAGTTAGTTTCCCCTCAACTAGACTTGCTCAAAGACTAATGTAAAGATATTTTTATTTTATTTTTCTAAACGGAAGGTTTAAGCTAGCCTCTTCCTTTTATTACAATAATAACGAAACCCTCCTTTATTTTAGATGAGAGTCGAATTCAAAATATCTCCTAAATTCGTCTGAGACTCATCAAGTAACGTAGATGGAAATTTTGAATAACTTATATATGTGGCTATATTTGCATGTAATAAATTGTAGTTATTGGTCAGCATGTTTCATTGAGAAAAAAATATTCAAAGTATGAGTCATGAAAAGATTGTGATACATGATTTACTTGATTTACTTGATTTTACAAAAACAAAGAAAAGAACAAATAAAACATGAACCATCGGGATTGTGTTATCAATTTCTGTCTCCCTCACGTAAAAATGTAAGCATTGAAATAAGAGGCGGTGTTAGTCACGTGTCACTTGTACAAAAAGGTATTTTATGCATACCACAGTTGTACCTTTGAATTTTCAGCTTTCAGTTAGCTAGTGTGGTTGAAACATTTGTACATTCAGTTCACAATAGCTATTGTTTTTTTTAAGCAAAAATTTGTATATTACAATGAGAAAGAGAATCAATGGTGCTCTTGTACTTCGTGATAATCGAATTTGGGATACAATAGTATTGTTTAACTTCACTGCCTAAATGTTGAATTGTGCCTTAGCGCCCCACTATATTATTTTGCCAAATTTTTTGAATCATAAAACAGTTCACGGTCCAGTGTTATGTAGTAGTGTAAGTTATTTACGATTTTATACTATACATTTAGGCTTTGTCCAAGGGTCGAATAGGTTCAAAGACTGCACGTTCAGCCCACTTAATTTAGAGTTGAACGTAAACTGAGTTTAAGCGTGATAAAGTATGGACAAGATTTGAAGTTTAAATAATAAGATTTTAAGTGGTTTAGCTTGCCTATACGCAATAGGCCTACCCACTTAAAATCTAAGAACGCGTAGTTACTAGCTTGTAGTAGGCAAAAAAATATAATAATTTGTAGTAAGAACTCAAAAAGACTAAAGAATTAAATATACTTAAATGTGTTTGAAAAAATTGAAGAAAAGAAATCCTCAATAGTCAAAATCTCCAGGCATGTGCTTGAAAGTTTCGAACATACTGGCAAATTAATCCTCTCTATTTTCTGTGTTTTGACTTCTTCAGCCCTAAGTTACGGGTGTAAATGGATATTTAAAAATTCGAATTCATTTTGAATTCAAATTCGTATTTTATGAATATTTATCCGAATAGACAATCGGAAGATGATTTGGATAATGTTTATAAATATCCGAGAAAATGAATAGGAATATGAATAATGATAGTATTCGACCTGGATAATCCTTATCCAATGTGGATTATCCTTATTTACGGATATTCGATTCATCAGATATTTGTATCCGTTATAATTTAGTATACTATATATATATATATATATATATATATCCCCATTTAATAAAAATCAAATAGGATTTAATTTAGCTGGCCATAATTTACCAAAAAAAAATAAATTAATTTAAATTAAACCAAAAAAGAAAAACACCTATAAAAAAGGAAAAGATAGAGAAAGACTATTTATAGCATATGTGTTGTTAAGATGAAATGTTCAAGACCATATCCAATTTAAAATTACAATGATTTTCAACTTTGATTTGTCATTTTGATTTGTATAGTTATATTATAATTTTAACGTAGATCTTATTGGGTTATACAAAAGAAATACAATATATTCATTATTTGAGTTAAAAGTTTGACATAAAATGTTTGTTTCAATACATTTTGTAATGTTTTGTTATACTTGTCGAGTTACAACTTGTATTATGTGTCATTTTAATTGAAAGACTATGTAATCAAACATATTTGTAAGATTGAGTTAATTTTTAGGTTAACAAAACATAGGTAACATAGTTATACAAAAAAAATGGTTAGAGATATTATCCGAATTCGAGATATTTGATAGGATAAGGATAAGAATAGTTTAATATACTATCCGAAAATATACGAATAAGGATTTGGATACTAAATTTAAAAAGGGATGCAGATAATGGATATTGTGGTATGTATCCGGTCCATATATGGTCCATTTACAACCCTACCCTAGGTCAAACATCATAAACCTAATTAGAGGTTCCGCCAAATTCAACGTCGAGCACCTTCGCCAGCAAGAAAGATGAAAAGAAGTGGAATCAATGTCTCTTCACTATTTATACGGGCTTGCCCGAAGGGCTCAAAGCCCATACTAAAATATGTTTGAGTTCGAACATAAGAAGTGCATTTATTTTATCATAAACCAATTTCAGGTTTAAACATGCATACAATAATTCGTATCGTACTTGAACAACTACTAGTTTGATCATTTAACTCGATTGACAAACTTATACGCGATGCTCTAACCTTGTGTTCATGCAAATGGCAATTTACCACCTTATACATGTGAAGTAAGAAAAACAATGATAAAAGAAACTCCAAAGTATCAAAATATTGGATCATTAAATTTTTCCATTCATTAATTTGCCTTGCGGACTTCATACAAAAATAAACAATTACAAACATAAAAAAGAAAATGAAATTTGAATAATCTAACTATATATTACAATTATCCCATAATCACTTCTCTTGTTAGAAAAGCCAACCCTTCGGTTCCTTCAACATTTTGCCTCAAAAATATCTCTTTATGTACATCTTGCTTTGCCCTTTGAACCTTTTACATCTTCCAAAGTCTTCTCCTTCATGGTACAAACCTATTTTTATGTCAAAAGTACCCTTTCTGTGTTTAGAAAGATCTATGTAGTTTTGGGTATTTTGGGAATTTTCTTTTTAATTTGTTTATGACTGTGTTTTGAGAGAGAGTTTAATGGGTAACCCATTTTGGGGAAGGGCAAAAGGGGCATACTGAATTCCATTTTGTGGGCCCACCATAGACCACCTGCAAAATTAAGAAAGGGACAGAAAAAAAGGTTATCAGAACAACATTTCATTGGACATTTCTATTTTTAGAAATTGGACTTTTACCCACAACTAATTGGGTAATAATAAGAGTTTGTTAGGAGAAATAAGGTGTCACCCACCTGTACTTCGTAGTCAAATGATGTATAAAGACCAAAATCTCCAATTTAGCTAGCTCATTCCCTGGACATGAGTGGGTCCCATTGCCAAATGGCATAAATGTATTGGGCTTTGGTGCAACCTGTTCCAATTATAGAAAAAGATATTAGGTCCTGAGATCATGCGATATTTTATGTAATAATAATAAATAAATAAATAAATAAATAAATAAATAAAAGATAATTTATTTATTTTTATAAATCACTGAAAATCAAGAATCTAAATGAATTTTACCTCAAATCTTGATGGATCAAACTTCTCTGGTTCTGCAAAATTATCTGCACTGTGGTGAATGTTTCTGAAGAGGGGTAAAACTTTCCATCCTTTTGGTATAAAGTATCCTGAAAATGATTTTCAAGATGAAAAAATATTAGCAAAATTTTTTTTAAAAAAAAATTAAAAGAATATTAAGTAATTGTGATTTTAGCAGAATAAGTGAAATTACTAAACTGACCTTCAAATTCAACATCTTCAACCGCTTCTCTAAATGTGAAAGATAGGATTGAAGCAACTCTGAGTGTTTCTTGAATAACCCTTGTAGTTAAAGGCATCTTCTTGGTATCTGCCCAAGTCAAAGCCTTACTGTTATTTTCTTCACTACACTCCGCCTTTTCCTTCAATATTGCCTCTTGCTCTTTCTGTGAAAGGTCACAAACAAAAACACACATTTTTTTGAGTCATTGGAACAACAAGTACTCATCTTATTATACTCTTTAACAAATTCCCACTAAAAATTTAAGATAATATTTAAAATTTTTATTTTTGATTTGTTTAGAAGGGTGATTTTCGTACCGTGACAGCTTGTAGAACACTCGGGTTTTCGCCTAGGTACTTGACGATCCACGTTATGACACTTGCCGTAGTATCCCTAGCCGCGAAGATGACACCAATTATGTTGTCGGCGATTTGTTCGTCCGTGAGGCCTTCTTTGTCACCCATGAATGACCCTAGCAAATCGTGTCGATCCTCGTTCATTTCTCTTCTTAGTGAGAGGATTTTTGCGACAATTTGAGCCAGTTCTTTTCGCGCCTTCATTGATTTGTGGAAGAGCGTACCGGGTAGATTAATGGGCATAGAATTGTAACCTTTTTCGAGAATGTAGTAGCACCTTTTGAGATCTTCTCTGTATAGAATCTCGTCCTTTCCGAATATGGAAAGTAAGGCGACGTTGAATGTGAACTACAAAAATTGAAATTGACCAAATTTAGTAACGACCCATTTGAGAAAATAGGCTAAAATGTCCAAGAAAGTTTCTGAATTTAAATTTTCAAATGGATTAGTCAGTTAATTTTCCCGGAAGGTGAAGGAAAACCAGGGGAGAAAACAGAGTACCCCTGTTTTCCCCTGTTTCCTCTGTTTTCCTCTGTTTGGCTCAATTAACTTACTGTTTTCATTTCTTGGAAAGTGTTGATCAATCGTCCTTCGAACGACCGCAGAGAATCAATGGCTATGGATTCAACGTCGGGCACGATCCTTCTGATTGCTTCAGGCATGAAAGATCGAAGAACAATCCTTCTCAATTTGGTGTGATAATCTCCTTGGTGAAAGAAAATTGCTTGTTTTCCCAACATCCTCTCTTTACTAGCCGGAAATGTAGGCTTAAAGAGATTGGCTTTCGTCACGAGTACAAGCTTAGCAGCCTCAGGGCTCGAAATCATCACACAAGGACACCCCAATATGTGAGTCTTGAAAATAGAACCAAACCTGCAAATAATTAGTACAAATTAGCGGCCATAATTTGTTATAAGCGCGTCGCTAAAGAGAACAAAAACTTGAAGAATGAGGGACTTTTAAGAGTTTAGAACTCACTTTTTAACTTTTGAGGCAAAGAACACATTTGGGTTATTTGAGTAGAGTTGGAAGGTTTCTCCGATGTAAGGCCACCCCATAGTCCCCGGAGGGAGGGGCAAATTCCGGCCACTGCGGCCTGAGCCGGCTAATTTGAGGAGAGAGTGGAGGAGATAGATAGAGAAAATGAAAGCAAAGGAGCACAAAATTGTTGTTAACTCCATGTTTGTTATGTGACTAACTTGTTAATAGAAGTGTATATTAAGTAGTTTTGATGGGTTTTGTTTTTGTGAAGTGATGAGAGTACTATAAGTGTGAGGAAAACTAGTGCAGAAAGTAAGGTATATATAAGGTAGGGGAAGTAGGAGAGGGACCTTTCAATTACAGCTCGAATCCCACGCACGGAATCTCCCTCCAGCTAATGGTTTTCTCCTTTTTCTTTTTTAATAATTTTTGGGCGACATAGTTCACTCATATATTTTTGAGAACAAAGTGATATATCTTCTATTCACTTGGTCAATTGTAGATTTTGTGTAAATTCTTATTGTGATTTGCCTTTTTAGATATTTTGTTTTTCAATAACTCTCGGAAGATACAATGGGTTACTTCTAGTTGAGAAAGACAACCACTCGGAATATGGGACATCCTAAGTTTGAGTTTTACCGAAAAGAGGTCTGAGAGATTTTCATTGTTTGTAGTTTAAAAGAAGAACTTAAAGCTCCTTTTATTAAAAAGAAAAGAAAAAAAAGACTTGTTTAACGACACAATGATATATCATTTATGCACTACTCAACAATTGACATTGTACAAAGGTTAAAGATATTGGCACCCAAATATCTCTTGAAAATACTCTCATTTTTTATTTGATCCTTAACAACCGAGTAAGGTGTATATTATTCGATTGTGAAAGATCGAGTATAAACTTAATAATGTCTTACTTGATTGTCAGGGATCAAAGTATATATACTTATATTCGACCCTCAATAACTAAGTAGCATACACTTTACTCTGTTACAAATGAAATGAATAGAAAATAAGAGTATTATGAAGTATTGACAATACAGTAACTTCATGTATGCACTAATTAACACTAAATTTAGTATAACTTATTAATTAAAGTATTTATAACACATCATCCTATTTTTTAATTTATCGTATTTCTGAATTTGTCCCCAGTATCTTTTAGAGAGAGAAAACAAACACGTGTCAGTTGGATGGCAGAAAGAGCCTTTGATTGACTGTGGGGATCTTGAATAAAACGGCTGGACCTAAAAGGAAGGTGGTAGGCACAGAGGGGATGAACTTATGCTATCCGTACCGTATGTATTTTTTTTGTATAAATAATAAACTTTTGGAACAATTTTCTATTTAATAATCATTTTTTGCTCTCTCACCTAAACACAAATGTATTTTATTTATGATGTAGGTATGCATGTATACAAATACTTGTGTACATATATGTAGGGTTTAGATTGAGTACAAATTCGCCTTATAAAAATCATTTTTTTAATGACGAACTTTTAATAATGTGCGATATTTTCAATCACAAAAATTTGTTATTAGAAGTAAAAATAAATCAACACGCACGCTAAAGTTTTGTGAAGCCATATTACTTATTTATTATTTTTGTTCCAACTACTTCAAAACTACGCAAACAATTGAAGAGTAACTTTCGGTTTATATATTATATGTCATATATCAATACATTTTTTTTTCTCAGTCTTTCAATTTATATATATATATAGTTTGAATTGTTCAAAAAAAAAGTTTGAATTTTACAAAAGTTGATCAAATCTTATTTTGGGTACATTTTAAGATAGCTTGAGTATAAAATATTAATTCATTTCTTGGGGCCAAGAATCTACAATTAAATCTTTGTAAAATAAAATAATGTACAAATTGTAAAAGTTCTTGTAAATAGATTAAAATAACATTACTGAAAATATTATTCTCAAAGTAAATTTTAATCATCGTGGCAAAATAAATAGTTAAAATGACTCTAATTAGCATCTCATCCCTATCAAAAAAAATTGCTTGGATGCAGTCCCTTGGACCTATTTTTTTTTCTAAGTATGCAATCCTTCAAGGTAAATATATATGTCTTTGACTATGACTCAGATACATGCATAGATATAATACTTGAGTATCTGGGATTTCTCGTTCGCATGTACCGTATCTGTAACGAAAAAAAATTGATTCAATGATAATAGATACAGTACTCATGATCGAGAGATCTCGATTCACAAATACCATACTTACAATCAAAAAATTACAAAACTAACCATATCCTTTAAAAACATTGGGATCGTAACCTAAAAAAAAATACCACATTTAAAAAATATTTAAAAATAACAATTGAACCCTAATCTTTTCTAGTTAATTAAGTCATTGACATTATGTTTTAAATAAAAAAAAAATTATCTTGGCCATAGAATTACCTGGTATGTACAAAAGTCAAGTAATAATATTTTAATTTTGCATAGCGGTGATTCAGCATTCAAAAAAGGTCGCTGTATTGTAAAAGTATTATTCCTTTTACTACTACGTTGAAAACTTTTGTATATTTTTAAAATTATATATTGTTCCGATAATATAGATAATTATTTTAGAAATAGTGACTCTTTTAATAAAGGTATTACTATTAGCATTCAATTTGATTATTCTAGCATTTTAATATAATTTTTAATTGGTGATTTTCTTATATTTTTAAAAATATTTTATTTATATTTTTGATAAATTTAAGAGTATTAAAAAATTTATTTAGAGTGTTGTTATCTACAATCTTAAAATAATACAACAAAATGTCGCTAGTTGACTATTTTAACCGTAGAAGGATCAAACCCAAACTTTTTGGAAACTTTATGTATCTCAAGGTTAAAAACAAAAATAAAAAAATACTCAACATGAATTTTCTTTTAAATACTCCACCTTCCTTGAAATATTGGAAAAGTCTAGCATAAACTCTTAATTTTGAACAAAAAATTTAAATTATTTATATGGAGTTGATAGTTTAGTGACATTTATATAAGTGTTACTAGACCAAAGTTTGACCGTCGATTTTCGTACTTTTAATTTAGGAGTCACATTTGAATTCGTTTCAAATTAAAGTCCATTTATTTTTGGAGACATAATTATATGAAAAGTAAGTCATCATGTTGAAAGAAAAAGTCTGAAAATGAGGTAAAAGGTCTTACATAATAATGTTTTTCGCAAAAAACCCAATGACTAATATTTTTAGAAATAAGGACCTAGATATTATTATTATTATTATTATTATTATTATTATTATTATTATTATTATTATTATTATTATTATTATTAAAAATAAGAGCTTGTTTATCAATTGTGTTTTAAAATAAGGACTTTGACTGAGTGCAAACTTAACTTTGCACAAAATTGTGTTGAGTGCAAACTCAACTTTGCACAAAATTGTGTTTTGTGCAAACCTTACTTTGCAATAAAAAAAACAATGCAAATTTGCTTTGTATGATATATATTTATATTTTTTTAACAAGTATATTATTATGTTCCATTCATAAAACTTTAAAAGAACATCAAATAAATACAAATACATAGTAATGTTTTAGAAAATAAGGAGTGCAAACTTAACTTTGCATAACTCCAAACAAATTATTATGTGCATTTTATTAATAAATAGGTTTGGAATATATAATTTGTTAAAATTATTATAAGGCACTATCAATTAAGCACTTATTTATAATAATATGTTAAAAAACCTTGTAATGCAAACTTGATTTCGCATGATTCCATAAAAAAATAAATTTTAAAAGTCTATTGCAAAGTTAACTTTGTACTCCTTTTGGAGTTTGGTCAAGTATAGGCCCTTGATTTACAAAAATATTATTCCTTGGTTCTTTTGTAGAAAACTTTTTTTATACAAGCCATATTTTTCAATATCTCAAAGAAAATACTTCTTGTTGTTTTATTTCATTTGTACTATGAAAGGAAAAACATATATGATTAGGTAAAATATAGTATTTTGTTAAAAAGCATTAAACGAAAATTCTTAATTTTGGTCAAATTAAGAAGATAAATTTATGTTTTAAAGTTTGTTGATTAGTTGCTTGAAATACTTTAAATCGCATATTATCAAGATAATTAGGTATAAAATGTGAAACAAAATGTGAAAGCTAAAGTGGTTCTAACATGTTATATGTATAGAAAGAGGGGTTCATGGACTAGCTCTTTACCGACAAATTATCTTCACCAAAGTATTAAGCGTTGTTTTCAGCAATAAAATTTTGTCGTTGAAAATGTGTCCTGTATGCAGATGATCGCGCCAGATCCTGTATGCATATGCATCTTCAAAATTGAATGCATGATTTTTAGAATGAATGCGAAGTTTCATGGAGACATTACATGAGAGACAAATTTAGTTGGTATCTAGCTAAATAGCTGGTCAACCTTGACCAATATGAAGAGAACAAAATTAAAAGTTTTAAGAAAACTATGGGTACTAATATAGGACATGCAAATTCTAATTCTAATTCAATTAGTAAGTCTATTTAATTTTGCAATTTTATATTTTGCTTTATTTACATTTTCATTTTTTTTCCACATAAATTACCCTAATATTCTTGAACAATGTAGCTAGATCTTGCAACATGATAGTTTCTTGTAAGGTTTTAACGAATGCAGGCTGAGTTTTATTTCTATCGGAATACAATCCGATAAACTATCGGGTGATACTTCCCAAATTCCTATATGACTCAGTTTTTATCGGTTAACACGACATAACCCGATTGTATCCGTTAAGACATAAAAAAACTAAAATTCAAATAAAAATAATTCTCCAAAAATGTTTGCACTAGAACGAGATGAATGAAGCACTAAAAGTACAAAGAAAAGAAGTAGGGATAAATATTGAGGGATCCTACAATAGATACACGCCCGTTCTTAATTTAATAAATTTTAGTTATTTATTAAAACTTTTTAACAAATTCAACTGGTTTAATGGGTCATCTGAACTCATTAAAGGCAAACCTGCAACCGATTCGATTATTTTGTATTCAACAGGAAGAACCTAATAACTACGTATTTGAACTTTTTAAAAATTCACTTATTAACTTATAATTTAGGAGAACCTAATAACTATGTATTTAAATTCTTTAAAAATTTACTTATTAACTTATAATTTCGTATCATGTTATTATCGTATAACGTATAATTTGTGTCGGCTCTAAAAAAGGCCATTCCCATTGAGGTCGGTTTAGAGAGAAAAAAAATTAAATCAAACAAACTCCTTCAAAATGAGACAAACTTGAATGGGCCCATATTGAAAAATTCCTCAGTCATCACAATATTTCATTAGTAAACTAAAATTATTCAAAAGCATGAGTTTGAACAAAATATTGAGTACAAGAAAGCTGCTCCCTAATCACGTCGAGCAATGTGTACTAACTCATAATTTGATTACTGCTGGCAAATAAGAATTGGACTTATCACCCTAACTAATTTATTGGGTTTGCTTTCTTTAAAATTTATTCTTCTATTAATTAAAAATTGACTTTCACATTTTCAAAAAAGCATTTAGTAATTTCAACATAATTTATATATGATCTGCTCGATAGGGTTTCTTATTTTTTTCATAACAAATGCTTCAAATATTAAATCTATCGTGTTAAATTGTATTTGATTGTATATTAATGTAATCAATCTCCATAGGTACGGCATATTTTATCCTAATTTTTCCGCATTCAAGGTAAATCAAGAACCGCATATGCCCTAAATTTTGATTTTCATAAAAAAAAAACTTCATGATACTTTATCCTTTTCCATGTAAACCAATGGAAATAATGTAGAGAATCAAAACTTTTTATTACAATGAGAATTTGTACATTGACTATGTGCAAAAAAAAAAAAAAAAAAAAAGCAAACTCTTACTTGATCTACATTTGACAACACTTATTTTTTTATGACAAATGCTCAAAATTTCATGTGTTATCCTTTATTGTATCATTTTCAATATATGAATACAATTTGGTTCAGTCTAATTCTATCATTTTCCATCGTTATAATTAGCTGCCAAGGGGCCAACTGGCCCAACTCTACAACAAGAATCATGTGTAATAATTAGGAGTTTGGATGATGATTTTGTGAGCA
Source organism: Lonicera japonica (assembly GCA_021464415.1). Taxonomy (NCBI): domain Eukaryota; kingdom Viridiplantae; phylum Streptophyta; class Magnoliopsida; order Dipsacales; family Caprifoliaceae; genus Lonicera; species Lonicera japonica. The sequence goes on along the minus strand of CM038470.1, from coordinate 33,662,902 downwards.
AAAAAGCCAAGAAAAGTGTAACATTTTAATGATTGAAGTGGTTGAAAATTATGTGTAAAAATTATGCTCTTTGCTAAAGAGATGGTTGCCTCGATAAGAATCCGAATACTCTATTTATAAGATTTAAGTTTAAGTCCAGTAGTTCTTCTTGATAGACGATATGTAAGCATTATTATAAATATTCGTTGAATCTTGTGGCATGTCTTGACCTTAAACCGGAATAATCTCCCTTTTATCTAAATTTTTGTTTATATACCTAGGATAAGATTATGTTCCTTTGGAATATACATGCCTTTTTATTGAAAACTGAAAAGGCATCTTCTGAAGAGCCATGTCTTTTGATCAAGGGTCACGAAGAGGATATGTATATACATAGGTCGATCTCCTCAAAAAATCCATTAATTAGATATGGTCATAAGAACCACTTGGACAAAGTTCCCTAGGTCCTAGTTCATCTTTCCCTCGCTACATGTTTGACATGAATTTAGTTTTTAAGAGTACATTTGCAAGAAAAGTTAGAACATTATTTGAATACTCGAAATTTATGAGAAATTGAATATTTGAAAAAATGAGTATTTTTGGCTATTTTGAGAGCAATTTTAATTAAAATTGTATACTCGGTTTTAAAAGGTTATTATGGATTTGCGTTTTCTTTCATGAGTACATTAAAATTGTATATTTATTTGCTCAAAATGGACAGTGGGTGAATGAAAAATTGTCACTCAAAGTGAGCTACTTGATATGGAAAATGGAGTGTTAAAAATTGGGAATTCTTTGTATCCCACATTGGAAACTTTGTGGAAAATGTTATATGTTTATAAGGGATTACCCATTATGTGTTTAATGAGTTTTGAAAAAAAGAGAACTTTCTTTTGCGCCCAAAAAAGGAGTTGAGGTGCAAATCACGGATCAATAACCACTAGTTTGTGTGCGGATACAAATGTCGAACCGAAGAAGGCTAGTCGCATGGGAATTAATTTTGCACCCAGAGCTAATTTTTTTTCTTCTCCATTTTCCATTTTGCTATTCAAAACCCCACCAATTAAGTAAGGATGGCAAAAAATCCCAACCCAACTTAGGCAGGTATGGGGCGGGTTTGGGTTTTGCCATTAAAAACCTGACCCGACCCGTATATGTATATATAAATATATTTTTAATTTAATATATATATATGTCTTTTAAGTTGAAACCTAGGTCAATTTCACTCGATTTCACCTAATTCAGGCCGGGGCGGGGCGGGTTTTGGAAAATTAAAGTAGAGCAGGTTTGGGCAAAAAAAAATCTCGGGTTCAGGGCAAAGTTATTTATGGATGGGTCGAGTTTGGGTTTGGCCAAACCCGACCTATTGCCATTCCTATAATTGATGTCAAAAGAGGAATCTATCTTGCGCCCACAAGAGATGTGGTGCAAATCAGGGATCGAAAACCATTGGCTTATGTGCAAACATGAATGTCGAACCGAAGAAGGCTAGCTACATGGGACTTAGTTTTGCCCCCAAAGCTAAATTTTTTCTTCTCCATTTTCCGTTTTGTTATTCAAAACCCTATCAGTTGATGTCAACGATCCTTCTATCCTTAACTTGATTGTGCGAATATAGTTATTCGCATTAAAGATGCTATTTATAATGTGTCTCTTATATCGTTTAAAAATTCATTAATAGGGATATTGTTTTTGTCCAAGGGAAGCTAGCTACACCACTAATGCGAACCGCTGCAAGCTGTTTGACTTTTACAAGTTCCCCAAACTAAAGATCATTCCCCCAAGACATGGTTTCTTTTGTTTTATTATTAAGTTTTTTCTTATCCTAAGGAGGAAAAGCCTCGTGCTTGGTCTGATGGGATTATAAATTTCAAACATTGTACGTTCAGACTACAGCAGTGGAAGCTTGATTTATGTCCCAAGAAATAAGTTCGCTAATCCACAGAAGTTTGGTTAAGATTTATTGGTATTATGTTAGATTACTAGCACACAGATATTTTAAGTTATAACTAAAGGTGTGGGTATACTTGCCTTTATTTGATCAAGCTACTAACGATTTGGGTATATTTGCTCAAGTTCTAATTAAGGTCGACTTAGGTTTTGATTTGATATATGCACTTACTTTTGTAAAGGCTGGAGTTATGAGGATGGTGTGGCTTATGAGGAGTTACTTTTGTAAACAATAGCTCTACTAATTGTAGTCAGGATCGGTTAAGGGATTATCATCGCTCTCAGGGCAGGAGTCATGGTGTTTAAGTTGGGCAAAAATATAGGTCGGCAGTTTACTCTTCAGCCCCGTCAAACCTGAATTTCTTATAATACTTCACTCTAGGCCCTCTAAGCCAAGAGCTATTGTTTAAATAAAATAAATAAATAAATAAGAAGAGAATAAAAATTGGCTTTGTCGCTTCTTTTAGATAAAGCGTTATTTTAGTAGGACTGAAGTCGGTCTATTTTGGTAAACAATTATTGTAAACCATATGCACTTTTATAAATACCTTAATTCTTCACTCTCGCAAGAACCCTAAAGAGTTCTCGGAAAGTACATTTGAAGTCCAAAACTCACATACACACCAGAAATTGCTTCAGGAGGGTTTGTTGGACAACAAACAGACCTACTAGTTAGGTTTGTCACACAACAAATCTCTCAAATATAGACCAACCAATTTCTAACACATCAGTCTGTCAGAACTATCACTCTAGCCGTTTTTCATATGACACATGGCCATCTATCGCACAGCAAATGGCAATTTGTTGTTGTTTGTCGCCCGACAAATCCTTCCCAGTACTATAAATAAGCATAACCCCCCAATGGGTTTAAGGACAGGATTTTTATTCTAGAAATTCCTATTATTCTATCTGATTTTTTTATTTTTAAGTGATTTCAAATTCGTCTTATATATTCGTCTAATTTCTGAGGAATTCTCGAGTCCATTTTCGACACTCGAAGTATTATATTCTGAAATTGAATTCTCTGAAAAGGAAAAGATGATATCCGCATGAGGTTTTTTTCTGCCGCCTTATATCTACTCTTTTTCATTATTATATATATCGTCAGTAGGGTAGCTAAAATCTCTTCTAGCATTTAAATTATATATGTGTACTTGTTTTACCCTAATTACTCAAATAAATTATTCATAGATATAGACTTGTTATATCTCTTGTTTTGTCCACTTTCTAGTTGGATAAACTTATTACCAAGTTACAAATATTTTATCATTTCCAAATGAAAGCTATTTTCGATCAAAACCTTGAAAAAAAATCATTTGTAAAACCGAAAGAGATAAGCCATTGTAATCTGGATAAAACCAAGCTTTCAAAATCTCGACTGATAAATTAGCTTAGGAATTAAACTCATATAAATTATGTCTTCCATATAAACTGTAATGTATCTAATATACACTCATCAAGAGTTTAATTCCATATCAAATCAATTTTGATAAGATCCGATCTTTTTTAAATTAATCAAACGAGATAATTGATATTGCTATCTGAGGAAACATTACCGAATCAATCTCAAGATTTCAAAACAAATAAAATTAACCTTTGTCACTAGTTAACAGACTTTGACAAAACTAAACATCGAATCATGGAATTATCTATTTCCCCGTTTTTTCCAAAATTAGGTTTCATAAGATAATTCCATAAAATAGTAGAATATCAATAAAAGCGTCCAAGTGTTTCAACATAAAATAAATATATAAGACTACTAGAGACTGAAAAGGCTGAACGGGTGCTTAACATCTTCCCAATCCGTAATATAGTTCCCGAACTTCATAGAATCTCGGTTTCATTGACAAATATGTAAGAAAAATGCTTATTAGTAGTTTTTTTCCTTACACGACTCTTTCATTCATTTTCTCGTAAAACGTATTGGCGACTCTGAATGAACCTTCCTGCATCTAGATTAAAATAGATAGACACACGATATGAATTATCATCATTTAAAAGTGAATGAAATGATGGAATTTCTTCCAACGTTTCAGAACTCCAAATAAGAGGTTGGAACCTGGAGGTCGCATTTGCGGATTCTCACAACCGTAAAGGGAACAAAACTGTCTTAAGAAAACTGTGGGTATCACAAACCCGAGCTTAGCTAGCTACCAATTTTCTCATTCGAGCGGTAAGTGAATTGTGTTTTTCTAATATTTTTTTGAAATTTTCATTTTCATCAAAATTGCAAGCAAGCATTAGGTGGGTCATCCCTCCCCCGAAAGGGTCACTAATGAAATACCGCATTTAGAAGCCCATTTACTCCGCAATTTAGACAAAAGGGCTCGATTGAAGCTAATTCCATCTTTTCCTACTCCATCTTTTTGATAGAAATAGGACTCGGGGAGCATAAGCAAGTTCAGTGGTTGAAACCTCTGTAATCAATCGTTGGGAACCTCGAAGCTGTCTGGGGCAGGAGCAAAGTAATATCTAGTATTTTTAAATTACAAAAACAATATTATTTAAGTGGAAGCTTAATCCCATTCACAAAACACGTGGTATAGAAATAGATGCATGAAATTAAGCATTATATTAAGTGCACATTTCACTTTAAATTGACAGTTCTTTTTTCAAAATTTGTATCAGTTATATATCTTATTTGATAGTCTAAAAAAATTTGTATGTACTTTAGTAGTTGATGAAAAATGAACTGATAACGAGATACCACAATGTTACGATGTTTTTGTTCGAATTTCAAAGGTCATGTCATTTAATTATAAATTTGACAAAAATTTATCCAGTTAAAATGATTACACATGACAAAAATTTATCCACTCAAAATGATTACACATGGCAAAAATTAATTTTAGATAAGGAGAAAATGATTACACATGGCAAAAATTAATTTTAGATAAGGCGACAAATTAACTATGTGAGCAAGACCACAAGACTTGTGTGTATGTGTCTAAAAGTGCCACCATCAAAATTATTCAAAATAGGAGGCCACAAAACAAAGAATGGAGACAAAATTTTCATAGCAATAAAGAAAGTCAAATTGGTAGATGCATGAAACTTTAGACATTCAAGAGAAGGGCCACTACAACTAACTATATATGACCCCCTAAATATGAGTGAGGGTCCACAATTGTGGGTACTTTGAAAGACTGGCAGTGATTATATGACCCCCTCAAAACGCTTTTGAGAAAAAAAAATACCCCTCTAAAGGGGAAGAAAAAAAAACTCAAAACACTTTAGTCAAATTCAATTTATCATACATGTATCTTAAATGATAGTATTTTATACTATATACACTATCTATTGCGTATTCTTATGATATAACCATAACATATTTAGTGTAATTTTATTTTCATTTTCAATAATACTTAATTTCACTCTCATTTTTTATTTGTTCATTGAATACCGACTAATGGCTTAATTATTGATTCATGAGATTAAAGTATAAGTTTGACAATATTTTATTCAGCCTCTAAGTAACAAATATTAAACATATAGTGGGTTTTCAAAAACTAAATAATATACTCCTACTCAATTCTCAAAGATTTATAAAAGATGAAAGTAAAATTAAATATTATTGAAAGTAAAAATATAATCGCTCCTATTTATGTTTATGAGCTTAAATGCTCTGAGTTGGCCCTGATGGGTCCCACTTGTAAAAGGAAAGAGGAAGGAAATTAATGGAAGACTTTAATGGCCGTACAGCCACAAATAATAGACCTGAATTTTGTGTGTGTGTGTGTGTGGGGGGGGGGGGGGGGGGGGGGGGGGGGTTATTGTTTCGTAAAAAGCTAAACTGTTGGCCTGGGTCTCATCTGGTTTTGAGATTAAAACCATTAAATTAATACCCGCGGTCCGTAGCGCGTAAGTACACAATTTTGTGTGCGCCGTGTTTGAAAGAGAGAGAGAGAGAAGTAATAATTCAGCATGTGGACAATGCTTGTTTGTCGACATATATATATATGAAAAGAAAATTTGTCTGTTTTTCTTTTTGTTTTTTTTTTCCTATACAGAAAAAGTTTATATTCATTGCACCTTAAGTTAGCGAAGGATAGTATTGTAAATTAATTATATGAATAGGGTTTAGAGTTTATGATGTTCGGTTCGAATTATTTTGAGTTTATTTAGACTTTTATTTTAATATGAGATAAAGATATGTATATTCCATGTTTTAGTACTGATTTCATGCCTGAATTATGGCCGGCTCGTATGAATGGGAGGATTTGTTTCTAAGTAAGTTTGATACTATTAACTACATTGAAATAGGTTTGTGACTTTTGAACTTTTTATCTTTTTCTAAAACACTTATGTGTACATTGTAGTCTTTGCGCTTTTTTAGTTTTGTCTACCTATTGTTCTATTCTAGCACACATTGATCCTACAAATTCATTTTCACATATTTTAAGTGGGCCGAGCTACTTGATGCTCAAGCTCGGCTTAAATTCTAATTCGGGTTTGAAATCTTGTTTACACTTAGCTTGGTTTAATTAAACTCAATTAAAGCTCAACTCAAAATGTAACGGGCTAAACGGGTTGGCTTCGGGCCTACATACTAGACCCAATTGATAGGCTAGTGCTAATTTTTGTGATGATGTTTGAAGGATCTGAGTAATTTATATGTACACTTTCCAATTTTTCTATAAAATTGAATGAACGAATAATAAATAACACATAATATGTCACTACATGTAATCTTTAGTTGTTTCTTTAAAAAAATATTATATATACATATATGTATCTAGAGTCACAAGTGATCTTGTTTCGTAAATCTCTATGATGACGAAAATGCCTTCTTCTTCTTCTTCTTCTTCTTCTTCTTCTTCTTCTTCTTCTTCTCTTAATACTTCTCATTCTTCTCCTTCTTCTTCTTCTTCCTATTCCTCTTCATCCTCTTCTTCTTCCACATCTTCTTCCTCTTCTTCTTCTTCTTCTCATTCTCCTACTTCTTCTCTTAATACTTCTTCTTCTTCTTCTTCTTCTTCTTCTTCTTCTTCTTCTTCAGCATCTTTTCCTCCTTTTTCTACTAATTCTTCTCTTGTTTCTTCTTCTTCCTCTTCCTCTTCTTCTTCTTCTTCTTCTTCTTCTTCTTCTTCTTCTTCTTCTTCTTCTTCTTCTTCCTCCTCCTCCTCCTATTTGTCTTCTTCTTCTTCTTCTTCCTCTTCATCCTCTTCTTCTTCATCTTCCTCTCCCTCTTCGTCTTCGTCTTCATCGTTGTCGTCTTCTTCCTCCTCCTTCTCCTCCTCCTCCTCATCTTCTTCTTCCTCTTCGTCCTCTTCTTCTTCGTTTTCTTCGTCTTCCTTTCCCTTTTCGTCTTCGTCTTCGTCTTCATCGTCGTCTTCCTCCTCTTCCTCCTCCCTCTCCCTCTCCCTCTTCGTCTTCATCGTCTTCTTCTTCTTCTTCTTCTTCATCATCATCCTCCACTCCTTCAATTCAGAAACCAAATAGGAAAAATATATAGAGCATCAAAATATAAACCAAAATGAGAATATGAACAATGGAAACCGAAACAAAAATCAAAATCAGAAAAGAAATACCCAAGCTAATAATGAGGTTTTTTCTTTTTATAACTGTGGGAAGCTTGGGCATATGGCAAAGGTCTGCTGGAACATACATCGCACTTTGTAGGCAAATTATTCTGAATAGTCACTTATGGTTTTGATATTAGAAATTAATCTAATAATGGATTCTAAAGGGTGTTGAGTGGACACTGGCACTTCTCACCATATTTGCTATGATTGCACGTAATTCAAGAAATATTCTAAGGCTGATGATAAGAAAGGTTTGCCAAAAAAAAATATTATGAGGTTGATGATAAGAAAATGTTGCTAGGAGATTCTCAGACGACTAATTTTGCCGATAAGGGAAGGTTTGATTGCAGTTTTCTTCTAGAAAGATAGATATCCTTAAAAATGTTCCGTATACTCAAGAAATAAGAAAAAAATTTAGTGTCTGGCTACGTTCTTAATAAGGCTGGTTTTGTTCAAACTATTGGTAATGAATTGTATACTCTTATAAAAAATAGGATTTTTATTTAGTAAGGTTAAGTTTGTGATGAGATGTTCTAATTGAATGTTAATGCTAATATATAAAATTTCTCCTTCTGCTTATATTGTTTGTTCTTTAAATATGTAGCATGCTAGACTTTGTCGTATTAATAACCGCCATATTAAAAATATGAGCAATCTATGACTTGTTCCATTCTTATCATTAAATGATTTTGAAAAATGTGAATTTTATAACAAAGTAAAGATTACTAAAACATCACACATATCTGTTTTAAGAGAATCTGAATCATTTGAATTAATTCATTTAAACATTTGTGAATTTGAATGTTTTAACTAGAGATGGGAAAATGTACTTTAGTACCTTTAATGATGAATGTTCTAATTTTTCTTATGCATATCTCATAACAAATAAAAGTGAAGCAATATATATGTTTAAAGTATTTTTATCATAAATAGAATATCAATTTGATAGAAAATAAAAAGATTGAGCAAGCGTCAAATATGACTCTATTGATTTCAAATCACTTTATACTTCACTTAGTATTATTCATGAGACTACTTCTCCCTATTCACCTGAAATTAATGGAAAAGCTAATATAGAGAAAAAAAACACATATGTTGAACTTATTGTTGCTACGCTACTTCATTCTAGAATTACTTCATTTTGGTGAGGAGAAATTTTATTAATTGTATGCCATGTTCTTAACAAGTCCCAAAATTGAAATCGAATTTATTCCTATATGAGATTTTGAAAAGTTAAAAACCCAATGTTTTTTACTTGTTGTTTGGGGTTGTCTTACTTATGTGCGTATTCCTGATCTTAAAAGATCAAAACTTGCAAGTAGAACTTATGAATGTATTTTTATTCGTTAAGCAATTAACTATAAGGCATATAGATTTCATGATTTAAAAAACCATGCTATTATTGAATCGAATGATCTTGATTTTTTCAAAGATAAATTCCCAATTAAATCGAGAAATAGTATGGGTGAATCTCTTTCAACTAGTTTAACTATGCCTAACAATATCGAGCCTAGGGATTCAATAATTGAACTTAAGTAGAGTAAAAGAGTTAGAACAACTAAAGACCTTAGGCCTAATACCTCGTATTTTAATATTGAAACACTTCAAATTTCTTGTTTTATTAATTATTTTGTTTTTTTGGATCCTGCTGGGTCGATTCGTTACACTGGACCTAATTTTTATGTTTACACCTTAGAAGAGGATCCTTCAATACATCAAGATGCTTTATCTTCCTTAAATGCTAACCTTTGGCAATAAACAATTAATGATGAAATGGATCCCTTATAATCAAATAGGATTTGTCATCTAATAGACCTACCACCTGGTTGTAAAACCATATATTGTAAATAGATTCTTAAAAAGAAACTAAAACCAGATGGCATGATAGATAAATATAAAGCATGACTTGTTGCCAAGGGTTATAGACAGGGAGAGAATGTAAATTTATTTGCCACTTATTCTCTTGTTACAAAAATTACTTCCATACGTGTTTTGATTGCCTTATTGTTATTCATGATCTTATTGTGCATTAAATGGATGTAAAAACAACTTTTCTCAATGGAGAATTAGAGGAATAAATTTACATAAAAAAACCTTAAGGTTTTATTATTTATGGCCAAAAAGATAAAGTATGCAAATTAGATAAATCCATTTTTATACCTTGAAACATTCACTTATGCTATGGCATGAGAAATTTAATAAATTGGTTACTTCAAATGGATTTAGAATTAATGAAAGTGACAAGTGCATTTATTACAAGTCTAAGAACAATGCATGCACTATTATTTATTTATATGTTGATTACTTGCTTATATTTGGTTTTGAATTCTAATATCCATGTAGTGAACGATGTGAAATCCATGCTATATGCTAATTTTGATATAAAGGATTTGGGTGAAACTAGTTTAATCCTCAAAATTAAAATTACTAGGTTAATGAGGGGACTTTATTTGGATCAATCTTATTATATTGAGACGATTTTAAAGAAATATAATTACTTTGATTGTAAACTAGCATGTTTCTCCATTTGATACTAGTGTAAAGTTGTTAAAGAATACCACTATAAACAGTGTTAAATAATTTGAGTATGCAAGCATCATTGGTAGCCTTCATTATGCTATTGATTGCACTAGGCCTGCTATTGTTTATGCAATTAGAGTACTTTTCAACTAGTAGACCTATTATGGAGCATTGGTATTGTATTAAGAGGGTTTCACTATCAAAAGTTTTCTGGTGTCATTCAAAGATATAGCGATACGGACTGGAATACCATGTCAGATGACTCAAAAGGTACTAGTGGATATGTCTTCAACATAGCTGGAGGTACAATTTTATGGAAATCAAAGAAACATACCGTTTTGGAATAATCTACAATGGAGTTTGAGATGATTTCACTAACCGCTGCTAGTGAAAAACCAATTTAGCTAATAAACTTTCTGACAAATATCCCTTATATGAGAGACCAATACCAGCTGTCCTTAACCACTGCGATAGGGCCGCATTTATTGCAAAAGTTCAGAACTATTATTATAACGCCAAGAAACAACAAATTTATTGTAAGCACACTATTGTGAGAGAATAACTATCTACTGGTGATGTAAGTGGATTATGTACAGTCTAAGATCGAGAAACTTGGTTGATCATTTGATAAAATAACTAAATAGATAGATGGTGTAGAACACCTAGAAATGGATGGAGCTAAAGCTAGTTGAGTATTGAGTCACATGTTATTGTAACCCAACCTATAGGCCAAATCCCAAAAAAAATGTTCAAAGGGTGATAACAAGTTACATAATGATATTATGAAAATCTTGTAATTAAGACTTATCCTTATAAAGGATGATATACTAAAGTGAGGATAAACTGAATTGTTTACTCTTAATGAGTTATATAGCTCTATGTGGACTGGGGTACATAATACGTACTTTGTTCATGAGATACAGGTCAAAGAAGAAAGCCGAAAGAACCCCAGATGAGAAGTTAGAAAATTATCGAAAACTGCCGGAATTGAAAACTGTCAAAACTCTTAGAAACTTATGAAAGGAGAGTTACGCTTTTTGGATCATCCTCAAAAATCATCTTGATCCGACGGTCGGATCTCTGAAAATTCAAAAAATCATGAGTTTGTTTCGGGTGATCAAATGGATGTCTTCTCAAAGTTAAAATGGTTTGAAGTTTGGTCAGTATATAGGCCTTATTGTGGGAAAGAACATATTCAAAATTCATCTTTGTCGGACATGGGATCCTCAAGAATCAATTTGTCTATCGTGCAATTCTAGTCGAAATGTCCTTCGTAGCGAATTAAAATAAATAAAGGCCTTACCGAATTTTGATCGACCTAAAATTTGGACACAAGTTAGAAAACATTTGGAGGGAAAACATATCTAAAAATTAGCATAATCCAACGGCTAGAAGTTCAGTTGTCGAGGTTGTTGTACGCAAGTATATTTCATATGCGGGAATAAACTCTTTGTACCAATCCGAGAAGACCGAGTCCTTCCCGAACTCCGATCGTCTTCAAATTTTTATAGGATATAGAAGACTTATATTGTCAATATATATCCAAAAATTAGCATGATCCAACGGTTATAACTTGACTTATCGTGCAAACAAGTACCTTTCCTACGCGGAAACAAACTCTTCGTACCAATCAGAGCAAAAGGAGACCTTCCCGAACTCTGATCTAGAAGACTTCTATTTTTAACACATATCCAAAAATCAGGATGATCCAACGGTGGGAAGGCTTCGCTATATGCTCCAAGATTCCTAGTTGCAATCTCTTTTCTTGCTCTCCAAGTATTTTTTCAACTATAAATAAACCCGCCATCCATTCATATTTTTCTTCAACAATCAAGGGGATTTCGTGATACACACCAAGAGATCCTTATTCTCTCCCTCCAAGGAGGCTCAAGTATAATTTTCTCTTTCTTCTTTTATTTATTTGTCAGTTTTATAATTTATATTCTTATCTGCATAATTTATATCACTTGATAGCTTTTCAAAACCCTTTTTTAAAACTAAAGGCGTATAATAAACCCTAATCCAATTTCAAAATAGTATTATTACTTTCTTACTTTTTCAAAAGTTCGGATTAGCGGTATTGTTATACGAAGTAATCGATAATCGCTATATATTCAATCTAACTCATAGATTGCGGTGTATATGTGATAAATACTCGATGATGAGAGTACTAGTGCCATCTATACTGGTTTAATCAATAGACTATGGTACACGATTGGTTAACTCGCCTCATATCATATCGAGTATAAGATTTCACATTGAATCAGTTTCCGAAAAGCCCAATGCTTTACAAAATCACTTGTTTCAGGATGATCCAACGGTGGGAAGGCTTCGCTATATGCTCCAAGATTCCTAGTTGCAATCTCTTTTCTTGCTCTCCAAGTATTTTTTCAACTATAAATAAACCCGCCATCCATTCATATTTTTCTTCAACAATCAAGGGGATTTCGTGATACACACCAAGAGATCCTTATTCTCTCCCTCCAAGGAGGCTCAAGTATAATTTTCTCTTTCTTCTTTTATTTATTTGTCAGTTTTATAATTTATATTCTTATCTGCATAATTTATATCACTTGATAGCTTTTCAAAACCCTTTTTTAAAACTAAAGGCGTATAATAAACCCTAATCCAATTTCAAAATAGTATTATTACTTTCTTACTTTTTCAAAAGTTCGGATTAGCGGTATTGTTATACGAAGTAATCGATAATCGCTATATATTCAATCTAACTCATAGATTGCGGTGTATATGTGATAAATACTCGATGATGAGAGTACTAGTGCCATCTATACTGGTTTAATCAATAGACTATGGTACACGATTGGTTAACTCGCCTCATATCATATCGAGTATAAGATTTCACATTGAATCAGTTTCCGAAAAGCCCAATGCTTTACAAAATCACTTGTTTCACTGCATCTATTATTATCAAATTCTCTTTTTCAAATCACACACACATACACATTTATCTTCAAAATCATGAGCGAATTAGGAAACACATCGTTTTTATCCCATCCCCAAAAAGCTGTAAAGTAATAGCAATAGCATGCAAGAACTGAATTATAACACATGCATGTCCTACTCAAGAGACCGAAAGGGCGAATTGGGTGCCTAACACCTTCCTGATTCGTAACTTAATTCCCGAACCTTAGAATCAACTGGTTTCGCATATATTGTGTATAAGAGGATATTTAATTCATAAATATGTCTCTTTTAGACAAACTTTTTCTGTTTGTTTAGTAAAACAAACTAGCGACTCTTATACTTTTCAAAACTGATTTTCAAAGCAACAACGGAATCGCCGCCCACGAGGACTCTGGGCGTCGAGAACGCGGGTTTTCACAATAGGCAACCAAGTTTTGTACTATTATGTGAGAATTTAGACGAATGTGGTTCACCACTCGCGCGTGTTGACCAACCCAAATTGAGCTTGGGCTTTAAAATTTTATTCTTAATAAAAATAAAATTTGAATATCAAAACCTTAGACTTGATAATGCAGCATAACCTCTTGAAGAGGGCGATTTATTCTATGACTCAACCTAATTTTCCATTGTCGAATTCCAGGCATAAATTTTTAGTTTTTTGGTAAGGTACCCATACACCCGAACTCATGATAGATTTTGAGTTCGAATCTCCTCCGCTCTGTGAAAGATTTTTGTTATTATTTTTAGTAAAGAGAAGAAACTTAGAAATTATCTTTTATTAAAATAGAATAATAATAATAATTAGGGACATTCGTACTTAAGTACCTGAAGTTTTATAATAATGGTATTATTGTACCTCAAGTTTTACATATTAATATCTTGGTATTTTTAATTTAATAGGTATCTTGGTACCTATTTCTGACGGTTTCGTTAATTGACCATCTTAATCCGTTAAATCAAAGAAAAAAATAAAGCATTATACCAAAAATACTCTTTTGTCCCAAATATCCCCCGTCTTCTTCCTTCTCTCCATCAACTGGCCCCACCACTTCGTCTTCTTCATTATTCATGTTCATCTTCCTTCCTCTCTCCCACCCCCCAATCCAAAAATAAAAAAAATAATAATAAATAACTGTGAGTTCCATGGCCACTATGTTAAATCTACTGAGTGGGAGCTTGGCTCGCTGAAAGTGAAGAGAATTATAGATGGCATTTTAGATGAGTTGAAAATTCGTACGAGTCAAGATCTCTACTCGTTCATGAAGAGTTTTGAAGAATAAATAACCGCTTCTTCTCCTTCACCGATGACGGTGGTGGATTTAAAGTCAGATTTCGACAAGTTTCAACCGAATCTCAGCTACCTCTTTTGTGGATATAACACCCATCATCATCAGGTAATTAAATCCCAAATCACCGTCATCATCCTCCGTCAACAAGTAATCGTGGAATTTATTTTCCCTTGTATATGACATATGTGGAGCTCACATAAAACAAATCTGAACATTATCTGAGGCATTTTAACAAATAGGTTATATGCACATTTGTTGGTTCTAAAGGATACCCATATATTTCCCCCGCTCTTTGTCTGAGCATTGAAGACTAGTTGGTTGCTTGCATATGCTTAAGATAAGAGAACAAGCGAAAATTTTGATGAAATCCACAGTACCACTTATAAATAATCAAAGAATTTGTTAATTGAAAAAAATAAATATAAAATCTTTTATTTGTTAATTGAAAAGAAAAAAGAAAGTAATTGTAGAAAATGATAAGTATGTAAAGATTGCAGCGAAGGTAATTATCTTTATTTTAAATTTAAGTAATAGAATATAAACTTTAATATAATTTGTGTTATAAGTTTCAATTTAATAATGTTTTTAGTATTACAAGTTTCAATAGAGCTTTTAGTGTTACAAGGAAGAAAAACAATGTGTTCTAAAGATCACAAGGGCATTTCACGGTCAATTAATGGAAACATCAAAAATGGGTATCATGGAAACATCAAAAATGGGTATCAAAATACCTGTTAAACTAAAAATGAGTACCAAGATACAAATATTTAAAACTTGGGGTACCAAAATACCATTATCAAAAAACTTTGGGTATCTAAGTACAAATATCCCTACTTATCGCTAGATTAAAAAGGCTCGTGACAATAATTGACTCATCATTTGAGGACCCTCAGTGGACGCTTGGCTTCTCAGAGTTCTTAACGGCGCCACATTAATCTTTAATTATCTCACACAGTATTAATTAAATAGCCAAGATAACTTAAAATTTCAAATTTTTAATAATGGACCTTTTTTTCTAACAATTTAGGTAAATTTTACTAATGTAGGTAAATTTAACTAATTAGTGTGTGTTAAATTAAGTTCCTCTCAAGTCCGATCCGATAAACAGATAAATATACATGCCACTTTATAATAAATATACACACATACACACTTATCTACGTCTATGTTTATATATTATTATTAATTATAAAAGTGTGAATTATATTAAATATTTTATACTTTTATCGGAGTTAAGAAAAACTGTACTACACATTTTATTTAAAATCCTACTCTATTCGTTTAGTCTTTTGGAAGTTATTATAAATTACTATAGTTTTTAGTTAAAATCCTCCCCGATTTATTCTTTTGATTAGAAATATTTATTAGGGTTGTATTCTTACTAAATTATATATATATATATATATATACATATATTTAGTTTTTGGATTAGCTTTATGTCAAGAAGCCTATTGTTTCGGATTTCACTTAGTATTAATGAAGCATGAGTAGAATTGGATTGGTGTGCTATAGATAAAGCACATATTTATGCTTTATATTTATATTTACTTTTACTTTTAATTGTTTTTTGATTAATATATATATATATATTAAATAATCAAATTTCGTATTTACTCTAAACTGCAAATTTGTATATTTTGAGGGCTTGCACAAATTCTTCTCTTCTAGCATCATACTAATCCGCTAATTGCATTTGGTTGCATGTGTTGAAAAAACATTGTCACATTTTGAATTTAAACCCCTATTATCATCCAATTTTGCATATCTAAGCATGTATAGGTATCTTTTTCTTAAGTTTTTTTATTCAAGAATATATATGTAATTTGAAACTTATCTCTAAATAATGTTTTGGACTAAATTACACTAATGCACTTTAAACTAATTAAATATTTCAATTAACACTCTAAACAAGTTTTTGAAACATTTCGCACCCTACACATTCAATTTGTTGCAATCAATTCTAGTAATTAAGTCATTTCCGACCAAAATTTCGAGACGCGTCCACCAGAGCATCTCATATGTGCATTTTCATTAGTAAATCCTATTTGACACTTAACTCTCAACAAACCAATCCTCCATTTCAATATATATTTGGCCAAAATTACCGTAGTTGGAGACACACGTACGATGGATATAGTGGATGTCGGTTAGAAATTTGATCAGAAATAACCTATTGAAGTTAATTGCAACAAATTGAATGTATTTAGGGTGCAAACGAAAATCTTTAATTAGTTTAGGGTACATTGGTATAATTTAGTCTAATGTCCGTTACAAAATTCCAAATGATGAATAAAAGGGCCAGTGGGTATAAATTCGGCTAATGAATTATGTTCTTTGTTAAAATAATGAAATTTATTTTCTTGTTTCGTCAAAACATAATTCATATAGAATTAATATTTTTTTATACAAGGTAATACCTTTTACAAAAATAATTTAATTTCCATCTTGTAATTAAATGATTTTTTTTATTTATATGTAGTTATTATTAATTAATTTATTAATCATCGTAGTCACATATAATGCACATACACTTTGATTTATATTGTATTATCAATACTATATATAAGTGTGAGGAAAGGGTTTTCGGTATCTACACATGCAAAATTACCAAATTATCCTCTCGTGCCAAAAACTTAAAAGAGGATTCATGCTCATGACCTTTAGCATACGAATACATTTAACTACCACTATATTAAATGTAATTAAATATTTATAATATGAAAAATTGCTAATTATATTTAGTACACACATAGAATTAATGTGCCCTAAAACTAATATATATACATAAAATTTATTACATAGACCGGCTCTTACGAACTGGATTTTTAGCGACAAATTTTTGTTTCTAAAAATATTTTCTTATTATTTAATCAAAAAATATATTGTCCAAAGTTATAATCTTTATATATTGATTCATATGAGAAATGTAATCTATATATAAATAAAGATAGCTAGATAGGTGGATAAGTAGTTTATATTAGCCGAACAGGTGCGCAACCTTTTGACTTTATATGAGCCAATCCGTCACTAAATTTTTGGAAATTACCTTTTTCAGCTTTTTTTTTTTTCTTTCTATTTTATATATATAAAGGACAAAAAATCCCGCGGTTTTGCAATTTAAATGTATCATTATATGCATCAAAAACGCAGTGGCAGAGCTCGTAATTAAATAAATTAGGAGAAGTCAAAATTAGAATTGCAAAAAAATATAATTTTAAAGTCTATACATTTTAACATAAATATAATAATATTTGCGCGCTTCCGTTTGCATCATAATGAAAAATAATAAAAAAAATAATTATTTTGTGTGACAAGTTAGAAAATAAGTTAAGTCATATTATTATATTTAGCTCCTACTTTTTAACTTTTTTCATGGACACTTTCTTCGAGGTTGAGGAAGAAATATTTTACACGAGAAATAAAAAAAGATGGAGCACATATTCATAAAAATGAGTATGAGATGAAAAGTATCTCACCACACAATTTAACTTATTTTCTTCTAACTTCCTACACAAATTAATTTTTATTTTTTTATTATTTTTAATATCGTTATCAAACAGAGCCACACTCGTTCATACATAGAGGCTTAGTCTTTCATAAACCCAACATAAACATTAATTATAAATAGGTCAAACCCCGGCGTTATCAAAATAATGCTTGACCAGCAATAGACATGACCCGTGAGCGGGAATTAGTCGAGGTGCGCAAAAGCTGGCTCAGACACTCCTTGGGAAACCAAAAAAAAAATTAATTATAATAATATTCTACTGCCCGAGATAAGAGTGGAGCGCAAAGGAGGAGATTAGGATATGTGTGAAAAATAAAAAAATAAACGAAGAAGGTGTCTAAATATAAAATCTCCCGTGGCCCTTATTTATTTATTTTTTTAAATCTAAAAACGAAAAAGAACAAAGGAGATTAGGAGTTCAGGAAATTGGCCCTTAGTTTGGCATATTACAAAACTATACCTTACATTATTTAAAATACACATAAAACCTTAAAAATATATATTATATGTATCTATACATATATATAAATAAATTCAAAAAAAAAAAGGAATCAATTGGCCTCCCTTGCCCCAATATACCTCCGATCCACTGTATTACATAGAGGTGGTACTATCTTTGTTTGGTTGCCAAAAGTGTAGTTGAGGCCGAGGATTTTTCTCAGTCCAGAATCAAGGCATGCCACTAGATTCAATAAGTGCCTACAGTGGTTTTTAAGTTCGAGGAGGTGGTACTATTAACGTACATATATCTTGTATGACACAGAGAAAATTTTATTTAATTTTTTTTGACAAACTCTAAGTCTAATCAACTATAACTTTTTGTCAATAAATAAGTATACTTAACAACGAATATTTTTTTTTTCACAAATATTTCATCAAATCAAACAGTTTGTTGTAGTCATCTATATTTTTTTCAACATTTAATCTTTTGCTAATGGGTGAAAGTTAGAAAAAATTCAACGGTGTAAATACTAATATTAATTCTAGAAAGACTAACGTACATGAGTTGCTGGCAGCTCAATTAACAGCAATCTTACGTTAACAACGATAGATTAGTAGTGCGATTTCTGAGAATTTAAAACCTGATTTCATAGGCCTGGGGTGCTTTTCGAATAGTAAAAGGGTTGGTTTTTAATTTGGGGTCTTGAGTTTAAGTCCTCCTCCCTCTTCTTTCCTCTCTCTTTTAAGACTTGAACAATTGAATCTATACATAATCGTCGCGCAATAGCACATATATATTTTTTTCTTGTCGGAGGGGGGCGACCATCCGTTAAACTACCAAAAGGAAAAAAACCGCAAAAATGACATTAACTTTGTTCTATCTTGATAGAGGAGTAGAAAAGGTAGCGCTTTTTTGGCAATATTATTAAGATAGCATTTTCGATATATGTTAAATAATAATTATACCACATAATTTTCCTTCCTATATAAACACTTGTGACGAAATAATTTGTTGCAAGTATATAATTGAAGACTAGTTTAGTTCGAGTTTTAAATTATTTCTAGAATATTACATTTCATTCCAAAAATATTCTGATGTTTGGTTCAGCCTTCGGGTTAGAAATGCATCATTCCTAGGAGTATATTATTCCTTCAAAGTTTTACATTTTAAATGAATGCGAATAGATGATTAATCTATGTATTCTTTTTTATATTTTCTCTTACTTACCAAGACAAATCTTTTTAATCCCATTTATGTTCTTTTTAAAAGAAAAAGGAAATTGTTTTTCATTATAATTTTTTTTTTGTATTTTCTTTTTTTTGTAAAATGTATACAACGACTTTTCAAATTTCTTAATAATAAATACTTAAATTTTACCTTTGTACAATTGATAAGACTTGTCTTTTAATTTTATACAATGAAGGACATTATAGTAATTGAAACTTATTCCAATTCTATTTCCATTTGAACCAAATATAATATCCGAAAAAAAATAATTCGTATCTAAACCAACAAACACTGACAATGTATTTAAGGTGCAAGGAGAATAACTCTCCAAAAATCAGAGTGCCCATTACATTCTCAAAACTCAAACCAAACGAGTCCCTAGAATCATTTCCCTTTTGCCCCCATTTGTATTTAGCTATATTCCCCTTGAGTACCTAAAGATTTCATTAATTTCTCTTTCACACTAATTTTAATGATTTCTATCCGGTCAAATGGTCACGCGATTACCTTGCAAGCCAAATTGACTATTATTGGACAAAACTTTCATGACAAAGCTAACTTAATGAATTACAAAATTGACCACTCGTAACCTCTCTTAAAACAAAGAGTAGCCTTTTAAACTTTATACTTTCTTATAAAGTCATTAATTTCAATCTAATAAGCTGCGAAGATAGCATTTTATATAGCATGGCATGATGATAAGGTATGGAAGATACATTTTTTTAATTTGAAATGAAACACAATAATATACATATATATATATATATATATAGCGGAATACCAAATCTAACCTCTTGGACAAAATTTTCAGACTAAGATATTTTGATGAATTACAAAATTGACTACTCCTAACCTCTCCTAAAATAAAGGGTTGCCTTTTAAACTTTATACTTTCTTATAAAGTCACTAATTCCAATCTAATAAGTTGCCAAAATTGCATTTTATATACCATGGCATGATGACAAGATATGAAAAATACATTTTTTTAATTTGAAATGAAACACAATAATATATTAATATATATATATATATATATATATTTATAGACAAAATTTTCATGACTACTCCTAACCTCTCCTAAAATAAAGAGTTGCCTTTTAAACTTGTATTTTCTTATAAAGTCACTAATTTCAATCTAATAAGTTGCTAAAATTGCATTTTATATACCATGGCACGATGAGAAGATATGAAAAATACATTTTTTTATTTGAAATGAAAAACAATAATATATATATATAGACAAAATTTTAATGACTAAGCTAGTTTGATGATTTACAAAATTGACTACTCCTATCCTCTCCTAAAATAAACAGTTGCCTTTTAAACTTTATACTTTCTTATAAAGTCTCTAATTTCAATCTCATAAGTTGCTAAGATGGCACATTTTATACACCATGGCATGATGACAAGATATATGAAAAATATATTTTTTTATTTTGAAATGCAACACAATTATATATATATATATATATATATAAGTTAGGTTAAAAAGAGAAATTTCCTATTTTTAATAAATAAAAAAAGATATGCCAATTTAAAGGGGAAAATATATGAATTTTTTATGAAAATTTGTAAAAATGATCTATATAGTGAGTAAATTAGTTCTACCAAATTTTATATAAAAAAAATTACCCTATCAATCAGTAACCAAGAAAAGTCATATACATATAAAGTGATGGGATGGTAGGTACTTTTTGTTATATTTTGTGCAACGATCCGTCAAATATATTATGTTAACTATATATATGATGATTAATTTGATAAACATTTGATATTCTTGTTAATTTGTGGTAAAAATGGGGCGGTGTAACTTATTATCGTATGCATGCACACACTATAATGCACACTCTATATTATTTAAAAAATCAAAACAAATAATTTTAGTTCTAAAAAAATTCTCAAATTGAATAGTTGATCTTTTTAACATCATGTAAACATAATTAAAATGTTAGATCAACGCCTAGAAGCTTAAAGATATATTAATTTAAAGAAGTACTTAATAGAACTTATCGTGGAAAGTAGCTACCATGCCACTACTCTATATAACATATAGGTTTACTATTTTAAGAGTATGTGTAATCGTGTACAATAAGAATGATGAAAATGCATGCTAATCAATAAAAACTTATAATACTAATATTCTTGTTCAACGTTGAGACATTTGACAATAATATTTTCAAAATTTCAAGATAAAATTAGTTGTTCTAAATGTGGAAGAAAAATTCAAATACAGACTTAAACATAATTGTTGTTTTTATTTTGTGTAGGTGATAGAGAAATAAAATAGGTAGGAAACTTTTTGGTAAAAGAAATTAAATAAAGTAAAGAGATGCCAAGAATAGTCCATTTTGCTTAAATTAAATTCTACGTGTTGGTAGGAAAACAACTCTAGAGGGGGGGTGAATAGGGTTTTAAAAACTTAATGCGGAATTAAAACGTTTTTTAAAATATTTAAGCAAAGCAACAATATCAAGGAAATAATAAATTTCAAGTAATCAATCACAAGACAAGCAAATAAACAATTTCAAAATACAAGTAATAATATAGCAATAAAAAGAGAGCTTGAGTTTAGAAATATTAAACCAATTTGAAGCTCAAGACTTTTTGTCCTCGCGGTTTGGTTTCCTATACCATACGTCCGCGCTCGGTTAATTTTCTGAGAATTTTCACTATTCAATCTTCTTCGGGTGAAGATCAAACATCAATACAAATGTTTCTATGCACACAACACTCACAATGTAGTTATACCCACTACACTTCTCACAAGATATGCTCTCTTGCTCTACAAAGAGACAAACTCTCTTTTGAAACGAAGAATGAATTGTTTGTGGTGATATACACTAATACAATAACTCTCAAGTGTATTTGAAGATTACAAATGAAGCTCACACTAGAGTTATCAAGATTGATAAAAAATATATAGCTCAAAAGATAAAAGATTGATCAAAATGTGTTCTTGAATCTTTGTATATTTGAATATATGAATAATAGAGTATTATAATGATTTAAGGTATGTTAAAACATATCTAGGACCTCATATATATAGCTTACAAAAGTATATGGCCGTTGGGGGTGATTAAGAAATGTTTTGGGTCAAGGTATACATTTTCAAATTTTTCAACAGCTAGTTTTTACAAAAAAAATTAAATTTGTTTTGATAATTTCTCCTAATCTGACTGTTGGATCATGCTCAAATTTTGGTCAAAAATGTTATGAGATGTTGTCTAACTATTGTAAAAATTTCAAAATGATCGAAGTCTGGGATGGCCTCCATCATACCGTTAGATCAAAACTGTGCCAAAACTGAGCAAATTTTAAATGTAAAATAAAAATATTTTTGCAATTTAGTAATTTAGTTCCAAATACAATTCTAATGATTTGTGAACATCAAAGATATGTTTCTAAGATGCCTATTTTTATGAGAGCTTAAAATATGATCATTTAAAATTAATATGAATTTATTTTGAAACTCAGTCTTTGTAAAATGATGTTTTTCAAATAAATTCAATTTCAAGTTTGTTTGAATCAATCTTTAAAAGATGCATGAATACGTTTGAACTATAAGGATTCGATCAATAAAATAACTTTACATAAATCTTATGCACTCACTCAATTACTGAATTAACGAGTCTTCGAATACTTTGATTTGTTTCTTCAAATTGATTTTCATTTGAAACTTTTTTCTATAAGCTTTTTATATAACATTTTGATCATTTATACTTCATGATTTGCATTGAGAGATTTGATCTTCCTTGTCTTATCCAATGATCGAATAGTGAAAGAGTGATCATTGTCATGATTTTCTTGAATTTTGTAAGTAAATAAACTATATACTTATATCAAGAAACATGTTAAATTATATTTGATTGATTTATTGTTATTATCAAAATAAGATTAAGACCTTAGGTTAATACTACATACTTGTCATAATTATCTAGAGAGATCAAAATGGATTAAATAAAATATTTCAAATAAATTTGATACTATTTGAATTTTTCATCGAGAATTTACTTAAGAAAAAACCTCATGAGAATGGGAATAGAATAACTATTGCTTGTCCAACAAGGGTACTTTGGGTAGTTTTGCTACAAATATATGACATTTTGACTCTCTGACTGTTACATTCCGTCCATTTTGAGGGTCAAAGGCCAAGAAAAAACCAAAGTGAATAGCAAAATTTTATTATGAAAAATAAATAGTGGTCAAAATCCAAATAACCCATTAATTAATTACTATATTACTTAAATAGGAAGGGTACATTTGGGAGTTGGGACATCACTTTTACCACATAAAAATTGTAAAAATATCGTCAAAGAAGAATTAAAAAAACTTTGGGTCCCACAGCGGAACATAGCTAAATAAATGGGGGCGAAAATGATGAAAAATGTGATTATAGTGATATTAGAAAAAATGTGTAATGACCAACAAATAATAATTTTTGCTTCATGTGTGAAGAGGGTAATGAACAAAAAAATTAAATAAAATTGTGTGGTCTGGCAGGGGCGATATCTAATCAGTAATGAGTAATATAACTTTTGGCTTTTAATGCTTTTTGACAACTTTTTCTGTGTCATTCTCTATCCTGCTAAACTGGTACTACGCGTTTATGAACCGCTGCTAGTGTAGCTACCTGGCCCTACCCATGTATGTAACCTTTGTCCCCTTGATTTGATTGAAGTAATATATATGTATATACGGAAATTTTCGCATGCGGATCGATCTGTACGAATCGGGACTTTTAGCGACAGTTTTTTGTCTCTAAAAATATATCCTCACTGTATTCATGACGGAAAACCGTCGCTAAAGGTCTCGATCCGTACGGACTGGTTCGTATGTGAAACGCCCTCTATATATATATATATAAAATTAAGTGCGGATCGATTCGTTTAGATCGGTTCTTTTTACAACGTTGTTTTATTGTAAAAAATATATTTTAATATTTTTATGATGAAAATGTTGTAAAAAGAAACTATCCGTATTAGAAACGGATTCTATATATATAAGAAATTAATTTTGAGTAAGAATCAAGTTTTAAAATAAATATGTATGGATTGATTATTTTTTTAGAGTAAAATTATGAGTTTTTTTTATGATAATTGGTGGAGATGACTTCCATGACTATTGAATTATCTCTACCAAGTTTTATCAAAAAATTCAACTGAAAAGTGGGTTAACTAAAAATTTAATATATGATGGTGTCAAAAAAATTAGTATTTAACCCCATCAATATATATACAGAAAATTTCAAGTGCGGACCAGTCCGTACGGATTGGACCTATTGCAACGATTTTTCGTTACTAAAAACATCTCCCCAATGTTTTGGTGACAAAAAATCGTTGCTAAAATGCCCGGTCCGTACTAGAAATGCACTATATATATATATATGTATCCCTGACTATTATATCAAATTTTTAGTTAACCAATTTTTTGGTTAGATTTTTTGATAAAATTTGATAGAAATGATATAATAGTCTTGAAGATTATCTTCACTAAATTTCATCAAAAAACTCATATTTTTACCCGCTCAAAAGGACCAATCTATACATATTGGTCCTTAATGCTTACTTGAAATTTTCCCTATGTATTTGTGTATGTGTGTTCAGTTATTAACATTTCACCCCATGTAGTTTTGATCGAATTTTTACTTTGATATGAAGTTTGATTTTGGCCAATCACATCATAAAATTTGATCATATTGTCACTTTAGTCCAAAATTCAACTTCTTGTTTGTTTTTTGTACAAAAAATAACACATGTCACTTTAATCTTAAGATCACGTCAACTGCACATGACAATCAACACGTTAGATTTTTTAGTAAAGTGACAATAATATCAAACTTTATGGGCGGAATTGGAGAAAATGAAACTTCATGGATTTTAGTAAAATTTCATGGAGATAAAGTGTAAATAACTCATATTATATAATATGGTGTGGATTTGGTACGGACCTTTGCTATGCTGATCACACCTTCAATGGTGACTTTCATCATTGAAATCATCTCCCTCATGTTTTAACTATGAAAATTCGTTGCTAAAGAGCTGATCTATATAAAGATAGTTGGTACTAGAACTAGATTTGATCTACATATATATTCTTTCAGTCAAAAAAAAAAAAAAAAAACTTTTTTGTTTATTGACCTATGCATGTTGGCTCCTTTTTGTCTCATGGTGAAATTTTACTCTCTTTTGGGAAAATATTTTGAAGTAAAAGCATCTACATGGTTTAAGATTAGTAGGATTAATATACCATATTTATCCTATATGCAGATGTAGCGATTATGTCTTATAAGTTAAAACATTGTTCCGTAAGTTAGTTATAAGTTAAAATAACAAAAATTCGACAAATAATTTGTTCGTCCGCATACACCTTTTGAAAACCGGAAGAGCGCAAGCCGCACTTCAAAAGTGCGTCTCGTGGCTGGACGCATTTCTGCTAGGCGTTTGGGATTAGTCATATTGCCCAAGCCGCATATCAGATGTGACATAAAGCAAATCAGATTGATTTGAGGGAAAATAAGAGAGGAATGAGTATAAATTAAGTACATTAAATAAGAGATAAGTGTTTCTCTCGGAGGTAAATAATTTAGTTTTAAATTAGATAATTCAGATTTTTTTTAATTTTTTTTTATACAATCGTTATATAGATACACATGGTGGTTGGTCACAAAGAGAAAGGGGTAGGAAAACAGGGTTCTCGTGGCTCGAACCTGAGCGTGGCGTGAGAAAACCCACCCCTTTTTCTACTATGTTAGCACAAATAATTTAAATTTTTGAGTGTTCACATTAACTAGTGTAATTTTATTTATTTTTAAGAAATTAAAGCAAGGGCAAAATTTAAAAACTAAAAAATTGACACGGCTTCAATAACTGCGAAATTGCCATTCAATTTCATATATATAGTAGGTTGTTACAAAATTTGCCTCTAATATTCCAAAATTTTTGGATCAATATCAAACAACTACTATAATACTAGTGAAATGGTAGCAATAAAATAAACAATATATGAGTCATAAGCATGATTTACTTTTGGTCCTATGTGTTGGGGCTCAAGAAATTTTTGACTTCTGATTAGTCAACAAGTCCAAGTGCAACTAATTACGCATGCTGGCTTTAAGATTACAGCTGTTTAGGATAATAATTAATTAACCACAAACAAAAACAATTTAAATAAATAGCTAATGAAACCATAATTTGTCAGTCCTCCTTAATAATTAATGAACCTCCTAGCTTAGCTCTCTACTTGCTAATTAAAATTTTATTAAGAAAAAAACAAGAGCAGCAGCAAATTAAAGTAGTAGAATTGGACCCATATATATATATGCATGAACTAGCTTTCAAGTGTATATAAACAATTTGAGGAGAGGGGTTAGCCTAGTGGTAGGCAACCTCCACCCTTGCCTTGAGGTCAAGGGTTCGACCCATGGGGTGGGAGGGGAGGGTTTTTCTTTATTTGTAGGATTAAGGGCCTTAATTTAAAAAAAAAAAAAAAAAGTGTATATAAACAATTACCAAATATAATGACATGTGCTATATTAGTTAATGAAGACAGAAGGCAAGTATTGGTTAAGATTATATTAAATGTTATTATAGAAAAAATTATCTAACTACTAACCAATATATTAGCAATAATTATTGCACTGAATAAAATTGGAGTTTGACATAGCATGCGGTGTTAAATAAAATAAAATAAAATACTAATCAATCATACGCTACAAAAAGATCAATTTGTCCCAATCCATTGGAACCCACCCTCAATTCAATCCTAGCTGGGTCCTTTTATTATTCCTTAGTATTTTTTTAGTTTTTTTTGTTAGTGATAAACCCGTAAAAGTATTTATTTGCACATCTGATTTGTGTAATAGTGTAGTCTCAATTTCTATTGAAAATAAAATTTTCATGTAATCGTGTTTTTTGTTAATATTTTTTAGAGTCCGAAGAAATTTGCGCTTAAATAATGTAATATTTACGCTCTTTATAACTAAGCCAAGTACATGCACGTTTATTACACTATAAATTGAAGAAGATCGACTCTCTCAAATGAAATTTTCGCACAATATTTTTCACCAACATTGTCAAATATTCTAGTAGTAAACGTGCGCGTTTACTACGCTCTTTATAAATTGATTGTTGAAATTTAAATTTTGAATTATTTGATTTTCTATATTTTAGTAATTAATTATTTTTTTAGAAGTTATTTGATTGTTTAAATTTGTATTTCGAATTTGATTTTATAGATATTAGTTTCTAGCAAGATTTTAAAAGTTTAGATTAGTTTAATAATCAATTAGATGATAGTGACATTATAGGAATAACAATAATATAAATTAATTTTGTAACTATATTAATTTAATTTTAATTATTTATCCATAAAAGTTTGTATTTTGAACAAAACTTTGGACCTTAAAGTATTGGAATAAAAGTTGTGTCCTTAAATAGATAGAGAAAGGAATATTCATCCTTAAAACTAATTGTCCCTATTTTTATTTATTTAATTAAAGTGGATGTACTTATTAATTTAGTGGTTTTTTTAATATTAAATAATTAATAAAATAATATTTTTAAAATTAAATCAATAATACTTTTTTCAGTCTATCCACAATCGTGGATTAATTTAGTAGGCAACGTGGATTAACTTAATGACGCGGATTAAATGCAAGATATCGTGGATAGAAATAAAATCACCCTTTATGTAAGGCTTGAATGAAATACAAGAAAGAAAATTTAATTAACGCTAATTAATCTCCCACACAAAAAAGGAAACTAATTCAAAAAGAAACTATACAATGTGAACACGTATACAAGCCTAAAATAGACTCATATTAACAAATATCTCATGTTCTATCTTCAAATTGGTGGTTTTCCACTACTTTTCTATCCCATTCCCAATTTTTCTTTGTATTTTTGCTCTTCTTTAAAGATAAATTATAAAAAGGCTCCAAATCTAATCTGCTGATAATAGGAAGGGTGTGGTCCCTTGTATTCTTCGTTAGTGGTGATTCATGAGATGCTTGTTTTTATCTTGTTATTATTATTTCTAGCATTAGATCAAATTTGATATTTATATATCTCTTCTTTTTATGGTTTACCAAATGAGATTTGAACTAAGGTATTCTTGGGTTTGGGAGGGCACCTTTTCCATTCAAGCTAGTCTCTTGCACAAGTCCGTTCTTTCTTTTATTACATTATTTAAATTAGTTTTTGGTTCAAATAATATAAAACTTAGGTTTTAAACCAAGTCTAGAAATTTCTCCATTATATTCTTCATTGATTATTTTCATACAACTATGAATTCACAATCACCATAATAAGGGTGGACCAACAACCATCACAATACAGGTAGACTAACAAAAGTTTGACAATCAAGTAAATCAAACCCGAAAACTTTGTTATTCGGATAAGGAGGATGCCGACAGGTTGCAAAACCATTGGACACTTTTACACATGTTTAAGTGGTGCAATGGGTTATTGTATGCTAAGTATCCGAAATTACTGAATTTCAATTTGTAATCATAAACTTCAATCATACATGGTGTTTCTAGTATTTTAACCATTTTACAAGTGTAAAACTCCTGTATTTTACTAGAAATTAATTTATTTAGATAGGAATAAATAAATTAGATAAAGAAAGTTAAAATTAAAATTTTGAATAAGTTGCAAATTTGGAATTGGTTGACAATTTACGCTTACCAATTAATATTTTATTTCCATTTTAATTGCCTTCTTTTGTTTATAAATATCTAGAATATTCTACTTCTAGTATATATGTATATTTTATTAATAAAACCCTTTAGAGGGGAGAAGGAAAGATATAAGAGAGAAAAAATTGAGGAAAAAAAGAGGAGAGTGCTAAGAGAATTGCCGAGAGGAGCATAGAAAAAGAATAGGAAAAAAAACAAAGAGTAAATCGCCTCTTGCCAAGTGAAGGGACAAAAAAATAAATCAATATATGGAGCATTCAATCTATTTTCATATTTTATTTGAGGTGGGGGAGAAATATCTATTGAGTTTTTATTTAATTCTATTTTATCATATATATGTTTATTTGTGTGCGAATTAATTGATATGTATACAATGGCCCTGCGATAAGATTTGATATTATAACTTATTTGTTATTTGGCATGCGTTGATATTGTATTATTGTTCTACACTAGGTGTAATTAGATTTGGTTAGAACTTATGTGTATCAGTGATCCTATTGGGCTTTATAGCTCACTTCACACTAGATTTATTTTGCAGGTTTAATAACAACGGAGATAAATCATCAAAGTATAGAATTTGCATCAATTTTAGTTATTTAATGTTGACTCTTTGTATATTATGTATTGGTTGTACTTGGGGTTCGAGAGGGTTAGATCCTCTAACAAAGGATTTTTGAAAGCAAGTGTATTTTTTTTTGTAATGGGAATTAATTTTCATTAATGTGAAATGGATTTTTATGATTAAATTGGAAAATATAATTTTGTACAAGAATTCATTATTGTTTTTGGCCAAAATTGATTTATTTTTTGTGATTTTTTTTCTTATTATATAAAAATGTTTCTACTTGCATTTCAAAAATGGGGTCGTGACGACAAGTGAAGAGTGAATGTGAATCCATAATCAAAATCCACCAAGGTAGACATTGTGGGGGTGAATTCATTATGGAAACAAGTTTGATTAAGAAGTCAATCCGACCCCAAGCATGAATAGAATGAATGAAAGAATCTAGTAAAATCTAGTGGTTGAAGCCCAAGAAAGGAAGATGTGATTGAAATATGGAGGTACGTTAATTATGTGAGGTAATTTGAGGAAAGAATTTGGGTGAGTAATAGAGAAAATCAAAAGCCACAAACACATAACATCGGAATATAATATGGTTCAGGAATGTGCTTATGTTTTCTTTCTAGCATATAGTTTCTTGTGAATGAATGTTCCATGCCTTTTTAGATGGCTAATGAGCCTCTTTATATATAATTGTAATGGTATAGTTTGATATGATTGAGACTGTATGATAAGACAACTATAATTCTAATACATTATTGTATCCGCTTTTTTCGGATTATTCATGTTCATCTCATGATCTCCAAATCATATTATGCCTCTTGGTATGTAAGAGTTGTGACTATCTGTAGACCTGACCCTGCGAGAATCCTAAAAGTTCGTGGAAAGTACACTTTGAGTTTGGAACTTATTCACATACTAAAATTGTTTCAGAGGGTTTATTGCACGAAGATGTGATTGAAATATGGGGGTAGTTTAATTATGTGAGGTAATTTGAGGAAAGAATTTGGGTGAATAATAGAGAAAATCAAAAGCCACGAACACATAACGTCGGAATATAATATGGCTCAAGAATGTGCTTATGTTTTCTTTCTAGCATATGGTTTCTTGTGAATGAATGTTCCATGCCTTTTTAGATGGCTAATGAGCCTCTTTATATAGAATTGTAATGGCACAGTTTGATATGATTGAGACTGTATGATAAGACAACTATAATTCTAATACATTCTTATATCCGTTTTTTTCGGATTATTCATGTTCATCTCATGATCTCCAAATCATATTGTGTCTCTTGGTCTATAAGAGTTGTGACTATCTGTAGACCTTGACCATGCAAGAATCCTAAAAGTTCTCAGAAAGTACACTTTAAGTCTAGAACTCATTCACTTACTAAAATTGTTTCAGAGGGTTTATTGCATGACAAACATACGCATTAAAAGGGTTTGTCACGCAACGAACCCTATTTGTCGCAAGACAAATGCAGCTAAACACAGACCAACCGCTTTCTGACACATCAATCTGTTAAAACCCTCACATCAGTTGTTATCACACGACATATGGACATTGTCGTATGAAAAACGGCACATTGTTGTAGTTTTTTGCACAACAGCCCTTCCCAATACTATATATAAGCCTACACCCCCATGGGTTTAAGTACATGATTTTTACCCTAAAAATTCTACTTTATCACTGATTTTATGATTTTCAAGCTTTCTCAAAGTCCGTTTTATATATTCGTCTGATTTTTGAATAATTTTCGAGTTCACTTTTGACACTCAAAGTATTATATTCTGGAGTTAAATTCCCGAAAATATTTGGAGAAAGAAACCTTATATCCGCCAAAGGTTTGCTTTGCCGTATTTTATTTTATCTTTTTCATTCTTATATATATCATCGGGAATGTATTTAAAATCTCTTCTAGAAGTTAAACTCTGTAGTTGCATATCTGTTTTATCTTATTTGTTTAAATTAAGTTACTCGTGATGTAGAGTTTTATATTTTTTGTTTTGTCCACTTTCTAGTTGGATAAACTTATTTTCAAATTACCAACATTTTATCGTTTTCAAACAAAACAATTTGATAAAACCCTGATAAAAATCATTTTTGAAACTAGAAAATGTAAGGCCATTATTGTTCCATTAAACCAAGTTTTCAAAATTAGGACTGATAAAGTTTACTTAGGAATTAAACTCAGATATATTATGTCTTCCATATATATTGTAATGTATCTGATACACTCTCCTTAAGAGTTAAATTCCATATCAAATCAATCATAATAAGACCTGATCTTTTTTTAAATTAACCAAAACGAGTTAATTTATATTGTTATCTTATGAAACAATACCAAATCAATCTCATGACTTCAAAATAGACAAAATAAACTTTTGTCACTAATAATCAGACTTTGACAAAATCAAATCACGGACTACAAGATTTTCATCACTTTCTCCATTTTTCCCAAAATCAAGTTTTCATAAGATATTTCTATAAAATAATAGAACATCAGTAAAAGCATCCAAGTTTTTAACATAGAATAAACATATAAAAACCGAAAGGGCAGAACGGATGCTTAACACCTTCCCAATCTGTGATATAGTTCCCGAATTCTAGTTTCATAGGCAAACATGTAAGGAAAAAGCATATATGTAGCCTTTCCCCTAACACAACTCTTTTGTCCGTTTTCTTGTAAAACGTACTAGCGACTCTGAATAAACTTTCCTGCATTTAGAATACGATAGAGGGACATACTATATGAATTATCACCATATAGAAGTGAATGAAACCATAGAATTTCTTCCAACGTTTCAGACCTCTAAACTAGAGGTTGAAACACGGGGGTCGCATTTATGGATTCTCGTACTATCCATGTGATAATTATCTCTAATGTGCTTCTAGAAGGTTTTTTTTTCTTAAAAATCTATCGGGTTAATCGTTTCTCTTTTTTTATGACATTCGGTGACGACCATACTTTCTTACGTAGCGGCCCAAATTAAAGTTATTACAAGCCCAGTCACTTTAGGTCTTTCCAGTTGCCGCCAAAATTACAAAGTGATTTAAGTTAACTTCGTATTTTTTTATACTTTTTTAATTTTCCTTTCCCACTTTTCTTAAGTGGGTGGAATTTGAAGAGGTTGCTTTTCAAATGAAGAATTTAGGGTAATCACGTCCATCATTTTAGTTACTTAAATTGTATGAGACTTGTGCGTGCTTGTGCACATTCATTGAGGAAAAGCGTTGTTTTCTCCTTTATAAGCACTTTCATTCCACTCCTCTCCCACTTTCACCATATCCATTTTTCCTTATTTATTTGTTTTCTTTATTTTTTTTTCTACAAAAAAATTACCTCCATAGGCAAGAAATTATTAAACATAGCCAAATTGTCTAAGGAAAAAAACAGGAAAACAATTGAAGAAAAATCATATTTTTTTGAAAAAGAGAAAGTAAATCATCAAACATAGGAATCTCTTATCGTTACTATTCTGCAAGTTCCACCAGGGATCCCAGTGGTTAGTGTTGATGAATCGATGATCTTAAAGGCTGGAATCTTAAGCTGCTTAGGGATAAAGACCTAATTATTGAGTCAATTGTCTTTAGTGACTCCCCTTCAGTGGTTGGGGACTAGGTTGTGCATTATGCCTTCCCATAGAGGTAGCTGAATCTGGGGTAAGAATGGTAATGGTTTTGTTTGGGGACGGTTTTAAAGTCCCCCAGCTACATCCCCGACCACCAAATTTTTCCCCAACCACGCCCCATCCTCGGTTTGGGGGTTTCGGGTATACCTGCTCCCTATCTCGTCAAGTAGCGGGTACTCACGAGATCTTTAAAGATGGAGAGATAGACGCGAAGAGTGAAGAAGTGAAAGGTGGAGAAGGAATGCTGTAAACCCTAGTAATAAAAATGTAAAATAATTTTTATATTTTAAGCTTATTATAAATTAATATGCACACACAGTACTCAGTGGGTGCTCATTGGAATTCAAATTTTGAATTAAAAGTACCAACCTCCATCCTCTTTTATTCTTATATATATATATATATATGCAATGTGTACAAATTTTTACTATTACATACTCACATATATATTTGTATTATAATATAGGATATCAGGGGTGGACTGGGACCCTAACCCCAGCACCTAGCCCAAAACCATTGATTTTTTTTAAAATACCTTATCCATACCCAAAATCGTTCTCGAATTTTGTTCTCCTAACTTCCCTCGTCGGGTTAGGTACCCATGGGTTTTATGTGGTATTTTCTCATTTTTTTCCCATTCTATTGTAGCTAGATTTTATTCTGATTGTCTGCTTTCTTGTCAACCAAGTCATTGTCAGCCTCTTTGAAGCAGAAAAGAGGACAAGGGAGGTATCTGAACAGGCCTCATCATCTCTTCAATGCCAACCAATTAAGTATCTACATGCCAAATAAAGATGGAATTAGCCAAAGCAAAAAAGAAAGATTGTAGAGGCTCAAGCACT
The DNA here is from genome assembly GCA_021464415.1 of Lonicera japonica. Lineage (NCBI taxonomy): Eukaryota > Viridiplantae > Streptophyta > Magnoliopsida > Dipsacales > Caprifoliaceae > Lonicera > Lonicera japonica. The sequence goes on along the minus strand of CM038470.1, from coordinate 33,628,804 downwards.
TTCCTCCAAAGCTAAAGAAGATATACAACCTTTTAATGAAAAAGATAACTGAAGCTAGTCGGCAAAGCTTTTACGTTCAATTATAGCGAGCTAAAGACAAGCTATGCATGCAGGTGATGGCTCATATGAGGAGGTCCATGTTACAAAGACACCATAAGAACTGTACAGAGCAGTCCGACCAACTCAAACACTACTAAAGTATGGCTAGACAAATTGCTTGGATTGACACCTTGAGGCATGTGGAGGTCAACGAAAACACTTCCCTGTGGCAAGTGTATTTGATTATTCCTGACGCATTCGAGAATGCCAATGCTTCAATTTTCGATTGGGAAGGTGTTAAGCACCCACTCCATACTTTCGGTCTCCAGCGATCTTATATGTTTATTCTATATCAAAAAACTTGAATACTTTTATTGATATTCTATTGCTTTTAGAAATGTCTCACCTAATTTTGGGAAAAACATGGAAATAGATGAAAACCTTATATTCCGTGATCCGATTTTGGTTTTATCAAAGTATGATTATTAGTGACAAATGATTATCTTATCAATTTAAATTCATGAGATTGATTTGGTAATGTTTCCTCAGATAACAATATCAATTATCTTGTTTGTTTTATTTAGAAAATATCAGATCTTTATCGGAGTTGATTTAATATGAAATTCTATTCTTAAGGAGAGTGTATTATATATAATATAGTCTATGTAGAAGACAATTTTCTAAGTAAGAATCTATAAGTCCAGGTTTTCAAAGCTTGGTTTTATTCAGACGATGTCATTCTTCTGATTTTGCAAACAATTTTATCAGTGTTGTGAGAAGAAACTTTGTTGAAAACAATATAATATCGATAATTTGATAATAAGTTTATCTAACTAGAAGGTGAACAGAAAAACATATATAAATAGTCTGCATTACAAATAATTAAAAACACATATGCAAATATAATTTAATTTATAGGAGAAACCCTAATTACCTTCTCGATGATATATAATAATAACAAGAGAGAGAATATAGTGCAGCAGAGAAATTACTGACATATACCATCTTTTTTTTAGATATTTTCAGCGATTCGATTCCAGAATACGATGCTCCAGATGTCAAGACGAGACTCGGGTCTTCTTTGAAAATCAGACGGTATATAAACCAACTTTTGAAGATAACTAAAATATCAAAAATTTAGAGAAACTAATGGGATTTTTAAGGCAAAAATTATGTCCTTTAACCAATAAGGGGTGCAGGCCTATTTACAATGCTGGGAGGGTTTGTCAACAAACTACAACAGTGGACTATTTGTTGCACAACAAACACACAGTTTGTCTGTTAAAGTAATAAATTAAAAGCCATAATTTTCTTATTGGTTTGGATACGTTATAAACTCGATTTTTCTATTTTAATGAGAATCTTTATGGGCAATGGTTGCATTATATTATTCATTTAAATATTGTGTATATGTGTCTTTTATTCCATTTCGTAGATGATTTGGTATATAGAGTTTAGCATAAACATAAATGATCAGATCATGGTGGTGAAAACTTCTTGGGAGAGTTCCAGGGAAAACTTTTTAGAGAATGAGATTACATCCCAGGTGTCTGCATCGGGGATGCCACAACATATTGGTGTAGCAGAAAGAAGGATATGATTTTTATGAAAATGGTAAGATCTATGATGAGTTATTCAGACCTGTTTGATTTCTTTTGGGGATATGCTTTAAAAAATAAGCATATATTATTAACTTGGTATAATCAAAGTCAGTACTTACTACACCAACAGAATTGTAGACCGAACGTAAACCCAGTTTGCGACATATTCGAGTATGGGATAATCCAGCACATGTGCTGAAAGGTAGTGGGGATAAGTTAGAATCAAGGACATAAGTTTGTTTTTTTTTCTTGAGTATCCAAAAGGAACCAAATGTGGCTTATTTTATAATCCTTAAGAATGTAAGGTTATCATTACCAATGCCAAATTCTTATAAAATGATTATATCATAGACCGTAGACCAAGAAGGTAGTGCTTGTTCTAGAGGAAATGAGAAGAGATGAGAGAAAATAGGGCACCATTCGTCTATACATTTAGTATAAGAGGAAATTGATGGAAAGTGAATAGCAGAATCGTTCAATACTCCATATAGACCGAAATTTTTTTTACGTAAAACTCTAATATGGAATTGAATTTTACCTTCGAGATCTCTCTAGTTTGATCTCGTCTCAGCACGGACAGGAGTTGGTGTAGACGAATCGAGAACATGGGCTCGATGGAACCTCACGATCTTCTATTGTATTGCTTTTGTCGTACTATCTTGTATCGAGTGTGGGCTGCGGTATCACCAAGAATTCACCTCTCTCTATGGCACAAACTCTAAATTCGTGAGAATTATTGTACTACGAGAAAAGGCAAGGCCGGCATATATATATATATAGTTACGATAGGGATCCTAAGGAGAAATAAGTATTTGGACTTACTATGGAAAACTGGAATCTTAATTCGATTATGAATTAATTCCTTCCATAGATTATAATTCACACCACTAAAGAGTTATAATTGCACTCCCGTCCTTATCTCAAAATTATACTTCGACATTCTTGTTATTAAATGCTTATTATTCTCATCATGCTACAATTACAGATCACCGTCATTTAAATTAAATTACTAACTATTATATTTAAATGACTTCTTAATCCTTGAGCTTACCACTTAACTTATTTGACATGTCGGATTAACATAATCCACCTGCAGGGTTTGACATGATCATAACTTATAAGCTTGTCAAGGGATTATCGGCAATCCTTATATTGGGATGTGAATTCCGTCAATAATTAATATTCATCATAAATATAGTGACGTTATCCAATTCACAGAGCTTATTAACCCATTAATGAATCTCACTATTAATGAGTCAAAACAACAGACAATATATATATATATATATATATATGTCTATTAGTTATTTCAAGATTAAGAGCATGAACAATCATAATAATCATGAGATTTTAAATTGTTTTGTAATACCACGTAATGTAATTAATGTAAATTAGAAACATATTAATCTTGATTAAGTGAATTTTTTAAAGAGTTTAGGAATCTTAGTTGAGTATGGACTAAATTGTAAAGTTGCAAAAGTTCAAGGTTAAAATAATAAAGTTATGAAACTTCAGGGTTAAATGCCGTAATTAAGCCAAAACTTTGATTTTTTTACTTTACCACCGACTTGCCCCATTCCATTTAATCTTCAACCTTCTTCCATTTAAGCGGGATTGCCGAGAGAGACAGTAAGAAAAATAAAATAAGTACGAAAGCTTTCTTTCTATAAATTGGTCATCAAAACTCCGCCGAATCGAGTTGAGCCTTAAGAAAAAGTTGTTCTATACGTCGAGGGCTATGCAGGGGTATAATAATTTTAGAGTTGTGCTGGTCGTCGGGTATAAACTAAAATTTTATTATTTGGAACTAAATATTTTGAGTTATGAGTTTAATTATTTTTAAAATCCAATAGTATAATTTTATTATATATAAATCATCATATTTTAATTATCTTTATTTTAAGAATTATTATATGATGAGGATGATGATAGTTTATGATTTATAAAACCATGGGCATGTGATTTGAAGCAAGATATGCCATTATACTTGATATAGCTATGTTATTTGATATACATGATATATCTCTTAGATGTATAAATGTTGTATATTGATGAAATTGATTAATTGATGAATTATATATATCAAAGGACATGTATAGAGATTTGTTGTAGTTATATGGCATAAGTTGTTTCAAATATTCATTTATTAGCATGTTATGCATACTATGCATCGTTATTGTGTTAACCGGATTCTTAGAGACCTTTCGGTAAGCTCAGACTATTTTTATGGCTTATCTTGTGGGCATATATATTGTATCTATGGTGCCGAAAGCTTCTTATATTTGTTATATCATTCTGGGATGTGATATGATCCCGTGACGGATCTGATTATGATTTTTATTGTGGCTCTTCGATGATGAAGGGAATATGTATTGACTGGTGCTTGCCGATGTGAAAATAAGTAAGGCTCGGGGCCCTTGGGTTAAAAATCCCTAAACCCCTGGGGGATAGCAATGAGGTCTGCTATCTAGAGTAAGTAGTGAGTAGCCCAAAAATCTAGACCTAGGCAAAGCACTTGTGATCCTGTAATATGATATGGATGAACATGTGATCCAATTCTATTATGATATGATGATAATCCTTTATGGGCCGGATGATGTTGTATCGCGATTATGTTCAATTTATTCTCTGAGGCGGTCAGGCCCGTTCTATTCCTATGATCATCGTTCAGCCCAACTTCGGTATCTCTTGGGGGCAGTCAGGCCCATTATTATTATGATTCGGTTCTGCCTCGGTATTCTCTCAATATAATGGTTGACACGAGGGAGGTAACCTGCATATGCACATGCATGCATTGTTTTATCGGTTGAGCCATAATTTATTATTAAATAGTTAATTACATTTTGTACGTAATATTGCCTGTTATATCTCCCCTACTGAGTTGTAAGCTCACCCTGTTTTATGTAAACAAATTCAGGTATCTAGAAGGCGGATAAGATAGAAGAAGCGATTGGGTCGAGAACGAAGTAGAGGACCTCTGATACCGACTCATTTTTGTTATACAAGTGTGTATATGGCAAGCTACGGCTAGCCTGAGTTGTTGTTTACTTTGTAATACATGTTGACATGGTGTGTATGCCTCTCAGATTCTATGTATGTGTATAGATGTATATTAAACTCAGGTTTTATATTATCGCTTACAGCATGACTATCAGGGTTGTTTATTTCATGCTATGTGATTTTCTTGGATTTATTGTTTCACTATTTATTTTAGACCTACTTTAGCTCTTCTAAGGTGGGTTAGTAACGCTCCAGGTCTTAATTACGGGTGTTATCCTGCTAATTAAGGCAGATGTGTTACATGTTTTATATAGTCAGTATAAAGACAATTAATCCAAACAGAAAACGGTATAGTTTTAACTCGTTGTGTGTATTGAACCAATAAGCTTATATTCCATAAGAACCAATGATATGATCTTCTGTATGTAAGTTATACTCTACACACCAAATCATCTAATATATGAAATAAAAGATACACATGTACAATATTTAAATAAATAATATAATGCAACCATTGCCCATAAAGATTCTCATTAAAACAGTAAAACTGAGTCTATATAACATATCAAAATCAAAAATAATAAAATCATGGCTTTTAGTATATCACTATAACAGAAATACCACAGTAAATAGATATTGATATTCCATTACTTTGTCATAGTAAGAGGATTGCCGATAACTGCGCACATCTTGAACAAACCACTATATGTAGGTTCTCGAACTAGTACAGTATGTGAATAGTGAGTTAGCAAGTTCAATATTTGCATAAGGTACACAAACACAAGTAGTGCATCGTCGTAGTGGAAGGGATGTTCGTCAATCTGATTGTTTTATGTTCCTGGGAAAGTTTCATGACAGGATCCCTAATGAATAAGAAATGGACCTTTTTAACTACAATAAAGCACTTCAAAATAAAGATGCAGAAAAATGGTAAAGGGTTATGAAATCTGAATAGAGTTTATGAACTCTAATAAATTTTGGGATCTTGTAAAACTACCCGAAATAATAAACCTTATCAGATACAAGTGGGTATATAAAATATAGAGATGATCAGACGGGCCTAAAACAAGGCTTGTTGCTAAAAGGGTTCACTTAAATAGATAGGATTGATTATGATGAAACCTTTTTGCCGATAGCCATGCTAAAGTCTATTCAAATTCTCTTATCTATTGCAGCTCATCTTGATTACGAGATTTGGCAAATGGATGTCAAGACAAATTTCCTTAATGGAAGTCTTGATGAAAGCATATATATGATGCAACCAAAATGATTCATATTAAAGGGACAATATCATATCTTGTGCAAGGTTAAGTAGTCCATTTATGGGTTAAAGCAAGCGTTTAGATCTTGGAAGATCCATTTTGATCAATGTTCAGATGAGTATTGTGTGTACAAAAGGCGCAACAAAAATGCAGTGGTATTCCTGGTATTGCATGTGGATGATGTCTTACTTATTAGAAGCGATATGTGAGTATTATCTTTAATAAGGGTATGGTTATCAAGTCAAATCGATATGAAGGACTTTGGAGAAGCCAATTACATCCTTGGTATTAGGCTTATACGAGATCGAAAAAATAGGATGTTAGGTTTGTTGCAAGGTACGTAAATCGATACAATTCTTTTCAGATTTAGTGTACGAGATTCCAAGAAAAGGTTTCTCACTTTTAGGCATGAAATCACTCTATCTTAGATCAGTGTCCTAATACACCTGATGAGATAGATTGGATGAAGATAGGTCCCTATGGTTTGGCAGTAAGAAACCTCTTGTATGCTATGTTGTGTATTATACCAAACATCTGCTTCACTGTTAGCATGATAAGTGTAAAGTCTACATTTTGGTTGGCTTTATTCCTTCGACAAAAGCACGTTTGCTTGTAAGTTGTTTGAGTTGTTCGAAGATTATATCTGAAGAATTACAAGCAAGCCAAGCTATCGAAGCCGTGCATTGTAGAATTACATTAAGATAGATACGGTGAGCATTGTCATTTGAATTTGATTCTTTCCAAGGTGGTTATTTTCATAAAAGTTAAAACATAATTTTTTAAATCAAGTTTTCAAAAAGTTTTGTTCAAATCTGCCTTTTTATAAGGTGGCCCGTTACACAATTCCTTAGTGAACCAGTCCGGTGATAATTCTTTAATTTTTTATGAATTTCAATTTCAATCCTGGTGGATCAGTACACATGGGACCTTCTGGACCAGTCCGGTTTGTATTGGTGGACCGATACACATTTAGTTATTATTGACCGGTTCAGTAATAATACTAGGCTGAGTAATTTTTTATTACAAAAATTCATTTTTGAAGTTAATTTCCTAATTCAAAAAAGTTTTTTACTCAAGTTTTTTCCTATGAATAAAACCCATTGCCTTGTGTAAAAAACACACGTTTTACACAATTTTAACATATGTTTTGAAAGAGTTTTACATACCTTAGAGAGATTAAAACCTCAAAACATAAAACCACCTTAGGGCTTTTTTATCATGTGAAAGCAAGCATTCTTTATCTAAAGAACAAATTAGATCCTAAAGTGTGTGCGATTCGCAAATAGAGTAGAAGAACGTTGTGATACCATGGTGAATGATTCACTATGAACCTATTCTTGCGATTTGAATAGTAGTACTATGCGCGCAGAAGGTGGAGATTTTTGCAGGCGGCTTGTGCGATTCAAGTTTTACAAGTCTGTGTGATTTGCGATTAATCAAGTCTGTAAACTTATGTGCATATAGTGGATTGTTGAGGATTAGTCCTGCACTGCAGGGATACCTCGTTAATTCTAGTGTTTTCTTATATGTTTAATTGCTTCATTAATTAATTGTTGCATACTAAAAAAGATTAAACAGGTTTTCCAAAATTAAAATCCATAAAATTTTAAGTTTACTTTCTAATTCGATTAAAATTTGTTTTTCAAAATTAAACCGCCAAATAACAAACCAAGGGTTAATTTGTTTAATTCGCTTCTGCACGCTCTACATTTTTCACTTAGCAAATATTAGTCTAATCCAGGGTAAGAATATTGGACTACGATAAAATATATACTTAAGTACCTTAAAAGGACTTGAGGTTTTATATTGGTTTACGAGGTAAACAGTCTAGTACCTATTAGATATAGACTCAAATTTTCAGTCATATGTTGGAAATTCCAGAAAATAAATTTTAGGTTATGTATTTACTCTATGTGGTGGAGTCTTTAGTTGAAGGACTATCAAGTAGTCAGGCATTACCGACTCCACCAAGGAAGATGAATATGTGGCCGCTTTAGAAGCAGTTAAGAAAGCAGTTTGCCTTAGGAACTATCATATAGATCTAGATGTGGCATGTTCAATGTGATCAACTGTTTCACATTATTTTGACAATAGTGGAACGATTGCGAACACGAAAGAGCCAAGGATTCATAAGAAGCGAAGACACATAGAGCGTTCACATTGAGAGAATGGGAGTGAGATGCATAGTTGCATGCCTTTGAATATAAGTGGGATATTTTTAAAAAGATATACTGAAAGCCATAATTTTCTTGTTTGTTTCGATATGTTATAAACTCAATTTTTCTATTTTAATGAGAATCTTTATGGGCAATGATTGTATTATATTATTATTTAAATATTTTGCATGTGTGTCTTTTATTCCATATAGTAGATGATTTGTTGTGTAGAATTTAGTTTACAAACAGATGATCATATTATCGATTCTTATGAAATATAAGTTTATTGGTCCACGGTCTTAGATGGAATTTAACATCCATCAATAGAATTGTATTACAAGTTTTAGTAGTTTATCTTGACTATAAGAAACGGTATAGTTTCAACTCGTTGTGCTAGTACATTTTTTATGTATTGAACATGACCAGTTTCGGTTAATTATTTTTATACTAATAATATAAAACAATTTAAAATTACATGGTTATTATGATTGCTTGTGCTCCTAATCTTAAAATAATTAATAGACATATATATATATATATATATGTAATGTTTGTTGTTTTGACTCATTAAGGGTGATATTCATTTATAGATTAATAAGCTCTCTGAATTAGATAACGACACTACATGTATGAAGAATATTAGTTAATGATAGATTTCATGTCCCAGTATAGAGATTGATGATAACTCCTTGAGAAACTTATAAGTTTTGATCATGTTAAACCTTACAGGTGGATTATGTTAATCCGAATGTCAAATATGTTAAGTGATAGGCTCAAGGATTAAGAAGTCATTTAAATATAACTGTCAATAATTTAATTTAAATGACGGTTGTATGTAATCTTAACGTGGTGAAAATAATAAGCATTTAATAACAAAGAGCTCGAAATATAATTTTGAGATAGGAACGGTAGTACAATTATAATTCTTTGGTGGTACGAATTATAATTTATTGAAGTAATTAATTCATAATGGAATTAGGATTCTAACTTTCTATAAGGAGCCCAAACCCTTATTTCTCCTCAGGGTCCCTATCGCAGCCTTTTATATATGGCGCCCTTGGCTCTTCTCATGATAAGTAGAATTCTCACGAATTAGTGTTTGTACCATTGAAAGAGGAGGAAATTTTGGTGATACCGTAGCCTACACTCGGTGTAAGATTTAATGGCGGAAGAAATACAATAGAAGTTCTTTAAGTTTTCAATACTCCAATATCTAATCAATTGTAACTTTTGATCGCATCGCTTAATCAGGATGATTTTTGGATATATCGTTCGGAACACAATGTTACTTTAATTGTACAAAAATCATGATGATTAGAAGTCATTTTAATGGCAAAAACGACCGATTTTCGCAACTTAGCAAGGTTTAAAAAAATATAAGCATATCACAATTTGGTGCTATCAAACCCTAGTCTCCTCATATGGATCCTCTACATGATCTACAAATGTGAAATTCATTCTTCTTATAGGGGTTTTCAAAAATATTTTGTTCGATTTATATGCAATATCAAATGATCCTGCAATTATGTTTCTATCATTGCCATGCGACAAACACTTGAAATAATGGATTCTGAAACAGTGATGTGTTAAAGAATGGCTAGTCTATGTTTATTGGGTTTTTCATGCTATAAACTAGGTTTGTCGTGGAGAGTAATGGGATTTTCAAGCCAAAAATTCTATCATTAAACCAATGGGGAATGCATGCCTATTTATGGTGCTGGGAGGGTTTATCAATAAACCACAACAGTGGACTATTTTTCGCCCGATGAACACAGAGTTTGTTGTGCAACAAACACCCAAAATGATGGATTATGACATAGTGACGTGTCAAGGAATGGTTGGTTTATGTTTAGTGGGTTTATCATGCTACAAATTCGTTTTGTCATGCGATAAATCCAGCAAGTAGGGTTGTTTGTTATGCGACAAACTCCCTTAAAGCATGCTCTAATGTGTGAGTTAGTTCTGGACTCGATGTGAACTTTCTAGCTTTTAGGGTTTTTGCGGGGGTTGAGAATTGGGGTGTTTACAACCAACCTAAGTGACTTTGTATGGTCATTCCTAGTTTTGGCCCTAACTTCCCATATGTTGGGTCCTTAGTGTTTATCTTTACATTTCTTACTACTAAAAGCCATTCCTTATACTATCTTGAGTTGACTTTTTTGTTGAGTTATTTCATGCACTAATGTTTGTAGGAGGCTAACTTTATCAAAGTGGTCTCTTGTCTCTCTTGTACAAAGTCAAGCTTTATCGATATCCTCTACTCATTGCCCTTACTTCTTATAAATCATTGCACATGGTCAACAGGTTGATTTCAAGTAGGGTTATGGCTTCCATGTCGTATGATAAGGGGGGAACTAGGTTTCTCCCTTCGAGCTCTGTTGGGTCACTTGGTGCAACCACATTATTGTGTGTAGCTTGTCAACCCACTTTTCTTTTGCCTTTTTCAATCTTTTTTTGTTCTATCCATTTCACTAGGGGTAGGCAATTGAGAGAAAGTAATTTATTATGCCATAACCACTGCATAAGTGCTTGAACTTCATATTGTCAAATTGAGTCCCATTATTTGATACTAAGGCTCTTTGGATGCCAGATCTTGTCATTATGTTCTTCCAGCCAAGGGTCTGAAATTTCAAAGAACTATTATTAGCATATAAAAAGCATTATGTCTATAATGATCCAACATATGTATTAATTGCATGTATCTAATTCTAATTTTAATTTGCTATCTCATATTGTTAGATCAAATTTCATTATAACTAAATAGAATTTTTATTGTACCCGTATATTTTTTTTATATGAATTCATATATAAAGTTTAATAAGGGTATTTAAACCGCTCTAAATGAATCTTGTTTTCACTCCAAAAAAATAATATATAAAATACAGATTGTTGTCACTAACATTGTGGCCTTTTGAAGTTAACCATATTTTACACAAATATGATTAGATTTTAATACTATAATGATGATATCAAAATCTCGTGACGATAATTGACAATTAACATGTGAGTGATTATACGGTTATTTCAATGTTTAGAGATAAATGCTGAATTGTTTAGCAAAAAAATGAGTGCCAAGACATATGTATAGAGGATGTTTAGCTCTTTTCATAAGGTATAATCCACTTATGTGAACGAGGTCAGAGCTCGGAGGATCTTATCTATTAATAAATCATAAAAAAATGATTACATTCCCAAATGGTGGCTTAAATTTATTCTCGTATGTTTATCTTTTGATCTAATGGTTTATAGGTATAATGGCATATTGGTAATTTAAAGCATAACTATGACCACAAATATATACCATTGATATCCAAATTTTAGTTGTTGCGGCAAAGATTTTCGTATTCATATTGACTTGTTTCCATATTAATATCAAAAATTTAATATATTAATTAACTAACCACTAATAGATCACAAAGAATTCTAATATATTGAACAACATTCAAAATTGTAAAATTAATAAAATATTTTCCAAAATTAAATTTTTATTTCCAAAATATAATTGAAATTATCCTATTATCATTGCAATGGACTGGTTTTAAATAAGAACAATTTTAAAATTATGATTATTTAATTTCTCAGTTTTCAAAATAAAAATTTATTTGTAGAACAAATATTCTCATGAATTAGTTTTTATTATTAAATTATGTTTGAATAACTTAAAAAAATATTATAATATAACTGGTACTTGCTAAATTTTCAAGTGATATCTAGATGGACCTTTTTTCTAAATCAAAAAGAATAAACTTCCTTTCAATTTTATTACTAAACAAACTTATATAAATGGACTTAGATTAGTTTTAACAATTATTTTTAATTTATTTAAATATGATTTAAATATAATATAATTATAATGTGTCAATTGGGTCGGACTAGGATAAATCGAGTTCGAGGCAAATATGGGTTCCAGAATAAAAGCTTAGCAGAAGTTCGAGTTGGGTTCAAATTCGCATGAATTTAGCCCGTTTAACCAGACACAACTTAGCTATAATAAATTTATCAAACGAAACCTACACCAATTAAGTCTCTTTCTAATAAACTACTTACATTGAATTTTTTGGTATAGATATCCGACAGCCTAAGAAAAGCTTAGCAGAAGTTCGAGTTGGGTTCAAATTCGCATGAATTTAGCCCGTTTAACCAGACACAACTTAACTATAATAAATTTATCAAACAAAACCTACACCAATTAAGTCTCTTTCTAATAAACTACTTACATTGAGTTTTTTGGTATAGATATCCAACGGCCTAAGAAACGTCCGAATTTTTAAGTATGGGGTCAATGAAAAAAACCAAGTATAACTTCAAGTCCATAATGCCTCAAGCACATACATATCGAGATGGACTTGTATTAATTGAGACAATTATAAGTTGATTTTTTATTTAAAAACCTTTTTAGTTTAACCCGTTTGGTCCATCTGGCCCGATTTAAAGATAACAGTTCTTCATTAACTCCAAGTAGTTGAGTTTGCCCTCATCTAAGACCCTAACTAAGAATATGTTGGGTTAAATGTCCAAAAAACATAGAATGAGGGTCAGAAAGTTACATTACAAGCAAGAGTGGAGATAATTTGGCTAACTGACAAGAAATTATTTTCAAGGGATGAAACAACTAAGACAGTATATAATGTGAGAGTTTTAAACAGAAAAATAGAACCCTCTCATGTAATAGGACAAGTACTACCATTAGTCATATAAATCATAGTTTAAGGAGAAGAGAAGATGGATTGTAATTAATCGGTGTCCCTAGTCATATGATCAAATGCACCTATATCAATTTCCAAGCCTTATTCATAGAATTTGCAGAGAATGCGAATGCTTTACTAATAATAATTGAATGGGTCATTTTTTTGTAACCTACGATTGATCTCTCTGCGTATAAGTCACCATAATTTTCCCTGCAATCTTCTTTTATGGTTTCTTTTTAAAATCCAACCACTTTGGATAACCAACGATCTCATAACATCACTGTTTCAAATGACCAATTTCATGACAATGGGAACATACGACTCCAGAGTTTCTAAACGATTGATTGTTGCAATTTTCCAAGTAATCAAATAAGGACCCTTATTGTATCTCGTTGGCCACTATGGCTAAGCTTTCAGATATTAAGCGAGATGCTTTCATGGTCTGCTTTTATTAATATCCTCTCCTCACATATCCATATGCACCTTCCAAATCCAGCTTTGGATTTTTTCATAGGATTTCTCAATGGACTTGATCAACTCTTGGTGTGGATGTGGTGTTAAGTATTTGGTGGTGTTAAATACTTGGGGTGTATTTTCAAAGGTGTTTTGTTCTCGGATGTGTACGGTGGTGATGTACATTCGTGGCTGAGTTACACAGATCTATGCTGTGTATTTTTCGGAGCTGTTGTGGTGTTTCTTCAAATATGCTGTTGTGTAGTATTTTTGGATTTGTTTCATAAATCTTCTCTTCGTATTTTGGGTATTTTTGTTCTTAAATCACTTTTGATTTTTGTTTACAAGATTTGTGAATAACCTGCTGCAAAACATAACTGAATGTGTTAATGTTGTTGTTGATAATTTGTTGCTTTATTGCTTATTATTTCGATGCATTGAAGCGGGTTTTGTTTTTTACAAGTCTTACGAGTGATATACTCATCAGTAATTTTTAGCGTACTTTATTTGGATCTATTATATATATTGATTATTGAATAATCAAATCAGATATATATATATATATTTATATATATGATAGATGTAACATATAGCCATGCTGTTGATTGGTTAAATAGTACACACACACACACACATATATATATATATATATATTTAATGGGTTAAATAGTACACATATGTTTAATGTTCAAATCAATTGGTATTATATGTCCATGCTACCATGAGATAAATATATGCGTGAATTGTATTTAGTATATTAAAATAAAGTTGATGTTGATGTTGATTTAATTATATATATTGTTTGGTCAAATTCATTTTTTTTTAGAATTGGTTCGTACGTGCATTCCTTATATATATATATATAAAAGGTTAATAAAAATGTTGAAACTATTGTGTACTTTATACATACACACACACACATATATATATATATATATTAATAATAGTACTTTATTTATATATATCAAAGAAAAGGACGGAAGGCACGTTATTGTTGCTGCCATGATACATACATATTTATGTGTGTAATACTGTACTTTATATATATATTGGTTTAAGTTAAGGTTTTGTGCGGTATACCAGTAGGATTGTATGCATAGTTTTTTATTTTTTTTATGTTTTTAAATTTTGGGTTATATGGGTTTATAACCCAATAAATTTTGATCCAACCAATTTAAATTTAAAATATTAGTATAATTATATATATATATATATACTGAGATGAATTAATTGAAGTAACATGTCGTCATAGTGTGAGAATCCGCAAATGCGACCCTCGGGTCTCGTCCCCGTTCGGTTGGGCGTCTGAAACGTCGGAACGGATTCCGTCGCTCCATTTGCTGGAGTGCCTCTGGTTGATTCATATCAGGTGTCCCTATGTTCTATTTTTAGATGCAAAGGGGTTCATTCAGAGTCGCCAGTACGTTTTACGAGAAAACGGACAAAATGGTTGTGTAAGAGGAAAGGCTACAGTTAAGCATTTCTTTACACGTTTGTCTACGAAACTAGGATTCTATAGGGTTCAGAAACTATATTACGGTTTGGGAAGGTGTTAAGCACCCATTCCGCCCTTTCGGTCTCTAGTGGTCTTTTATATGTTTATTCTATGTTGAAAAACTTGGATGTTTTTACTGATAGTCTACTACTTTCTAAATGAAAACCCTAATTTGAGAAAACGGGAAAAGGGATGAAGAACCTTTATGTTCCAAGATCCGATGTTGAGTTTTGAGAAATGCAAATACAAGTGACAAAAGTTGTTTTCTTTAGAGATGGAGTTTCCCGTATTATTTCTCGGATAATGCCGGTTTTCTCGAGTTTTTGCCTTGTTTTGGAAAAAGTTTGGATCTTATAGTGGAACTAATTTAATATGGAATTGGAACTCTTGAGGGGAGTTCTACCGGACGTATCACAATCTATGAAACAGATAGGATATACCGGGTTTTGAATTCCTAAGTAGGTTTTACCGGTCCGGGTTTTGAAAACAGGAATTTATCCGGGTGGTAATGTACTTACTCTTCTGGTTTTGCAAATTATTTTATCAGGGTCTTTTGTTTTGAAAACGATAGACTATTTGTAACTTGGCACTAAGTTTATTCAAATAAAATGTGGACAAAACAACAGAAGTGAAACAAGTACACAGATATTTAATGTTGAATACTAGAAGAGACTTTCTTTACCTTCCCGACGAGAATAATAATAAGAAAGAAAATATAATCCGGCGGAGAGATTTCCGGTGATAATGATCTTTTCCTTTTTCAGATATTTCCGAGAATTCGATTCCAGAGACGGGACACGTCGAGAGTCGGGAATGGATTTGGAAATTCTTCAGAAATAAGACGATAATAGAGAATGCTTGACGAAAAACTAGAAAGTCAGATTTTTAAGCTTAGAATCCTTCAATCCCCAATTGCCTCCTAAACCCTTGGGAGTGTTGGCCTATTTATACTGCTCGGGGAAGATTGTCGCGCGACACTTCTCCAAAAAGTGCATATGTCGCGCGACAATGTGTCCAATGTCGCGCGACAAACGGCTGAAGTGATGTTTCTGACAGACTGATGTGTCAGAGAGTGGATGGTCTGGTGTCAGGAGGGATTATCGCGCGACATAGTAGGATTGTCGCGTGACATATCAGTGATTTTCGCGCGACAATGTGATATGTCGTGTGACAATCTCTCTTAAAAATAGGTTTGTCGGCCAACAAACCCTTTCGGGGTAGTTTCGGGTGCTCGGGTGGGTCCCGGGCCCAAAAATAGTAGTTCTTGAAGGTCGTTAGGGTTCTTGCGGGGGTCACGGGTCGGGGTGTCTACACATAGTAAACTCTCTCGTGAAAATTAATTTATTTTAATTTATAAGTAGTTTTGTGTTTGTAACTTATGTAATTTATAAGTGGTTTTGTGCGTAGTTGTGCGCTTACCTATCGTGGAACCAATTGTGGCAAAAGTCAGTATATATTTTAATATATATATATATATAGATATATTTGTTTAAGGATTATGTTAATATTGCACGTTCCCTCTCGGTTTGTCTTTATTAATGTGATTCCTAACACTTGTGAAATTGATCGATTGTTGCGGGCTTGAAGTTTTAATATCCTTTCAATATTAGCTTTAAGGACGTAACTTTGATGTTTGTAGGAGTTACTTGTGCATTGTAATTCGGGACCCTTAGGCAGAATTACAATGGCATAAGCGCTCAATTGTAGTTTCTGCTCAATTTGATATATATCGACATTCTTTATATACCATATTGCCTATGCAAATGAATGCCTTAACTAGGCTAAACGGGACTAATTATGAGAACTAGGTTGAGTCTCTGAAATTGTTTCTCGCTGTGTCTAACGTGGTTCTGGCTCTCACTGAGGATGAGCCTGTCGAGCCCACGGCCACGTTTTCTACTGCTGATAGGGCAAAATATGATAAATGAGGACACTGCAACAAGGTGTGTCTGATGACAATGAAATACACTATGGATAAGACAATCAAGGCGAGCATTTGCAACACTGAAAATGCCAGAGAATTTCTCAAGGCTATAGGTGAAAAGTTCAAGAAATTTGACAAGTCTGAAAAAAGTCATCATAGTTTACCCTATTGGCAAATACCAAGTATGATGGCATTAGTGGTGTTCGGGAGCATGTGATGAAACTTATAAATTGGTTCAACAAGTTAAAATCTATGAAATTGGAGTTGGGAGAGGATTTTGTAGTTTGGCAAGTCTTTTGAATCTCTTCCTGCTCAGTTTGACGTTCTGAGAACTTCCTATAATGCCCAGAAGAATGAATGGAGTATTGATGAGATGATATTCATTCTCTCTCAGGAAAAGGAAAATATGAAAAAGAGAAAGCCTCATAGTGTGTAATTCACTTCTAACAATAGTAATTACGTACAAGAAGAAGTTTTATAAGAACAAGGCTAAAAGGTTCCAGTTTATGAAAAAGGGAAATGACAACTCTGAAGAACATTTTGTCAACCTTCTGGTCAGCATTCTGGTCAAAATTATGGGGAGGGTTCTGGAAAGCCTAGATCAAAATTCAATGGAAAGTATAAGTTTTTTTTGACACGCTTGGGCGTAAGTAAGTTAATTGTTGGAAGCTTTAAAAAAAATTGGCTTAAGAAGAAGAAAATAGTTGAGAAGCAAGCGGAGGCCAAGTGAGGGAGAAATGATGATCATTGTTGGGAATGGATATAGTGTGGCAATTAAGCATTTAAGAGTTATTTCCTTAAAGGTGTCTATGAGAAAGAATTTGATTTCTATTTTTGTGTTGGATAGTTCTGGCTACTCTTCCCATTTTAGTAATAAAAGGGTTTTCCTTATTTTATGATTCTGTTGTTGTTGGTTCTGGGATTTTATATGATAGCTTATACGTGTTGGATGGTCATTCAGTTTTTTTTAATGAGCGACAAACTTCAGTTGTTAACACTGTTGTTGGAAATAAACGTGGTAGGGCTATTAAAAACTCTTCAATGTTGTGGTATAAACGCCTAGGATATATACCCAGGGAAAAGATGCAAAGATTAATCAAGGAATGCATTTTGAATGGTCTAGACTTTTCTTATTTTGATACATGTTTTGATTGCATAAAGGGGAAACTTACTGATAAAGCTAAAAAATGAGGGGTTACCAAAAGTGAGAAAGTATTGCTGTTGATTCATACAGATATTTGTGGACCCCTTACTCCCGTTGCTATGGGTGTTTTAGGTATTTTATTACCTTTATTGATGATTTCTCCATGTATGGTTGGATATATTTGCTTCATGAGAAATCTAATTTTTATGCTTGAGACTAAGCAGATGTTGACTGATTATTTTGATATAGGAGATCTTAGTGACACTTCCTTTGTTTTGGGCATTGAAATTCATCGTGACCAATCTCATGGTATTCTTGGCTTATCCCAGAAAAACTACATTAAAAGAGTTCTAAACAGGTTCAATATGAAATCTTGTAATCCGTGTACAAGACCCATTCAAAAGGGTGAGAGACTCTCTAATACCTAATGTCCTTGAAATGATAAAGAAATAGCAGAAATGGAAAAGGTCTCGTATGATTCCGCTGTTGGCAGCTTCATGTATGCCCAAGTTTGTACACGCCCTGATATTGCCTTTTATGATTAGTGTACTTGGGAGATACTTGAGCAAGCCTACTATAGGTTATTAGCAAGTTACCAAACGAGTTATGATGTATTTACAGAGTACCAAGGATCATTAGCTCACTTACAGAAGATTTGATCACCGTAAGGTGACATGTTATTCTGACTCTGATTATGGTGGCTGTCCAGATGACCACAAATTCACATCTGGATATGTTTTCATGTTTACAGGAGGAGTTGTTTCATAGAAAATTGTCAAACAGACACTTACTGCTACTTCGACTATAGAGGCAGAGTATATAGCATGTTATGAGGCTACCCATTAGGCTATGTGGTTGAGGAATTTTTTTTCTTAGATTCATATTGTGGATAGCATCTCGAAGCCTCTAACTATATATTGTGATAACTCTACTGTGGTATGTTTCTCTTAAAATAACAAGAACTCCAAATGTTCAAAGTATTTTAATACTAAGTATACATGTTTGTCAAAGAGAATGTTCAGGAGTTTCAGACTCACATTGAGCACATACCTACAGAACTTATGGTGGCAGATCCTCTTACCAAGGAATTAACTGTTAAAGCCTTTGTAGATCATATGACCCATATGAGTATTGTGAGATCTTTTGATTTTTTAGGTCAGTGGGAGTTTATATTGTGGCTTAAAACAACATTATATCTTATTATTATGTGTCAAGATTTCTTTTGGATAAATCGTTGCTGCTATTATTATTATTATCATTATTGTGGTTATTACTATTGTTGTTGCCATATAATATTGTCATCCTACACAGTCTTATTGTTATGGCATATTATTTTGAGACATTTCGGACCCCATCTCACGTTGTATTATGCTGAGATATTTATTAAATCTTAGCAAAGCATCATGGGCAGATGCTAAAGCTAATTTTAATTTCGAGACAGCATGATATAATCACAATTTATATGCTTTTCCACATCCCACATTCTTTTGTTTTGTTAGGTCATAGAGATATGCATGCCCGGTATGTATGATGTCAATACCCCTATTGGGTATGATTTTTTATATCGCTATGGCACTTATGATCTCATTTTGGACAAGTTATTAAAAGTGTTTGCTCTATTTTAACATCGTATTGTGGCCACATATTGTAAAATTGATTTAAGTTTTATTTTAATAACCTGACGTATGCCGTCCAAGTGGGAGATTGTTGGATTATTTATTTGGACTAGCATAGTCAACGTTATTTACTTTATATTGTTTGACACTCATATTAATTTAAATGTCAAACATTAGAGTATAATAATGTGGGTGGGCCTTGTATGGGCTCATTATAATGGGTAAGTGGGCCCATTACTTTTAAATATAAGGAGAGACCCCTATCTCTTTTTACCAAAAAGTGTAATTGCCCCATTGAGATTACACAAAGCCTAGAGGCACTGTAGAATAGAAATAGTTTCTCTCCTCAATCGCAAACAGAAGAATACGGCATCCATGGACTCATCTATCTCTGGTAATCCTTAATTTTAATGCTTATAAGTAGTATTGGTTTTTTATATATATATATACATGCTGCAATTTAAGATTATTACTCAAAATTAACATCGCAGATTTAAATCTTGCCTTCAATTCGAAGTCAAGTCCACTTAGAAAAATATGAACATGAAGTCTAAACATCGGAAAGTGAGACTAGACCACCCTTTCCATTATTCCTTTGTGAGACAGTCCTGTGATCGATTTCCTAGAAGATGGCAACGAGTTCATTAATTATAATACGTCGGCAGAGGTTAACCATTTTGTTTGGCAAAAAATGATCTTTGATTTAATTCAAAGATAAATGTTTCATCGGTTCCATCATAAAAGGTCTTCACCACTGCCTCCCAGATTTCCATGGCCGTAAGGAGACGAATAAATCGTTGCACCAACAATGGACTCATTAAGTGAATAAGCCAGCTTTTCACCCTGGCTGTTCTTAATAATCCAAGTTCTTAGATTTGGATCTCCACAAGCAGGTTTCTTCATTTGTCCAATGATGTACCCGGCTCTATTGCGGGCGTTAATGCGCATCTCTATAAGTTGAAACGACAATGAATAATTGGTATCATCAAGAGTGATTTTGATCAAGAAGGGGGCATTGTCTTGCTGGACCACGATTTGTGGCGTTGATGTTTAGCCTAATTAAGTGGATCGAGTGGCAGCATCTAAGGTGACGGCCATTGTACTTATGAAAAATTTATGATAATATTGAGATACAAGTTTCAAGAGAATAATATAAATCTTAAAAAAAAGGACTACAGATATTTGAAGAAAAACAATACGGAATATAAATTACGAGTTTCAAAAGAAACAATACGGATTATACGAGTTTTGTTTAGATCAAAAAACTTCTAATACCATGTAGGAATATGAATTTGGTGAATGACTCTTTTATATTAAATTGAATAAGATACAAGAGAACCCTTAGATATATAAGGTTGATCAACTTATTCATATTTTTTGTCTAAATACCGTTACACGTATGACAAAATAAGATATATTAAATTGAATAAGATACAAGAGAACCCCTAAATAATTATGTTTGATCAACTTATTCTAGGAAATTATTGATTACAATTAATTATACAACTCACACACAATAATTAAACAAGGAAACAAATCACGGGTCCGTGTGTACCGGTATGACAAAATAAGTTTAATACCGGTACACGTATTTTTCGTCTTTGCTTTTATCCTCTGACCATGTGTGTACCGATATGACCCAATACTGGTACACAACTCATCAATCAACACCCTCTCACAAGTACTTTATTATAATCATGCGGTAATCACATAAATTTATTAGTCGGTTAGAGAGTAAGATCGCCCGACCCTATTTAATTAAATGAAGGTAAAAAATTTAGACTAATACTAGTGTGCAAACCACTTGATGCGTGGATATTTATCAGTTAATATGAACCATATTCTATGTTTTATATGATACTTTAGGGGTATATATTTTGTCTTGAACTAAAAAATAAATGAATAGTTAAAATACAAAGTTATGGGAAGAAAGAAAAACATTATTATATTGTTCCATAAGATACTTCAATTTGATAAAAAGAATTTAAAGTTGCTTTGTATATTGATTCCATAAAATACAAATGATTTTTAAAACTGCAAAAAAAATAAAATTGTTTCATTCATCCATTGACTAAAACAAATAGAAATGAATAAAATAAAAAAATTAATTAAAGTTGCAAATTAATAATATCATAAAAAACTTATCACATATAATTAGTCTCTTTTAAAGTCAACTATATAACACAAATCATGTACACAAGGAACAAAATCATCTAGTGTAAGATATAAATTAAATCCTCTAATTATTTCGTTCTTCAATTAAGACGTAGGTCAAAATTATTGATCTAGAAGAATTAGAAAAATAAAAATAAAGCTTAAATAAGACTTAAAAAAGGATGTAGGTAATATAAGTATAAAAAATATTAAAATAGAGGAAATAGAGGAAATAATAACATATCATTATAAATATGTATGAGAAGAAAAGCAGGGTGAAAATTATATATCTATAATATATATATACATATACACATATATATGAAAAATTTGAAGTCCAGACCGATCATTTTTAACCACTTTTTTTGTCGTAAAAAATATCCCCCAATGTTTTTACAACGAAAAAACGTCGTAAAAAGTACGAACCGGTTCGTACCAGAAATGGACTATATATATGTATTATTTAAAAAAATGGAGGTCTAAGTCTCTCCTTTTTAACTACAAATAACGAAAACCCTCCACATTCTCACCCCATGTAGGATTCGAACCGCCTCCCGTATATACATACATATATCATTCTTCTTGAGAGTAGAATTTATAGGGAAGAAAATAGAAACTTTCTTGCCTATGAATTCTTTTATTAATGATGGAAAAAAAGAGGTGACGAAATATAAGTATAAATAATATATAAAGAGAAAAGAAGGAGATATCATTACAAATATGTATTATAAGAAAATCGAGGTGAAAAATTACATATCTATAATCTATATATGCATATATATATAGCACTCTTAATGAGAATATAACTTATACAAAAGAAAAAGAAAAAGCTTTTTGTTCGTCTGCTAATATTATAATACTTTACTTCAAATGTATATTTTCTTCCCTATGAATTCTTTTCTCAATAGGAATGTTGTATATATATATATATATCTTAAGAATATTAATCTTAACAGCATTGAGTATAAAATATTAATTAAATATTCAAAAAATTAAATAAGAAAGTTACAAATGAAATATTTAAATAATTATAACTCAACATATTAAAGGGAGAGAATTTTAGAAGAGAAAACCTATCGAATATAAATAAGTAATAATTGAGAATTTGAGAGTTATATTATATAAGAAAATTAGCGAGAGTGAAAGAATAATTAAAAATATCAATAAAAGAGATTTTGAAATTTGACATTAAAATTTTCGAAGTAAGAATTATAATTCTAGATATATAAATTATGGATTTGAGATACTAGATACTACAAAAGAAAATAAATAATCTATTAGAAATTATATATATACATATATTACAATTCAAATTATATTAGAAAAAAAAAAACTTAAGGAATGAAAGATTGTGTAAAAACAGAAATGCATGAAAGTAGGAAAACATGAACATGTATATACATATAAATTGGAAAAAGGAAAATACTTATTTAAAATTTGAAAAGCAGTAATGCAGTGACACGTGTCATAATATAGGGAGAAGATAGTATTTTGCATTATATATATATATATACTAGGGTATACCCGTGCCGTCCGGCACGATAAAAAGAATAAAAAATAATAATTAGATAAAATATAATTACGTGAAAAATGTGAGGATCGAAGATGTGTATGATTGTATATTATTTAGGAATGAAAACAGATAATTAAGGTATCGCAAAAACGAAACATATCTAACTAAAAATATAACCATCCTCACTCGAGATGTGTTTTACTTGTTCAATTAGACCTGAAATCGCATCGACCGTTTTATAATGTAATGATGTTATGAGTGTATTTAAAAGAGAAAAAAAAATATTATATTCGAGGCAGATCAAATTATAATATAAAAAATTATCGCCCTAAAATTGCTTTGATCCTTTTATATTGTAATGGTGTTATTAGTATATTTAAAAGAAAAAATATTATATTTGAGGTAAGTTGGACACTAATATAAAAAAAATTCACCCCATATTCGAGGTAGGTTGGACACTTATTTTAAAGTTATAGCATTTGAAAATAATTTAAAATTTGATGAGAGAGAAATATATATTTTCAATAACTAATGAGTTAGAAATAGTTTAAGTATACTATTATATTTGTAATGTTTTATAAGTTTTATATGCATAATTTTGTTTTCAATAACTAATGAGTTAGAAATAGTTCAATAACTTTTTCTTGAATTTTTTTATACATAATTTAATAATCACAATGGATCTTGTTTTGTAGGTGTTGATGAACATATTTCAAATATATAAATTTTATTAAAGTTGAATTTGTAAATTTAAAGTTATGGCATTTAAAAGCTTTTTAAAAATTTGATGAGAGAGAAATGTTGTAGAAAAGTAGAGAGATGTAAGAGTTATATTTGTGTATATGTTTAGTGTGTGAATAAATATTAAGTTGATTTGACATCTTGTTGTGAGGTATAAAAATGATCCAATGGTCTA
This sequence comes from Lonicera japonica, assembly GCA_021464415.1. Taxonomy (NCBI): domain Eukaryota; kingdom Viridiplantae; phylum Streptophyta; class Magnoliopsida; order Dipsacales; family Caprifoliaceae; genus Lonicera; species Lonicera japonica. Next base: position 33,604,843 of record CM038470.1, on the reverse strand, counting down.
AAAGTGTTAACACTATTACAAATGAATATGAGACGTTGGATTGATTTATTATTTTATTGTAAAAAATCCTTGTTTTATAATATAGATACTAGCGTGCAACATGTGCGATGCACAGGTGCTTTACAATTTATCATAAATATTGTAAACGTTTTTTCTTTAAAAAATTAAAATTGTGCAAACTTCAAATGGCCATTCTTGCTTGCACAATAAAAAAAATGATAAGCTTATGTCAAGTGCAAAACTTGCACCACCAAACTCCAAGGGGGAAAAAAGAGAGAGAAATGGTAAATTTATATCTGGTATTGGATTTTAAAATGAACCATATTATTTTCATATCCTTTGGGGTTGAGTTCGCAGCTACCTCCGTCTTACTTCAATAGTTCAATTTATTTTAACCTGCAACAAAATTGACTTTAAAAACCTTCTATGGGGTAGCCGGCAACATATGCAAACCATTAGAATAAATTATAAATAATTGGTACGTATGATTATAGTTTATAGACAACATATATCTTCAATGCTCCAATGCCACGAAGTTCATAGAAGTTTAATATTATTGACATTTTATATGCCTATTTTAGAATCCTTTTTAGAGAGTTATTTATTTGGAGTTCTAATTGTGACACCCCACAATATCCAGATCTATTATATCATTAACACGCACGTATTACATAAAATTCACAAAATTGATAACCCCAATTATTACGAAAAAAGATAAAAAGTTTGATAAATAAAATGGTACATACATGAGGTACTTTAGACATGAGTGACCTAGGTTGTAGAAGATTAAAATCCAAACACATCAAATTCATAAAATAACTGAAAATAAAGACACATACCAACTTCCAAATCTTCACCTCTGCCTTGGTTACAATAATTCGTAGTTACGCAACATGCCAAACCTATTAGAAAACCCGCAAACAAACATATAAAAACATAAATATAATAATATTTATTATTAAAAAGAAAAAAAATAGTTGAAGTAGAATAGATATAAGAATCAATTTTTAAGTTTCGTAAGTTTTTCAGATAGACATATTAGAATATGTGGGGGAGAAAGGGGTTTACAATTATTGAAAATTTTAAGTATAATAATGTGAACAATATACACAAATCAAAAAAAGCAAGTAAATAAATAAAGCAGTACCCAAATAGAAACGAAATTAACTGCAAATTGAGAAAAGACGCAATATTCTTTATTAAGTTCAGAAATGATGGAACAAATGGAAGGGGAGTAAAACAAACAATCACCAAATTAATTAATCAATAGTAGAACTGCTACAGCACCAATTTTAGCAAGCTTTACAAATTATTATAAAATGATTTACACACACATATATAGAGGTCACTTAAATGTAAATAAAGGATGTAGCAATTAATCAACTATATCAAAGAATATTACTCTATATTTGGCACCATCCCAATAGAAGCATACTGGAGAGGACCTTTGTCACGCACAAGTTTTTCTAGCAACAATTTTACTTTAAATCTTATTTTTACTTCCTCTATGGAGAACAACAAAAACGAATATAAAAAAAGGGAAAAAAACAGAAACAAAACAAGAAAGTGTCTTAAGTTAACAATTAAATTACAAATCTTATAGAAGCATAAGGGTTCTGTACAATGAATCTAGAGCATTAAAAATAATGAATGGAATTAGATGAATAGAAGATAAGTAAGGGCTGAGATATATAAGTGGGATTTAAATGCTCAGTATAGATAAATAAGGCTGATATACATTTTTAAATGCTAGTGGGATATAAATGCTCACTTTAAATGAATGGGATATAAATGCTTAGTTGTTGTAAAGACGATACGATGCACTTCTTTAGTAATAAGGGGCTGCATTTTTATTAGTTTTAATAGATATGATTATGTATGATATGATTATATATTAAATATTTTGCGAAGGGTATAATAGTAAAATGCTTATATAGAATAGTATAATAGTATGTTTTTTCTTAGAGAGGGAAGGAAACAAAGAGAAGAGAAGAGAAAACAAAATCTTTAAAAAATTGAAAATATCTATTGAAAAAGTTCTTAAAATTAGATATTATAATAAATATTTTATTAGTAATTAAATTAGATATTATATTTGCTAAAAAACGTAATGCATACTTGATAAATTATATATTACAATTAATATATTATATTACAAATTAGATATGAGATATTAAATTATTAAAAAATTGAAAATAATAGGAATATCATAGAGATTAAAGCATATTTATTATATGTCACATGTCGTACTCTCATCGAAAGAAAACATTTTATTTACTATTATTATATATGATAAAATAATAATAATAATAATAATAATAATAATAATAATAATAATAATAATAATAATAATAATAAAATACTTTGAACTAAATCATTGCCAAACTCCTTTAAAAGGAAAATATTTATTTAAAATTTAAAAAATATTAATGCAGTGACACGTGTCACCATATAGGGAGAAAATAATATTTTACGTTATATATATATATGATTATATATGATATGATTATATATTAAATATTGTACGAAGGGTATAATAGTAAAATGCCTATATAGAATAGTATAATAGTATGCTTTTTCTTAGAGAGGGAAGGAAACAAAGAGAAGAGAAGAGAAAATAAAATCATAAAAAATTGAAAATATCTATTGAAAAAGTTCTTAAAATTAGATATTATAATAAATATTGTATTAGTAATTAAATTAGATATTATTATATTTGCTAAAAAAGGTAATGCATACTAGATAAGTTATATATTACAATTAATATATTATATTACAAATTAGATATGAGATATTAAATTATTAGAAAATTGAAAATAATAGGAATATCATAGAGATTAAAGTATATTTATTATGTGTCACATGTCATACTCTCATCAAAAGAAAGCATTTTATTTACTATTATTATATATGATAAAATAATAATAATAATAATAATAATAATAATAATAATAATAATAATAATAATAATAATAATAATAATAATAAATACTTTGAACTAAATCATTGCCAAACTCCTTTAAAAGGAAAATATTTATTTAAAATTTGAAAAGAGTTAATGCAGTGACACGTGTCATAATTTAGGGAGAAGATAGTATTTTACATTATATATATATACTAGGGTATGCCCGTGCCCAAGGGCACGAAATAGCGAAAAAATTAAATTTATGTTTATGGATAACGAAAATTATTTATTTTCATTTACTGTACCTATGACATGATAATTCATTGGTAGTATAAGCTCAAATTTTTCTTTTTTTTTTCTAACGTAAAATTGTAATAAACTCAAAACTTACTTGTGTTTTAGTAAATTGTGTTTAAAAAAAATAATTAAAAAATTAAAAAGAAATAGTTTATAAAAAACAAAAACTAATTAAAATTAAATAAGTTTTGAATGCTTTCGGGCACAGGCATAACATAAAATTGTGTATGATTTATATATTTTATTCACTTATCGCAAATAACAAAATGATATTATATTATCGATCACTTTCCAACCGAATCCATCATGATCAGTTTAAAATTAACACAAATCAATAAATCGTATTCGTATTCCAATGTCCACATCGGTAGGTTTGGCAATAATTGCATATTCAGTCGTATTCAACTTGGTTATTTCAGATTATTTGTTAAAATAATAAATACAGTTTGAATATTATTTGTTCACCAAGGAAAATAAAGTCATTCACATGTTTAGTGAAAATATCAATTAAGAAAACATGTTAAGAAATACATCTAAAATTCGATAAAGTACCATATAAACACGATCCAAATCAACTATTGACATGTTTAGTGAAAATATCAATTAAGAAATACAAAAGGTTAGTAACCATTTGTGTTAGATATATTTCACATAATAGAAAACATGTTACCTATTTTACCACCAATCAATCTACATTTGTATTACTTTTTTTTTTTCACAAATTAAGTCTCATTTTTTTTCCTTATATCTCAAATTAAGGGTTTTAGATAAAATATATCATTTTTAGGAAATACTCGTATTATTATATTAATTAAAATTTTACAATTTTAAAAATTATATGCAAGGGGAAAGAGGAGGAATGGGAGAGTGTGGGGTTGGGGGTATGTGATAGGTGTAAGTAAAGAGATGTAATGAAGTGAGAAAAAAAAAGTTGAGTCTCTAGAATATATATTTAAATAAAAATAAGTAAAGTGTGATTTTAACTATTGGATTATATGAGAAATATGCATTTTAACATTTAGATTGTCCATGTATAACAATAGTCACATAAAATATCCTTCATTAACTCTCTCTACTTAATGGTGGTTAAACTTAATGGTTGAAACGGATTAATTTAACAAAATTCCCAAAAGGTAATTAATCGGAAGAAATCGAAAATAAGAATAAAATCAAATGCAAAAAAAAATAGTAGTTTAAAGTTGAAAACAAATGATCTGAATTGTACATATTTGAATTGTGAGGTTTCATGAACAAAAATACAACTTTAGTGTAATTAAGTACATTGAATCTTATTGGTTCAACATTTCAAAAATGCCATTGAAAGAATTAAAATGTTAATCATAAAAGTATCATTTCAGAGTTAGAATAATCAATCATAGCAATAAAACCACCTGTAAAAAATATAGTTATTTAAGGTTGAAAACAAATTCCATTAAATTGAGATGTTCAATTAACTAAAACACAGTTTTAGTGTAATTATCTTTTTCTTTTTTCTTTTTTCTTTTTTTAACTATTTTTTTTTAACTTTTATTTTTTGTGTTTTGGTTATTAGCAATTTTTTTGTTAATTGTGAGTAGATAAAACGTAAAGCGAAGCTAAGGGAACCGCAACTCAGATATACTAATAATTTTATTTCATTTTTAGACTTTTAAAAATTATACGAAGTTTAATCTAATTAATTCCATAAGATAAGATAATATATTTTTATTTCTTTTTTAGGATTTAGTACATTAGTTATGTACTTCAAAAATAATAATTTAAGACACCTGAAAAGGAAAATAAAAATTATAAATTAGAGCATAACTAATTATTCTTTCAATGGCATTTTTCAATTCTTTTAACGGCATTTTTGAAATGTCAAACCAATAAGATATAATATACTTAAAAGTATCGTTTCAGAGATAGAATAATCAGTCATGTTCTAATCATTTATGGTAAAAGTAAATGCATAGAAGGAGAAAATGGAGGTTTTTTATTTTACATTCTTCTTTAAACAAATAGCACACAGATATACCTGATGCTTAACCACAGGGAAGGGAACAGGGAAGCAGGATTCCGTCAAAAATAATAAATATAAATTATTAAGTCACTATATTTTTTTTTGTAAGTCTATCTCAACTGGTGGTTAAACTTAATTAATGGTTGAGATTGATCAATTTAACGAAATCTCAAAAAGGAAATTAATGGTAAAAAGTCGAGAATAGTAATAAAATCACCTGTAAAAAAATAGTTATTTAGGGTTGAAAACAAATTTCATTGAGTTTTTTATGGAATTAATTAGATTATCTTATGGAATTAATTAGATTAAACTTAATATAATTTTAAAAAGTCTAAAAATGAAATAAAATAATTAGTATATCTGAGTTACGGTTCCCTTAGCTTCGCTCTACGTTTTATCTACTCAATTAACAAAAAAATATTGCCAATAACCAAAAAAAAAGTTATAAAAAAATAGTTAAAAAAAGTAAAAAATAAAACTAATAAAATAGTTAATTTTACATAGAAGAATATTTAAAGAGGGTGTTAAATAAATATCCTTATGCTTAGCTCTTGTATCAAAATAGTAAATTTCCTTATTATTTTTAAATTATGAGTTTTACTTTCTATTCCAAAATATAACTAAATAAGTTAATATTTTCAATGTATTAATTTTGTAAGATTTAAAAAGAGTGTTAAATAAATATCATTATGCTTAGTTCTTGTATCAAAATAGTAAATTACCTTATTAATTTTAAAATTGTATCAAAACATAACTAAATAAATTAATATTCTAAATGTATAGAGAGGAGAACATAACTAAATAAATTATATGCCATTAGATTGTTGAACCAATCTTGACCATTGGATTGTTGAATTGATTTATGACCTTTAGATTAAAAAAGATAGTGGTCAAATCAATGAATAGTATTTCCTTGATTTGTAATATAGATTATATATTAAATATTTTCCGAAGGTTATAATAGTAACATGCTTATATAGAATAGTATAATAGTATCATTTTTCTTAGAGAGGGAAGGAAACAAAGAGAATATAAGAGAAAACAAAATCTTTAAAAAACTGAAAATATCTATTGAAAAAGTTCTTAAAATTAGATATTATAATAAATATTTTATTAGTAATTAAATTAGATATTATATTTGCTAAAAAAGGTAATGCATACTAGATAAATTATATATTACAATTAATATATTATATTATAAATTAGATATGAGATATTAAATTATTAGAAAATTGAAAATAATAGGAATATCATAGAGATTAAAGTATATTTATTATGTGTCACATGTCATACTTTCATCAAAATAAAGCATTTTATTTACTATTATTATATATGAAATAATAATAAATGCTTTGAACTAAATCATTGCCAAACTCCTTTAAAAGGACAATATTTATTTAAAATTTGAAAAGCGTTAATGTAGTGACACGTGTCATAATATAGGGAGAAGATAGTATTTTATATTATATATATCTATATATGATATGATTATATATTAAATATTTTCCGAAGGGTATAATAGTAAAATGTTTATATAGAATAGTATAATAGTATCATTTTTCTTAGAGAGGGAAGGAAACAAAGAGAAGATAAGAGAAAACAAAATCTTAAAAAACTGAAAATATCTATTGAAAAAGTTCTTAAAATTAGATATTATAATAAATATTTTATTAGTAATTAAATTAGATATTATATTTGCTAAAAAAGGTAATGCATACTAGATAAATTATATATTACAATTAATATATTATATTACAAATTAGATATGAGATATTAAATTATTAGAAAATTAAAAATAATAAAAATATCATAGAGATTAAAGCATATTTATTATGTGTCACATGTTATACTTTAATCAAAAGAAAGTATTTTATTTATATTATTATATATGATAAAATAATAATAGTAAATAATTTGAACTAAATCATTGCCAACCTCCTTTTTAAGGACCAAATGTTCACTAGACACAACTATCCTAGTCGGTATTAAATAAAAAGCCGCCCTTGCGTCTGAATGGTACTATTTTTCTTTAGCTTTTTCTTGAAGGAGGTATGCTTAATTTTTAATTTATCATATTAGAATTAAAATTGAATTTTCTTACGTCAAGGAATTGGTTAAGTTCGTAAAAATTTAAATATTTGTCTTTAATTTCCTTACAAGGATCTTTTGTAAACTTTGAAAGTATGAGGTTGGCTTTGTAATATTTCAAAACTTTAGTGTGAAGCCTGCAATTAATACTAAAAAACAAGATTAAACTACGTTAATGGCCACCTAAACTATGGGGGATAGTTCCATTTTAGCCCCTCAACTTTAAAAAACGTCATTTTTGAAACTATTGACCAAGTTCTACACTAACCCAACCTTCCATCCACTTTTACGGTTTAAAGTTGATGGAAAATGGTCATGCATGTGCACTCCAAGTTACCATTTTTATAAGTATTTTGATTCAACTACTAAAAACTAACGTGTATGCATGTTATTGTACATATACGTGTGTGTCGTGTTATTGTTACTATTAATTAATTAATTATTATTATTATTATTATTATTATTATTATTATTACTTAACTTATTTAGTAGTATTTAAACTCTTATCACTTAAGTTAAAATTTTGACTATATCATTAGGGCTAGCCTCCCTTCAACTAAAGTTATGACCCCCAAAAAAAATTGGATTTTTTTTTTTACATAGAATTTGATGTATAGCTTCTTTAGAGAGAATGTCAAAAATCAATTGGACAACTAATTTCATCATTCCTCACTATATAAGTGCATGACCCGTATCAAGCACAAAAACGAAAGATGATAAGCTATACTTGCATATTTAATTTTTCAACAACTTAATTAATATATATATATATATATATATATATAGGTAGATATTTCTACAATGAAAACAAATCAACAATTGGATAATCAAGTTGATATATTTAGGTTTGTTTTTTTGGTAAGATTGTGTTTTATTTGGTTTTATAAAGTGAAGATCATCCACTGAAACAAAAGGCACAAGAATAACATACCAATTAAATGATCTGTGACCTATATATGCACAAGCGATTAGCTTAACACTAAAGGCACTTCTAGAAGTCTTGAAAATCCTAAAAAAATGTATACCCTAAAAAATATCTAAAGAATTAATAATATTTTGATGTTTTAAAGTAGTTTAACTGTATTATAATTAGCGAAACATGTGTACACGTTAACAAGATTCTCTTTTTCTCATGCACATGTATTATAATTAATATCCTCGTACATATCATATATGTATATATAATGTAAAAAGTCTAGTTATAGATCCATAATTTTGAATAATTTGTCTAGTGAAAAATGCCGCAAATTCGATTAACATTTTTTAAAATATTGATATATTGTTGTCGTCACAAGCCATTTGCTATATTCATGATGTTTATGTACCTAGTATACTAATATTAATCCTTTATAAATTCATGATGTGACACTAGCTAGATTAAGCGAATCTAGCACAATAAAATCGCATAATTAATTCCCTCAATATTTTATAAGATTGATGGTTAATCTACGTTGGTTATAATTCACCTAGATTAGTAATTTAAATAGTGGGCGGTGATTAATTAATTAAGCACATCCTTTTTGCACTGGCACCAATCTTAATCTTTCATTAACTAAGAGGTCATTATAATTAAACTATTGTGTTAATGACATAGAAAGCAAAGGAGAACTCTGCATGTGTCAATTAGTAAAAGTTGAACCGTGGGTGTAAAATTGTGAATATTTTGAATTAATTATTTGTCCCTTTTTGCCTCAAGGATATATATACTGGGTTACAGCTATCATCTTTTAATATATATAATATATATATATATATAGGGAGAGAGTTTTTTGTTTTTGTTTTATCTTTGTCATGAGATATAATTTACACTTGCATTAATTAGAAGGGGATCGAGTAATCCATGTTTAAGAAATTAGATGTTTGTAATCACCAGTACTTTTAGCGATAATCAAACTCTTGTAATATAAAAACGATTCGCTTATTTAAAACGTAAATTGTCACCTGTTCAACTGCGGTACAGTTTTGTGGTTGAGAGCTGAAAGCTCTCTCCACTAAGGCCATCTCCAATGGTGGTTTATATTTTTGCATTTATATCCTATGTGTCAATATTATTTTATAATATTTCTATATCTATTGGCAATATATTTGTATTGGTGTAAAAAGATAGAAAATATGGCCTCCAATGGTGATTTCTATTGTTCCATTTCTTCCTTACTTTGTTCCCTATTTAATGAAGAGAGAGAATTAGTGGGTCTACAACAACCAATGAAAATTTGCCATGTCACATAGAAAATTTCTATCACCATTTCTATATGTAGAAATGGTGATAGAAATTTCCAATCCTACTAGACTTCCACTTAGGATAGAAATGAAGATAGAAATGCTCATTGGAAAAGATTTTTTCTATTATTCATTTCTATCATAGAAAGTTGCTTGTGTAGAAAACACCATTGGAGATGGCCTAATAGTTTGATATTCAAAATGGACAATTTTATAGTTGTTTATATAAAAGACTCCAAAAGGGTACAAAACCAGCAGGGGTAATTAATTTACAAAGTATGTGAATTTTGCAATATGGACAAAATAAATAAAAAGATTGTGATAAAAACCCTAGATTTTACCCCCTTCCTTTTTTTAGTGGAATTTGGATCCACCAAAAAATAAAATAAAAAATTAATGAAACAAGGGTCATATCTTTTAGTAGAATTGACAACAGCTCACTTTTTGTGTCCAAAAAAAGGAAATGTATTTGTCTTATATATATGTGAAAATTGGAAGGTATGGCCACGTACATCCAACATTTGCAATGGACAAAACTTTACAACTAATACAACATATATGCCAATAATAGCATGAAAGCTTCTTGGAAGTATACATCTCTCTCTCTCTCTCTCTCTCTCTCTAGTCTTCTTTTGGACTTGAATAAATGTTCATATTTTAGTTTGAAAGGGCATCTAGCTAGCTTAGTATCAATTCTACAATTATTTTAGGTGACAAGAATATATATATTGACTAGATGTTGAAATTTGAACGAGTAGGAGCTATGACTTAATGAATATACTAATTGACCTTCCTTGAATTTTCCAATATTTCTTCAACTTATTCTATGAAGGTGGGCTGAAATAGGCAAAAATAAATTAAATAATTCTTTTTAAAAAATAATTTAAATTGGACTCGAATCTACTCCACCTAATTGTATTGCAAGCGACTTCAATTTAAAGGAAAATGTTGTTCTTATTAGAAATTTGCACAATTTTTTTTACAATATGATGTGGCATCTTGTCATCAATGTTTCCTCTTCTCTCTCCATACCACTACCATATTAATTTGTACAAACTGTTTGGTAAATTTTATTGTCTGTAACGGTACTTGAATTTAATTACGAGAAATGCTAAATAGAGAAAATGTTTCACAAAAGTTAATTTATAAACACGTTTGTCAATGACATGTTAGTGTAAGACCCATCACTAATTACATCACTTTAACCATGATATTAGAATATTGAACCAATTTGACACCTTAACTATTAACAATTTTCAATGCTGTACTTCAACTTTATGTTTTTTTGGCAAATTGATACTTGAACTATTATTTTGTGTAAATTTGACACCTCCGTCACATTTTGTTAATAAAACTAACGGTGGAGGTGCCAAAATGACACACTTTTCAGTCAACTTTCATTTCCTCAATTTTTAGTAACCATATTTGTGGGATCATAACTCTCTTATACGATGTTCAAATGACTCACCATTTGAACCATTAGTTAGAATGCATACCCCTCTACAACTTTCATCTTTAGGCTGAATTTGGAATTACGCATTTCGAGAATCTAATGAGCATTCAAGGGGGTTTGTTGGATTAAAACAATGGCACTTGCATATGCAAACCCCCGACTTCAACAACTAATTAGACCCTCGAGATACGTGATTTAGAATTTGGTCAAAACATGAAAATTGTATAGGTATATGTGTTCTAAGTAATGATTCGATTGTTGATTATCTAGATATATATCATATGAGAGTTATGCACTCGAAAAGTTGGTGAAAAATTGTTGTTCTTTTTTTTTTAATTTAATTTTTCCATTAATATTTTTTTCCTTTTCTTTCCTCCCTTGCTTTAATTTATTGAGGGAAAGAAAACAAAAAAAATACTTAAGGGAAAAAATTAAATCAAAAAAAATGAGGTTTTTTCCAATTTTGTGGGCATGTAACTCTCTCATACAATATCCAAATGACTCTCTATTTGAATTATTTGTTAGATCAAATAACTCTCTACGACTTTCATATTTTGACGAAATTCTGAATCATGCATCTTAAATGTCTAATCAATCACTAAAATTGAAGGTTTGAAATTCCCAAGTAACAATATTTTAATACATGTAAACCCTCAACTTTAACCGCTAATTATATCCTTGACATGCGTGATTCAAAATTCATCAAAAACATTAAAGTTGTAGAGGGATATGCATTCTAACTAATGGTTCAAATGGTAATTCATTTGGATATTGCATTACAAGATAACGTGTCCGCAAAATTAGTTAATAAAAATGGAGGGAAATGAAAGTTGACTAAAAAGTGTGATTTTAACACCTCCTCCCTCAGCTTATTAACATAACATAACGGATCCAGATATCAAATTTACGCAAACTAGTAGTTTAAGTGTCAATTTGTCAAACAAAATATAGTTAAAGTATCAAATTGGTTAAATATTACGAGAGTAAAATGTATTTGTGAATTAACCTTTTGTAAAACATTTTATATATTTAGCATTTTTCAATAATTCGACATGCACGTTAGTGACGTGTCAACATGACATGACAATGCATGTGTATATGTATGTAACTAACTATGTATGGTGGAAAGGGGAACTCATATATACATTTCTATGGGCCAAGCAAAACCAGGGGTGTGTTCCTGTTTGTGGAAAACCAGTCATAGAAAATTAAATGCTTCCTTCCAACTCCATCCATTTATGAAATTAAAAGACGAATCTGATGGGGTCAACACATACGCATATATATATACAAGTACAAAACATATGTATATGTATATATATATATAGTAAATTTCTGATGTGTGCATATATATACACAAAAACATATATATGTATATATATGATATCATATATCTATTCCCCAACCTACCCAGTTGCTACATTATGGCCAATCTACCAGAATTTAACATTTTTTTAGTACTCTCTCTCAACCCCCCTCAACCTCCCCCTTTCTATCTCTATGTGTATATTTTTATAATAAAATTTTGGGGTGGTTCCCACTCGGCCACTCTATAACTAATTAACCTAGCTACTAATAGATAGTGGCAAAAGGGTCAAGTTTGGCTAAATATGAATCATGTCACCCAAATTAGAAATGAGTTTATTTTCAGAAACTTAGGTTGAAAATGTGATTAATCGGCCGCGAAACGACGCTTTGTTCATACTATAATAAATTATTCTTTGTCTTCGAAAAGTTAACAAAAAATTTCGTCACGATGTGGTTATTAAAATTTCGTCACAAAATGAATACATTATGTGATTATAATATATTTCGTCACTGATATATTATACGTAAAAATGCACATTTTGGATGAAAATCATATTTTTGTTATAAATATTTTGTCACTAATTAAACAAGTTGGATTTGTTTTCTTAGCGAATGAGAAGAGAAAAAAATGTTTAACAAGAGAAATAATTGATGATTAGAGAAAAAATATGAATTATTTTATATTTTTTAAAAATATTAGAATGCCTCTCCCATTACAATTTGACTATAAATATAAATCATTTAATGGTTTGTTAATTTTTTAAGATATATTGAATGAGACAATCTGGGATGGGAGGATTGGGATTTGAAAACCGAATGAACGAAAACAAATCAGCCTTTCCAACCCCACCAGAGTATATATTTAATGTGCCATTTGCAGCTTTTGGGGTGGACACCACTCAAAAACTACCTTTTTGATGATGTTATCAAAATCCAATATATTAGACCCCATGCATGCATCATGTTTTGTTGATTTAAATATTTTCTTGTGTAGTTGATTGAGTTAAACCTGTAAAGAATTAACTCACTCGTTATGGCTGGGGAGAGAGTAAAACGACGATTGATTGAGTTGCTCAGTATTAAAATATTGTAAGTTTAAATTTTATTGTCAGTAGTATTTTTTAATAAGTAATCAATAAAAATTATTGTAAGTATTCATTGAACCTTGTGTAATGCGCACTCTAGTTTTAAATTAGAGTAATCTGCTTTCATATGTAAGAGAAAGAAAGAGAAAGTGAGAGAGAGAGAGAGATAATAGGGTATTTAATTTCTTAATTTTCGTTTATAACGCTTAAGTTTAAATTTTGTTGTCAGTAATAATTTTTAGTAGGCAATTGACAAAAAATATTATAAATATTTATTGAATACTATATCATGCGCGTTCTAATTTTAAATTGGGGTAGTCTTCTTTCATCTATAAGGGAGAAAGAGAGAATCAATAGGATTTAATTTCTTGATTTACAAGTCAATCTGACTTTAATTACAGATAAGGTCTGAATGTGCGTAAGAACATCTCCCAAAATGGCTCCAAGACAAGTACCTTTTCGTTTTGAAAGTAAATATATATATATATATATATATTCATAACTTCTAACTATACTGATATCATATCCCTTGTCATATTAGGTACTAGTATAATATATAATAGCCACATCAACTAGTTACATTGTTACAATAAATTTATGTGTTATATTGAGGTGGATCAATATTTTTTTTAAGAGATGGCTAAATTTAGAGGAATGATTGGTTAAACTATATATGTATATATATTGTTCAGAATGGTTGGCTCAAACCATTGATCCCACATGGAAAGATTGTAGAACTCAACATGGGTATATAAGTGGGGGAGAATCTCCACATAGTAACGAGGCCTTTTAAGTTAAAACCCCACACCTGCGGCCCAAAGGTGTTTAAGTTGGGGACAGTATCGTTACTATGTGTGCGGACCGACGGGCCCGGCTGGTGCCCCGGGCCCGACCCAAGTGCCAGCGGCGGGCACACCATATATATATATCTGTATATATATATTTTAAAATAATTTTTATTTTTAATCTTGGACTGAAGCTCTCCTTGTCAAAAATTGAGTCCATCCCTCGTGTTATATGTATACGTGTCGTACAAATACTAAAATTCCTAATGATATTCTTGAACTGAATTGATCGAGACATAACATACATATTGGTATCAAAGAGAAATTGATACCGAATGCTCTAAGGCTAATATCATATATCCTTAAAACAATGTAAATTAAAAATCAGACTCATATTTGCAATTAATACTTTACATGGAAAATAATCTAAATTTTTTTTAAAAAAAAAGAGAGTGGAGAAGTTTTTGAATTGCATGAAAAATAAGAAAATTTGGCTTAACTAAGCTCTATATAAAAGTTGAATTCATAGAAAATTAATAGTACGTCAATCAAATTAAACACCACTGTAGATGAAAAACTTGGCGTTTTGTGTATTTTCTATCCTTAGTGTTTGCGTAATTTTCTTGGAATCAATTTCTGCGGTCCAATTTGGTTTAACCTATTTTCTCATTTTCCATGCAATTAAAACACCATGTCCTCCCCAAGATTTTAATGAGACGCGCGGCACACAAATTTCTATTATTAAAAAGACTTGAGAGTCCGGTCAATGTTCTCGAACCATTTTTAAGATGTAACCCTCATTATTTAAGATGTAACCATTATTTTTAAGAATCCGGCATAAAAATATTTAACTACTATATCTAAGTCCATGTCATAAACAAATACCATACTTGAGGGACTGCACCCTTCAAAAGAATATTTAGATAAGGACCGGATCCAAAAAGCCCCTTTCTATTTTCCATTTATACCGTTCACTAAAAATTTAACAATAATAAATGGAAGAGAAAAACTGTTTTCGCTCGGTTCATGTTTTCGAAAAGTTTTTGGATGCAATCTTTGATTTTTTTTAATACTTGTGGTCCTTACTTTTTTAAAGAATGTGGTCCCTCAGATTTGATGTACATGATTTCTCGGTCACACGTAAAGTATCTGTCACGTACTATTGAACTAAGATTCTCGGTCACATGTGTGGCATTTATGAGCGAGAAATAACATATTAAACTTCAATATCTGTGTATCTAAATTCATGCCAGGTGTAAATATTATACCTAAGAGACCACAACCTTTAAGAAAAAAATTAATAATTTAATAGACTGCATATATCCGATAAAAGTCTTTTGACAAGAACTGGATGCTAAAAGACAACACAACTACCTTGAATTTTTCTTTTCTTAACTAAAAGTTAATAGCATCTATTGTATTATTAGGTGCCGTCTATTTCTTTTCGTATAAATAAAAAATTTAAATAGACATTAAATATATTATTTTGATTATTTTACCTTTCTTTTCGCTTGTAAAATGTATGACCAAAAGACTTAGACTGAGGTCAAAAATAATATCGCACAAATATTCAGACTTCATTAATCACGTTAAAAGACGCATTAAGAGATTACTTTGAATTATTATACTAAACAAAGAATAATTGGTACCTCAGTTGTTTAAGTATTTATTTTGTATTTATATATCTAATTAAGTAACTATGACACGTGCTTAAGCTTGATTAGAAGTACATGCATGTACATGCTACGTACAAAAATAAAATAAATTTAATAATCATTAATGTAATAATTAAGCAACCATTTGATTGGAGTTAGTGCATCGTACTGTACCAGGAGTATTCGAGGAAGCATACACTATATATAATAATTAATTATTCAATTAATTAATTAACAGACAATTTAATCAAGCCAGCTGGCTGGCTGGCTTTTGTGCTTCGACAAAGATTAATTAATTTAAACTAATTATGGCACATTAGTTAATTAGTTGTTTATTTTTAGATTTAGAATTTTAAGTCAAAGGTTTTGATTGTAATTTTAAAGTTAAGAGAGCCCAACTACTCAAAAATAAATTAATTATATTTTTAATTAAAAGTCAGCATTTTCGATGACGGATTTTATATTTTAAATATTTAGCAGTTGTTTGCATACGCCTTAAATGAACTAAGCAACTTGAATAAAATATATTGGCTGACGTGTAGCACGTTTGAAATTTTTTGGGATAAATGTCTTAATTTACGGAGTCTTTTGACACTATTACAATTTGACACTATTACAACCAGTTGAAATAATGACAAAATCAAGGATTAATAATTTTGGAATCACCATTTTAGGCGCCACATCTATCTACGTGACAATTTTCGTTAAATGATATAAATTCTAAAAGATGAATTAAGATTAGCATTCTTACTTTTGTGCTCGTAAGAATATAATTTATTTTCTATTTTAAATTTTGATATATATTTAATATATTAATTATATCCTAAAAAAATAAAATTATAATTGAAAGTTCCAAAAAGAAATCAGAGACTCTAAACATAAGGTTAAGAAAATGTTTCATATTATGTGCATGCATTGGTTAGTTTGGTTTGGTTCGATTCCATGCCTGAATTAAATCAAACTCACGATAAGTCAGTTATGTATGTAATTTTACAACTAGAATTAACTCAATCCTAAATTAAAACGAATCGAACACAACATGTTAATTTTCTATTTGGTTTGGTTCGGTTATAGTTATTATATTAATTTAAAAGAAATTGAAGAAGTTCAAGACAAACTTTACTAAATTTTCTTTGGATCATCAAACTAAATCTCACTTAATTCATTAAAGCACCAAAGTTTAAAAATAATAAGATAATATATATTTGGTAATTAATCTTTAAAGGCATTGATTTATTGAAAATAATTAGTGTAAATTGTGAATGCAATTTACTTTTATTAATTGATAAAATATTTGTTAAAATATTTGACTTTCAACAAAGACTTCTAATATTTTTAATTGATACATATAGTGTTATACATACTTCAATCGTCTTAAATTAAGAGCTAGTCCACTATATAATTTCTTCTACATACATCAATTTACAATTCAATTTTATTTTCTGATATAATCATTGTATCAAATTCTCACAAAAACATACATTTAATAATATTAGTTATGTTAAAATTATTAAGATATGGTAGTTAGTGGGCTACACATATGGGAGTAACCATCCTCAATTAAATTGTTCCTTAGATGGATTTGAAAATGCTATTCGTTGACAGAGTTCGAGTCAACATCTATGCCGCCCTCAAACTCTTCTCTAAAAATTTACTTATTTTGGATTCGCGTAACTCTAGTGGAATATATTCCATCACCATCTTTTAAGGAATTAATCAACTGTTTTGTTAATCTGTCACTAACGGTGGTCAAACCTTATCTACTCACATAAAGAGTGGATAGTAATATCATTTGAGTTAGAGTTCATCAGTTATGTTAAAAATAATTAAATGTATTTTAAAAAAAATAAAAAAATAATAGTCAAATATTAGACTAATCATGCAATACATGATGCAACGCTAAGTCTTCATTTGATTCTATAAAGTAAAGAATCACGGAGTTAATTAATTTGACTTTGAAGATAATTAATTAAATGGTTAGAAGAAAAAATATGTGATTCAACATGGGGATTTGTCTTAGAATTTTAGGTTATCCTATAATGGACTTGCTTGTGAATTACATTAATGTAATCGAATTTATAGGCCAATTAATTAATAATTAGCTAGTTCGTGGAACAAGAGTGTGTATTTTTTATACTCCAAATGCGATTCAAGATGTAGTAAACCTAGGATCAAGTGCCAAAAAACTTGCCTTTTTGGAAACAATTTTTTATTGGAAATTAATACTTATATGTATATTTACACTTTTAATTAAGCGTGAGGAGGGAGTGTGAGTAGGTCTGTGAAATGACAAAATTATTCTTCTTTAGTTAGAAATTACAATAGAAATAAGGTTTATGCTCACACTTGAATCCATGATTTTAAGCGTGTAGAACTCAATCAATGCTTTTAATATGAGGAACTACTATATATTATATTACACGGATTATTATAGTTTATAGATTCACTATAAGAACAATTGTAAGTACTCGTTGAACTTTTTAGTATGTTTTAATTCTGAACTAGGTTAGTCTTCCCCTCACCTAAGCTTTTTTTTAAAAAGAGAAAAAAAAATTAAGATTCAAGACTAAGGTGCAGTTGAATTAGCAAATGGCTTGGCCTTATATTCACTTAATCTTATGATCCAAGATCCAACTGTTGATGTATTATTATTTTGTATATAAGAGAAATGGTTTATGGTTTATTGGCAATTATGACTCCGATCTAAAATTACTTGCTCCGGAGTTCTAACATTACATTAGTACAATTCATAGGTTGAATCACGAAAATGTACTATCAGGTTTTTTTTGATAATAACACAGAAAAAGAAAGTAAAAACACTTGATTTGAATAAGAAATTAAAAAATAAGTTGAATGAGTAAATGTCCATATTATGATCATTTTATGAGTAAATATCTTTCATCTTTCATAATTTTTTATTCTTCAACAATCAAAGAAAATTTATTTCATGAAAAAGTAACAAAATAAGAAAACATATCTCACATGTCTCAATTTATTTTTCAACTTCTCATAAAAATTAATTTTAATTTTTTTTATATTATTATCAAACGCACCCTTAAAATATATTGTTACGGATATTTCACATATTACAGTAATTGTTTTGTATGTCACAATCATATTATGTTGTAATCATTAATTACCGTCATTATTACAATAATAACATCGTCTTTAATTTTTACGAGTCATGCCTCGATCTAATCATATCTCAAAATTTTTGACTACTTTCCAACAAATTAATCTGATAAGACTAAGTCTGAATGCTTTGTATTATTTCAAAACTTTTGAGTTGGAAAAAGGTTAATTTTTGTTGTCAACCACTAAATATTTTATTTTTGTAATTTTTTATAACATAAGGCATGTGAACTAAAAAGAAAGAGTAAATTATAAACGAGGTCATAAAGTATTGAGTTTTTTCAATTTACTTATTAAATTATTAATTGTTTCAATCTATTTATTTTACTATGCAGTTGTTTTCAATTTATCTATTAAACTATTAATTATTTTGATTTACACACTCATTTATTTATTTGTATCAACGTACCCATTAATTTCTTTACAATCTGTTTAAAATATTGACAAAATTGGACATGTGTGGTTCACATTCAAGATGCCGGAAGACCAATTTTTCCTCCCACATGAACTGCACATGTCCAATTTTGTCAACATTTTAAACGGATTCTAACA
This sequence comes from Lonicera japonica, assembly GCA_021464415.1. Classification (NCBI taxonomy): domain Eukaryota; kingdom Viridiplantae; phylum Streptophyta; class Magnoliopsida; order Dipsacales; family Caprifoliaceae; genus Lonicera; species Lonicera japonica. The sequence goes on along the minus strand of CM038470.1, from coordinate 33,585,364 downwards.
TAATTAATGGTTATATTGAAACAAGACTAAACAGTCCAAATGGTCAATAAACTTTGGATTCAATACCATCATCAAGCTTTAAATGAAATAATTTTAGCCATCCAACTTTAGAGTTAGTACCACTTTATCTATTATGTCCAATTTGGCTGTTAAACTAGACAGAATAAAGTTATATGCGAAGCACATGAACGTCTTCATTTAAGTTTATTTTGATCCTTTTAGTTATAAAATAGCCCAAATTACTATGTTTTATACACTTTATATTTTATTTTAGTGAGAATTATTATAGAAAGGGGGTGTTTTGTTGTAGGAAAGTGATGTATAATACATTGGGTAAATCGAAACAAATGAATAATTTAGTAGGTAAATTGAAACAACTTAATAATTTAGTGAGTAAATCGAAACAACTGATGATTTAGTGGCTAAATTGAAACAATTAAATAATTTAGTGGGTAAATTAAAATAATTAATAATTTAATGAGTAAATTGAAACCAGTTAATAATTTTGTGGCATCTGGTGTAGTTTAATCAAAAAGAAATCCACATATACTATGTGAACTTCAATGTCAACATATTAAATTTAATTAACTATCAACGAGGGCAAAAATAATTTTTCAAAATACAAGAAAAGTGTGCATTAAACTCGAAATACCTGTGATGTTATTGCTATTGCCCCACCTATTTAACTCTTAATTAGTATTAAAGAAAAATAATTAATTCTTAATTTGAGGAGGGCACTATATAGATAACTAATAGGATGAATTTGGTTGTAGACGCTATTTTATAAAGTGTTTTTAATTACTTACACACATTCTTTTTAACATCCTCACACTTATATATATGTATATTTATATATATTTAAACAAAAACTTAATATCATTCATCATATTTAAAATGATAATGAAGAATTATTTTGAGAAAGCTTCCAGATTTCGTAAAGACATAGACTATATCAGAGTTCTTGAAAAAGCACAGGAATATCCAAAATAATTACTTATAAGGCACATTCCGAAACATAAAACTATCAACCATAAAAAGCTTCTCCAAATAGAGCATTCAACAATGTCAAAATACAAATGAAAAGGCAAAAACAAAATGAGAAAACAAATAGAACGGCTTATTACACTAACCATTTTCTTTTACTATACCCGTATGATTTACCCACCCGTACAAAATAAGATGTATTAAAAAGAATAAGAAAAATAAACTTTGGTAAGTATTAAAAAGGAAATTAAGATTAAGGAATATATCAAGTTTATATTAAAGATGAGTTCTAATTTAATTTAAGTTTGTCAATATGATAATCAAGTCCTTATTCCAATTGGTCAAGTGTGTGATTCATCAGATAAGGCATCAACATTCGATTTCTCACTCTCCCACTCCCACTCCCACTCCCTCATCAAACTCCCGGATCTATCACCACTTATATAATAATAATAATAATAATTAAAAAAAAAAAGTTTGCCAGTATGATAAAGAGTAAAGATTAAATGGGGATGGTTTAGGCCCAAGGCCCAAGCCCAATATGAAGAACTTGGTATTTTAATTGTTTACTTTATGTCCTCATCAATTAGGTGGACTTTCATCTGGTCCACAATAAAGTCTAAGGTTTGTTTGAATGACCACTAAATAGTTTAGGCATTTAGGGCCCAACTATATATATTGGAATACTTTGTGCAGTTTATAGATATACTAGCGTATGGACATTATAATATTTAATAATTTTTGATGTTGTGTATAGATTTTAAAAAAATAGAAACATTAAATTGTGTCAACTGTAATGATATATGTGATTTAAATTTATAATTTTATAGAATTTTCAAAAATCTTACTCACGCTTTATATATACAAATAATAATCGTATTGAGTAATCATTTGCATTTTTTGAATGAATGTATATTTAAGGGTGATGTTACATAAAACTCTCTTTTGTAGCTAGAATACCAAAAATTTGAAATAATGTTTTTTTTATAGGAGCGGCCAAAATATCAACTAATTGCTACAAATTATGGATTGGTTTTCCCATTACATAAAATATATGTCAGTGGCAATTTACTGAGCTATAGGTTAAAATTTAGGTTATTTTTTGTTGAGATCAAATGTTAGTAAACTATTTCTAAAAATTTACTCAACCAAAGTTCGTCAAAGGTCAAGTCAGTGGAAAGTTACCAAATCGAATGTCGAAATTTAGCAACGAGATACCAATTTGGTGCTTAAATTTAGAGTGTCATCATATATGTACCATGATCAATAATTTTAAAATTATGGTGTTAAGACTACAATGGTAAAGTCGGGATGCTTCACCCATATGTAACATGTGCTCTTGCATTGTTTCAATCATTTATGCATCACTACATGTACTTACGAGTCTGCAGTCAATAAAATACACGTGGAAATGCGCATTGTTTGTCCTTTATTCAAAAAAAAATTAAAATTAAAAATTTGCACATATTGAAATTTTCTTAAAAAACTTATACACTAAAATTAGATTTAAATAATTCTCTTCATTATTCATGTACCACTTCCTTACTACCTTCTGGCAAAAAACTATTAGATAATCTCTATTGTAACAATGACATGGTATAATAAATGGAAAGAAAATTGGTTAGTCAAATAAATAGTGATTTATTGTATTATTCTAGCTAAAAGAATTGACCATATATACAATTGTTTAATGGTGTTTTATACAACTACTGACTAACACTAGTAAATTATGTGCAACAAAAAATTGGCTAATTGTAACAAATATATTTATACAGGTAACTCAGTTTGAATTTGAGATTCATTGCAACTAGAAATCCTATATAAAATCTGGCTCATACATGGTCTTGCTTCTGTGTTTTCAAGTAAAGCTAAGTTAGCAACATCAACCAAAACCCTAAGTTGCTCAATATTCACAGCACCATTAAGTTTTGGATCCAACATCCCAACCAAAACCTCAACATTGTCACTTTTTCGGCACTCCTCCGTCCACTCAGCCAATGTCGTTGATCCCAACAACGACTTTGATCCCGTGATAAGTTCTAGAAGTAAAACACCGAAGCTGTAAACGTCGCTTTTGGGAGATACTAATCCCTTGTTTAGGTAATTTGTATCCACGTACCCTAAAGAGCCTTTTATAGTTGTTGGGGTCTGTGCAGTTTGAGGGTCGTGGCCTAATTTGCATAGCCCAAAATCGGCGAGCTTTGCTCGATGTCGCTAGTTAGGAGAATGTTGGAGGATTTTATGTCTCTGTGGATGACTGGAGGGTCTGCCACTGAGTGGAGATAGTCGAGGGCATGGGCGATATCGAGGGCAATGCTTAGGCGTGTTTGCCATGAAAGTGGTCCTAAGGATTTACCTTCGTCGGTGTGCATTCTATCGAATAGGCTCTTGTTGGGGACGTACTCCAATAATAGTAGTTGTTCACCTGTTTCATTTGTAGAGGAAGAAATTAATTTCATTTTGCTAGTATATTAAGTGCTACTGTAGTTTGAATATTCAACTTTTTCATATTAGGTTGAGGATTTTTTTTTTTTTCTTTTAAAGACTAATGCTTTGTTAAAAGAAAATTATTTTGTAAATATTTAGTGCTCAATCTGTTTTTTTTATCTTCTTCCAAATTAAAAAATTTCACGTACAAAGTTTGAGATTTTCAAAAGAATTTCAGCTATCCCAAACTCTCATGAAAAGTTAATTTGACATATGAATCTTAGAAATTTCACGAAACACATAATTAAAATGAGTACTTAATTGGCTATGCTGTTGGGAGTGCAATTAGTTTTTAGTGAACGGAAGCTCTTCGAATATGGATACCCAAAATATCATTTTCCATAGATGAAAAAATAAGAAATAAAGAAGAAAAAGACGCGAGGGTTTAATCAGTGGTTTAGAACTTGACCTTATATTGAATGATCCATGGTTTGAGCCTACACCTCAATCTGTTTGATTTAAAAAAAAAAGGTTTGCTTTGATTTTGAAAAATTTTAAAAAAAAATAATTGAAAACACTACTAATTTTTATGAGAAGTTGAAAAAAATAAAAATGATGAGATTGAACATGCATATTATTTGGCCTAATTACCTTTCTCCAAGCAAAAACCCAACAAGCCAACTAAATTAGGATGAGAAATCCTCAACAAAATAGAAACTTCATCCATGAACATCTTCTTGCTACCACCTCTCTCCTCCATCACTCGCTTGACCGCACCTAACCTCCCATCGCTGAGCTCAGCCAAATACACAAACGATGTGGCCCCCACCCCAATCCGAACCCTAAAATCGTTTGTTGCAACCTTCAACTCCTCAAGTGCATAAGTCCTTATAACACTACTACTAGAATTACAACAAATAATAGTAGTACTAGGAGTAGCGTTCGATATATCCTTGTGTATTTGAACATCAACTAGGGTTATTTCACTTGTTGTTTTGGTTGGAGGGCCTTTTTCTTGATCTTGAGGGTGATCTAAATGAAATGCCCACTTTCTTAGAATGATGGTGAAAATGATAATGAGGATTATTGCACCAATGATCCAAAAGTTTCTTGGGTTTGAGGTGGAGAATCCAAAGAACCACATGATGGTGGTGGTGTTTGTTTTTTGATGATTTTAATGTTTAATTAGTTTCATATATATGTGATGGGACTATTTTAGATAAAAAGAAGAGTTGGTGAGGAAGTTTTAAAGATTCCTTCATTTGTTGTTCAAATTTCAAATGTTTACTTGCTCATTAGGACTTGGACCTTAATTAGGAGACTACTTGTGTGTTTGTGTTTGTATTTGTGTGTGTGTGTGTGTGTGTGTGTGAGAGAGAGAGAGAGAGAGAGAGAGAGAGAGAGAGAGAGAGAGAGGTATGGAGAGTGTTTAGAAGATCCATTGTTTTGGAATCAAGCTTACAGAGGTGAAATGGACTTAAGGGTCTTCAATTTGTCTTAATTAAGTTTTTGACCTTCTAGATGTAGAATTTTTTAAGTAAAGCTCATTGAATCTGGATGAAGTTCCAAAAGTAATGGTCTAGTTAATTGGTCTAACAAATTAAGATGCTACTTTTCCAATAATGTTTATGGTTCTATCTTCAAAAATAATTTAATTTTTTGCTTTGGTTGGGAGAAAAATTTTGACATGTTTCTTGGACATGTGGTTAGTCTTAACAATTTTATAAAAAAAAATAAGCCCATGTAAAACAATTTAGAAGAATTCAAGCCTTTCATTAAACCATCTCAAATTTATTGGCGATCCCCAAAAAGTATCACTTTGTTTTTGGAACTTTTTAGAGAAATAATAATATTTTTAATATATTCAATGATTAATAATGTAACTTATTTTCTAATTAATTATTCTACTTTATACATAATTTTTTTTCTTAAAAATAGAATTGGCCTTGGCCATAAGCAGCTCAAACAATCGCCTAGAGTTCTCTCAATGGTAGGGCCCTATTTTTAAGGCCTTTTAGCTGGTTTAGACCCAATTATTCAAGTCCCATATTTTTTAACCTCCTTTATATAGTTTAGCCCAAGTCAATAAAAATTGCTTCAGTTTATTTTAACTAGACTCAATAAAGTATACACAGTGCATGTACATGCACTACACCATTTCTCGCTAACTAGCACGCTTATTTGGCACGGTTGTTTACCGTGCCAAAATTTGGCAGGTATTGACACGCATTTGGCACGGATTAAGGCCGTACTAATTTGGTACTGCTCGTTACAGTGCCAAAAGCGTACCGATATGCGTCTCCTCTTCCAACCCTTTGACCAAATCTCCCACCCACTTGAAAAGTTAATTTTGAATTATTTGAAGCTTCCCGCCATAATTTTGTAAACTTTTTGAAAAAAATTTAAAATTCAATCCAATTTTTTTAAAAAAGTAAAATCATAAGGAAATAAATTATTTTTTATTTTTTAACTTTTTTCGAAAAAAATTGAAATTTATGTCTAGTACCTAAATCCCATTTTTCTTGAAATAATTCTATTTTGACTCTTATGTATTATTATTTTGAAAATTTTATATGTTATATTATATTTTATTTTAAATATACTACTTACATTTTGGAAACATGTACAATTAAACCTTTTGATAACTAATATTCAATAACTTAATGATTCCACTATTAAAATATTTTTTTTTGAGGAACAAAGTACGTAATGGATATTTTTTAAATTTGTAATTATAATTTTCAAAAATGCTATTTTATACTACTCATTATTATACTAAAATTAAATTTAATACTAGTTATACTACAACACGAAAACTTTTCAGCTTGTCAATTGATATAGATAAGTAAAGCAATTCTATCTTACATATATCTTTAATTTATAGCAAAATTAAAGTAATTAGTCACATAGAGTCACCAATGCAGTTAAAATAAATAATTGTATATCTTTTAGCGGGAAAATACATAATTGTAATCTTAATAGTAGCACATGGTGTACCCTTGGTGAGAGTTTATATTTTTAATCTAACATTGAAAATTACTACAAAATGATGTTAACTGAGAGATATGAAGAACACATTCATTAATCACTGTACCAAATGCATCTTCTTAATGTAAGTAATTACTAAGAATCATATTACACGCATATAGAGTGTGTCATTATACTAATATCTATACTTACTATATATTAAACATGTCTAGGATTTTTGATATGTACACACTGCACAAAATTATCAAACCAATCCAATCTAACCTTAACTAAAAATGACACTTGTCTCTATATAATTGATTATTATTATACACTAGGTTATTAATATAGACCGGGTTGCACCTAATTATTTTACATATATAAAAGAACCTAACAAGTAAACCCTAATTTATTTATCTTTTATTTAATTTACTAATGAATTAGATTTTAATATGGAATTACTTAATTTAGATTTTTATTTTAGTAATGGAAGGAACTTTTTATTTATATTTTCTTCATCATTATGAAGTTGATTGAATTTGTTTTGAATGTTATTAAAATTTAAATATAATCCTATGTGTACAAAAGACGTTGGTTTCGAACCATTCCAATGACAAATTGGATTGGATTTTGAAATCAAGTCGGATTGAATTGGATTAATTAGTGAATTGTAATAAATATATTGGTTTCAAAGCGATACATATCCGTAATAAAAACAAGATATTAGCATCTTATTGGCTCATTAGATCTTAAAGTTAATAAATTCTTTAAAACGAAATACCGTAAAAATCTTTATGATATTCTATAAAACCTCCATTTAGTTATAAAAAAAATAAAAAATCGGCCTTAACTTTGGCCAATTATATAATTATATATAGTAATAGCCTCTACACTGTAGTAAATTATAGACATGGTTGCTTGTAGGGATGTTACGATTAATTTAAAAATTGACTGACCTGACTAAACCGGTCTATAAATACCTGGAAGAAAAAAACAAAAAATAAATAAACCAAAACTGAATGATTCGATCTAGGTTCAGAACTAGCTTGTTTTGAACTGAACTAAATTATAAAAATAGACACAAAATCACGTCATTTTAGAGTGTGAGGTGGTGTTTGGTTAAAATTTTAAAATTAAGTTTTTGAAAATTTACTTCACACTGTTTAAAATTTTGAAAGTCAACTTTACTTCACACTGTTTAAAATTCACATCACTTTAATTTTTCTCTCATAAAATTTTTAAAACACCATAAATTTAAATTCAAAAATTAGAATTAGATAAAAAAAATTATATATTTGAAATCTACTCATCGAGATCTAAAAATAAGATTTATTGCGACTATTTTTAGAATTTTTTTCATAATTTTTTTTAAATTAGTTGAAAAAACTCAAAAAAATTAAATTCATTTTTCAACCTATTTTCACAATTTCCAAAAAATTATTTAAAAAACATATTTTAAAATTTCAACCAAACCAAACAAACCTTATATTTTTTTTTTTTTATCTAAGTCTAGTTTTAACCCTAACAAAACAATACTCCTCAGACTTGCCTTTTTTCTCTCTTCCGCCGTTTCTCTCTCCCTCTCTCTACTCCACCCCCAAATCGACTTGAGGTCCCGTACTCACTTTCCGCCGACCACCTTCCGCCGACCACCGACACACTCACACAACCCCCAAATCGACTTGAGGTCAATCTTCTCTCTCTATATAGCAATGTGTTGTCCCGTACTACCGTAGTTTTAGATCTATATATATATATGCACGCCGTTTTTGATTTAGTTGTTGTTTTCGGCCTCTCTCTATCAAAGGCACGAACGAACGAACAAACGCCAAGCGCTAGAGCCTGTGGCTACTTTTTAATCAGGTAAGAAGAGAGAATCTTTATGACTAAAGCCAATGATGCTTGGAAGAAGTTAAAATCAAGGCTAAGAAGAGAGAACTTTGTGGGTAGTGATGTTACTAAATGGAAGGAAAAAGTCCCAGATTTAATTAAAAGTGAAGATTGGGAGAAATTTTGTGATAATGAGGATACGGAAGCCCAACGACTACTAAGAAAGCGGAATAAGGATATTAAAGATAACTGTGAGCAAAAGACCACCCATAATACGGGTCGTCATGGATATGCTCGAACAGCCGAGATATGGGAACAAACACATGGGCGCCCACCTAGTCGTGCAGAATTATGGTTGGATAGTCATAAGACAAAAGAAGGGGTATACGCGCCACATGATGAGAATTTTGCGGTTCGTTCTTCTTTAAATGTTAATTTTATTTGTCTAACATATAACTTGTTAAAATGTAGTATAAATATGATTTTTGTCTATATTTGCAGAATCAAATCAAGTTACTTTTGAAGGTATTTCAAGAGAAGGGTGAGAAGGAAACCTTGGATAGTGGTCCCATTTATGAAGTATTTGGGAAAGATTCAAGAGGAAGAGTGCGTTGTGTCGGCTCTAATATTTCTAGAAAAGCCATGTTGGCTTCGGCATTTGCACGTGAAATGCTTGCTGAAGTTAGCATGAAAGATAATGGTTGCGAGGCGAAAGTGGACAACCTTACGGAAGAAGTTGAGCGAATGAAGTCGGCATTCACACAATTTATTGAAGACTTTAAAAGTGGAAAATTTGTGAGTGTTGGACACAACTTTGAAAATTCACGTACAACCGAAACTCCTACTTTTGAAAATCCTTTAAGTGTCCCTCATACTCGCTTAACAACTCAATCTCAAGTTGGAGACGATGAGATAAATTGCAACATACTTTCTTACAAGAGTGAAATTGTCGGGCGTGGTAGGAAATTGAATATTGGGGCCGTCACCGAGGTGCATGGTCATAAATTGAAACTTAGGGAAGTTAAAGTTGTACTTGATAAAATAGTAATGCCTAACCATTCATTGTGGGGTGGACAACAAGGATGTGCTACCACATTGGAAGATGTAGGTGTTGGTGGGATTATGTATTGGCACGATGACTTTCTTCCTTGCATTGATGATTAGATGCATTAGTAAGTTTAGGGTTCTTTTTGCCTTCAATTAAAGTTTGGGGGTGCTAATATATATTTTTTGGAATATCTACTTGCATATACTAAGTGGCAAGGGGAGGTTGCTAACTAATGGTGGAAAAACATTTGGAGGTTTTTTTTGTCTTAAACTAATGTTTGGGTTTTTTTGGTCTTTAGCTTGCTATCAAATGTAAACCTCAATATTATGCAATCTAGTACAAACTTGTAATTTAGGAAGACATAATCTCATCAAATGACTTTGTTTTGTGAAGTTAATATAATATTCTTCCTTACTTAGTTATATTGTGATGTATTTGTATTTATTGTGGTTTTTTTAAATTTAATTGGGTGTGATTGTATTTATTGTGAAGCAATTGTATTTTGTATGGTTTTTTGTTGGATGTTTGAATACTATGCAACAGGGGGAAAAAATTAAAAGCAAATACAACAGGGAAAAACTGGAAACCAAAAAAACAGGCAGTAGCTGCATAATTTAATGGTCATTTTGGCACGGCTTAGAACCGTGCCAAAAACGTTCTAGATTTAATTAGTGTTTAGATTTTCGGCAGTGCCATAACTGTGGCAAAAAGGTGCCTTCGCAGTGCCAAAACAGTTCCAAAAAGGTGCCTACGCAGTGCCTAAACCGTTCCAAAAGTGTGCCTATGCAGTGCCACCAACGATATCTTTATATCATTGCTATGATGACACGTGGAAAATCATCGAGATGACACGTGTCATAATATTGGCACGGTAGCTATCCGTGCTATAGTGGTATCAAATTTGGTGAAATTGGTACGCGTTGACCAAAAAAATGTACGAATTAAGCACGGTGTGAAGCCGTGTTAAATAAATTGGTACGGCCTTATTTGGCACGGCTCGGAGCCGTGCTAAAGGTGGTCTGGCACGGAGTAGGACCGTGCCAGTTAGCGAGTTTTGGTGTAGTGATGCTTGATTTCTACGTACACATAAATTTAACTTAGAATAAAAAGGATAAACAAAAAAAAAAGGATGTAACTTAATGGTTACGATCATTCTTAGTAAAAAAGAGGAGTTCAAATCTTGGCTTAGCATGTTCTTATCTACACTAATAACAATACATACAAAATAGGAAAATCTCAAAAAAATGGTGTTATAGCCGAATCTATAGACTTCCGGTATATATATACATTAGACATATATGATACATTGTTATTAATATCACGTGTTATTAATAACAGTGATGTCATGAGTTCTAAGATTCCCATTTATATATTCTTATTCAAAACAATAACGTTCAAGGTAAAATACGTACATGACAACAACGTTAGGATCATTCTTAGTGAAAAAGGGGAGTTCAAATCTTGGCTTAGCATGTTTTTATCTACACTAATAACAATACATGCAAAATAGGAAAATCTCAAAAAAATGGTGTCATAGCCGAATCTATAGAGTTCTAGTATATATATACACTAGACATATATGATAAATTGTTATTAATATCACGTGTTATTAATAACCGTGATGTCATGAGTTCTAAGATTCCCATTTATATATTCTTATTCAAAACAATAACGTTCAAGGTAAAATACGTACATGACATATAATTTGGAATGATCCGCTTTCCTAATGTGAAATTTATAGTATCAACAAATAACTCCCTTGCTAACCAGACTAACCCTCATGGGTTGTCTTTCTTCAACCTTGGGTTCTCTCTTTTCTCTAAATTCTCTTCCTTCTCCAACTTTCATTGTTTCAACATTTCTCTGGTTGATGGCACAAATTGGACATAAGGACCTCGTCGCTTCGATAAGAGGAAGAAATCATCTTATGTGATTCTTTAGATGAGTTGATTAAAGCATATATTTTATTTTATTTTTAGTGAAATCATCTTTTAGATTTTGTTTTAACTGAACTCGGTAAGACTTGAAATAGAAAATTTCCTTTTTGTAAAATTTCAAATGTTGCTGGTATATGTTTTATTTTTTTACAAACTTAATTGTTGGTGTACTTTAGGACCGGCCTTGAGTTTTGAGGGGATCTAGGCGAATTTTTGTTTCGAGGCCTTTGTATTTTGTATGTTCATGTAATATAGGTGCACAAATAAACTTGCAAAAAAAAATCATATAGCAATAACATTTGAAAATTAATAAAAAGAATAATTAAAGTTTTTCATTCATATATAATTTAGTCAAAAAAAAACCCTAAAAGATAGAGTTATAAATAAATAAAAAAACCAACCTCAAATCACTCATTATAAACGTAATTAAGTCACTGTGAACCAAAATAACCAAAAGATATAGATCGAGAAATTAGAGGAATGAGGAAATATAGAAAGTGTTGTGTGTTATGAATACAAAATGAAGTGTTAAAAGAATACGAAAACTTTGCTAAAAAAAAGGAATATATTAAGTGAAAATCTCGTTCAAGAAAACTAATAAATATTTTTTGTTCTGAGACCCTTTTGTATTTTTTTATATTTATGTGTACAATAAACTCACCAAAAAACCCGTATAGTAATGACATTTAAAAAATTATAAAGAAAGTAATTAAAATTTCTTAATCATATATAGTTTGATATAAACAAAAATTAAAAAATATAATTTTTATTCAAGAAAAACAAAAATCAAACTTCGGCTTGGTAAGTACTTTTTTTTTGGTGTATTACCAGGCAATATCTGAGCCAGCTTTCGCGCACCTCGACTAATCCTTCTTCGCAGTTTGGATCATTTTACTGCTGGCCATAGAATGTTTTTACAGACTGCTGGCCATAGAATGTTTTTACAGTTGTCAGGGTTGGACTTGGAGAGCTCCCAGTCGATCCGAGAACTAAACTCAAGACGGTAACTGTTGGGCCAAGTTTAATGATTTTGGTAAGTATTTAAAAGGGAAAAAAACCACATAATAATAACATAGTCTAAACAAAACACCAGGTTTGTGCGCATGAGCCCACACTGGCTTGTACTGTATTTCAATCACGCTAACATTTCCGCTGCGTAGGGGACTCTTAATGATCTCATTCAACGTTAAATGGTTTTAACACATACCGTACATCTATACTCTATATTTATTTATTTATTTTTATATATAAAAGTACGAATAATTTAAATCTTTTTTTTTGTTGTTGAGATAAAAATACTTTTAATTTTAAACACAATGTTTTAAGATTTACAATTAAAAAAACCCAACAAAACTTAATATATTATTGTAATATTAGTATTCTAAATAAATTTAAATTGTACTTTATTTGATTAAACTAATTAAACAAATTAGAGTTATATTAGTATTAGTATTTCAAATAGTGTATAACTCCATATATTTTTATGAGTTTGTGTTGAATTAAGTATTTTTCAAAACTCACCGCAAAAATATATATATTTAATAAATCGTATTAAAATTATAAAGCTATGTAATATTAACTTTTAAATCATCAGGCTATACAATCAATTATTTATATGAATGTTATATTATTTTGTGATACTGTACATAATAATCTACATACGTTTAATATAATTAACTATCTACCAATTCTAAAAATTTATTAAAAATATGTTACTCCATTATATATCTAATCATTTTTTATAATGTATATATAACATTTTTATATAGTTGATCGATTTTATAATTTTCTTATAATTATTAATTAAAATTTAAACTTGATAGTAAGCTTTTGCTTATTTGTAATTATTTTTATTTCATACCGATTATTCAATTCTTACTATGTGTGTATTCATTAATAGACTTAATCAATTACCTTTGTTAAGCACTAAAACCACGTGCAACACACGTGCACAAAACTAGTATATATATAAGGCAACAAAAAAATCAAGGGCCCTAGAACATTGGGAGCTTTAGGCAACGGCCTGAGCCACCTATGCCCAAGGCCAACGGCTGTCACTACAAGAATTTTTCCTTTATATGACTGTTTTTAAAATTAACTTTATGTCAGTTTTGAAGAAAGAGTCATTTAAGGTATTTTTTTTGGTTTTTATGACTGTTTTATGGGAAAAAGTCATTTTTGTTTATTTTTTATGACTCTTCCAGATTAATTGTCATGTATTTCCAGTAACTTTATGTCAATTTTATCAAAAAAGTCTAAAAATAAATAATTTTTTTTGTTATTTTTATGATTTTTTTTTGGAAAAAGTCATTTTTGTTTATTTTTTTATGACTCTTCCGGATTAATTGTCATATATGTCTAGTAACTTTATGTCAATTTTATCAAAAAAGTCATAAAAGATAAAAAAATTTTGTTATTTTCATGGATGTTTTCTGAAAAAGGTTATCTTTATTTATTTTTTATAACTATTTTGGCGTTAATACTTATACATTAGCCATAAGTTACTTTTGAGAAAAGTATTTTAAAGTTAATTTTATGTTCATTTTTGACAAATATAATTATAAAAGGTAAAAATATTCTAGTGTTATGAGAATTTTAAAAATTTGAGTTATATATATATTAAATAAGAAAAAAGGTTTAGATGTGTATTTTTAAATACTGAATGGAAAAATGTTTTAAATTAAAGTGAAGTCTTTATGGTGTGAGGAAAAGGAGAATTGTAGTAATAAGAAATAAAATTAAATAATAACCATACAATTATAATGGTTCTGTTTGGTAGGGTGGTGGTGTGCTTCTTGTTGTGTTGATTGCATGTTGATGTTAAGGTCCTAAGATCAAGTCCCGCAAGCATTAGTTTTTATTTTCCTTTTGAAAGTGATATATATGACCTTTTTTGTTTTTAACATAAACTTTTTGTAACTCTCAATCTTATAACATTTTTTAACTACTAGAAAAACAGTCACAAATAAACTTTTGTGACTCTTTTTAAAAATCATAAAAAGGTTAAATTTTTGTAGTGTGTGTACTTATGTGTGTGATGATGATGATGATGATGATGATGAATATACAAATAGACTTGAGACAAAATTTAGGTTAAGGGTGCTCCTTAGAGAGAGAGAGAGGGAGAGAGAGAGAGAAGAAGAAGAAGAAGAAGAAGAAGAAGGATTTATCAATTTGAAAAGGCAAATAATACTTATTTTTTCCAATGTGTAAAAAAGATTCACTTTTTAATTTCACAGAATCACTCCAGTATACCATATGTATTTAAGTTGACTTTGTTCAATGAAGAATCCCTAACCAATTCTACTTTGTATAGAGTACTTTTGACTTTCGAAATATGCCTGTAGTCTCAATTTTATTCTAATATTTAAATTTGAGCGCATTAAACTCAAAAGTTTTTGACTTAGACGTTTTATATCTTTCTTTCTTTTATTTAAAAAAAAAACCAATCTTTTTTTTTAAAACCTCAAAATTTGGAAATTGTTCCAATGTAGTCAAATTAATAAAAGCCATTAAATTGGTTACATAATTAACATGTGTGGCCGTATAAATTTATTTTCTGCATTTTTTTTAACCTCAATGTGGCTGTTGCTAAATTTGGAAAAGTGTTTAACTTCAAAGTTAGACATTAAGAAAATTGTATATATGTTCACTAATATCATACAAAAAAAATATTAAAGTCCCAAATTAAATATTTTTTATCTTAGGGATGGCAATAGGCCAGACTTTACTGAACCCTAATAAATTAAATAAATTAGCATAGATAGAGATGAGAGCTGTTAAGATGGGCCATTTTGCTATCACTATTCATTCACAGGTACAACAACAACAACAACAACAAAGCCTTTATCCCACTAAGTGGGGTCGGCTACATGGATCAAACGACGCCATAGTGGCCTGTTGTGAATCATATCTATAGTGAAACCATTTGCCTCTAAATATTTCTTAATAGTTTCACCTATAGTTTTTCTCGGTCTTCTTCTGCCTCTAACAATTAGGCTTCCCTCCATATGATCAACTCTCCTTACCACGGCATCTACTGGTCTCCTCCCTACATGCCCAAACCATCTAAGTCGAGATTCAACCATCTTTTCTGTAATAGGTGCCACCCCAACTCCCTCTCTGATGGTATCATTCCTGATCCTATCTCTCCTATTTTTGCCACTCATCCATCTCAACATTCTCATCTCAGCTACATTAAGTTTATTCTCGTATTGGCTTTTGACCGCCCAACACTCAGTCCCATACAACATCGCTGGTCTAACCGCAGTACGATAGAATTTTTCTTTTAACTTGAGTGGTACTTTTTTATCACATAACACACCCGAAGCTTTCCTCCATTTCAACCACCCTGCTTGAATCCGGTGGTTTACATCTCCCTCTATCTCCCCATCTTCTTGTATAATGGATCCAAGATACTTAAACCGAGTGACTTGTGGTATGACATTGTCCCCAACTTTTACCTCTAAGTTAGGAGTGCTCCGCCTTTTACTGAACTTGCATTCTATATATTATGTCTTACTTCTGCTTAAACGAAAGCCATGCGCTTCTAAAGTTTGTCTCCAAGTTTCCACCTTCCCATTTAGCTCTTCTCTGGACTCACCCACTAGGACAATATCATCTGCAAATAGCATACATCGCGGTGCTGGCTCTTGAATGTGTTCCGTGAGTACATCTAAGACCAAGGTAAACAGATAAGGGCTCAAAGCTGACCCTTGGTGTAGTCCTATAGTTATAGGAAAATCTTTAGTGGACCCACTATGTGTTCTCACAGTAGTCTTAGCTCCCTCATACATGTCCTTGATAACATGAATATAGGCAATTCTAACCCCTTTCTTCTCTAGGGCTTTCCATAAAATCTCTATTGGTACCCTATCGTATGCCTTCTCCAAGTCAATGAAAACCATGTGTAGGTCCTTTTGATCCCTCCAATAATGCTCCATCAAACGCCGCAACAAGTAAATTGCTTCCATGGTCGACCTTCCGGGCATAAAACCAAATTGATTATCTAAAATGCTGGTTTCCTTTCTTAGTCTCCGCTCAATCACCCTTTCCCATAACTTCATAGTATGACTCGTGTGTTTAATCCCCCTGTAATTGGCGTAATTTTGTATATCCCCCTTATTCTTATAAATCGGGATTAGGGTGCTTCTCCTCCAATCTTCCGGCATCTTCTTTGATCTCAATATCTCGTTGAAAAACCTTGTGAGCCAACCAATGCCTTTATCACCTAGACCCTTCCAAGCCTCAATAGGTATACTATCTGGCCCAACTGCTCTACCACTATCCATTCGTTTCAATGTTTCTTTCACTTCCTTTTCTTGAATTCTGCGATAAAAGGTGAAATTTTGGTCACCCTCTCGCATGTCCAGCTCATCTCCACATGCTAGAATCTCATAACCTTCATTAAATAATTTGTGAAAATAATTCTTCCATCTCTCTTGTATGTCTTGTTCCTTAACTAAAACTTTACCTTCTTCGTCCTTAATGCATCCCACTTGATCCAAGTCTTTTGTCTTCCTCTCACGACCCTTAGCTAGTCGGTAAATAGCTTTTTCCCCATCTTTGGTGCCTAAAGATTGGTATAATCCTTCAAAAGCTTTAGTCCTCGACTCACTCACCGCCTTCTTGGTCTCTTTCTTTGCTTCTTTGTAAGATTCCCAATTTTCCGCATTCTTACATAAAGACCAAGCTTTAAAGCATTTCCTTTTTACCTTAACTTTATCTTGTACACTATTATCCCACCACCAAGATTCTTTATCCCTAGGTCCACATCCTCTTGATTCACCGAGCGTCTCTTTAGCTATTTTCCTGATCCCCTCGGCCGCCTTGTCCCACATATCATTTGCGCTTCCGTGTGCCTCCCAAAACCCTCCCTCCAGCACCTTGTGTTGAAAGATCCTTTGTTTTTCACCCTTCAAATGCCACCATCTAATCCTTGAAACCTTACCTTGGCCCTTTCTCTTTCCTTTCCCCTTAATTCGTATATCCATCACAAGGACTCTATGTTGGGTAGTCAAGCTCTCTCCAGGTATGACTTTACAATCCAAACAACTCTTTTTATCTCCTTTCCTAAAGAGGAAGAAATCTATCTGAGAGCATGTTGCCCCACTCTTATATGTGATGAGATGCCCTTCCCGCTTCTTAAAACATGTATTGGCAACCGTAAGATCATGAGCAGACGAGAAATCAAGGATAGATTTTCCCTCTGTATTTACCACCCCAATGCCATAACCTCCATGCACCCCCCTATAGTTTTCAGAAGAACTCCTTACGTGCCCATTCAGATCCCCTCCTAGGAAAATCTTTTCTCTAAGTGGTATATCCTGGATCAAGCCTTCCAAGTCCTCCCAAAATTTTATCTTGAGGTGTTCTTCACACCCGACCTGAGGTGCATAAGCACTGATCACATTAAAAGTGTCTTGCTCCACTACAAATTTTAGGGCTAGGATCCTATCTCCTACCCTCTTTACATCTACAATGTCCTTCTTCCACCATTTGTTGACAATTATACCCATTCCATTTCTCGATTTAACCTTGCCAGTGTACCAGAGCTTAAAACCCGAAGTGTCTAATTCCTTTGCCTTAGCTCCAACCCACTTATTTTCTTGAAGGCACATGAAATTGATCCTCCTCCTGATCATTGTGTCAACTATTTCCATAGATTTTCCTGTAAGTGTGCCTATATTCCAAGTCCCAAAACGAATCCTCCTCTCATGAACTAGCTTCTTTACCCGCACCCGTTCACAGAGATGCGGGAACCCTTGCTTATTTTTCACTGCATCCAGGCGGCGATGCAACGGCCCTTGCTCATTTGTCACTGCACTCGAGCGATATAGCGCGTTGCTTCTGGGCAACGACTTAGCATTAACAGTATTATATCGTTTGTCCATGTCATAAAGATTCGACTTAGTTTGACGTTCGCTGTCGACTGCCTAACACAACCCTCCTCCTTTTTCCGGGCTTGGGACCGGCAGCATTGAAGTAACACTGGCAGTGTTCTAAAAATCGGATTAAATCGGGGATAAATCGGCGATTTATCGGAAATCGGCGAGTTGCCGATCGGATTATCCATAATCGGCTCAAAATATCGGCAGCGGAGAAATCGGCAATTTATCGCCGATTTATCACGATAACTCGTGATCGGCGATAAATTGATTTTTTTTTTTTAACGTTTCCAAATTAAATGACATCGTTTACGCCCCCAAACCCTATTCGTTTTCTATCCTCACTCGACAACTCCCACACCAATAGAACTCGCCGTTCCTCTCTCTCTATCTCTCAATCTCACAGTCTCACTCTACCTCGCCGTTCGCCGTTCGTCTCTCTCTACCTCGCCGTTCGTCTCTCTCTCTCTCACTCGACCTCGACCTCGCCGTTCCTCTTTCACAGTCGACTGCTCTGTTTCTCTCCGCTGCTCTCTACCTCGCCGTTCATCTTTGTTTTTAACCTTTTATTAATATATTAATGTCCATTTTACTACTATTATGTTTTATTTATCATATTGTTACATAATATATTATTTAAAATACTATTTATATGGTGAACAGTGCATATCCGATTTTTTCCGATTTATCCCCGATAAATCCCCGATAAAATGAAAAATCCCCGCTCCCCACCTTGCCGATCGATTTCCGATTCGCGATTTTTAGAACATTGAACACTGGCGGAGTTATTCATTCACAGGTACATATAAAAATAAATATTTAAATTTTTTGATTTACCCTATTATTATTATAACAATATTAATGTAAGATCAATCGATCCTTGGACAAGTTGCTCACAATTTTAATTGAAATGGCTAAACACAGTTGATCAATGAAAAGGGAATAAGAGCGAAACAATTACATGCACAAGAAAAGGATTCAAAAGTGTTTCTTATCTGATAAACCAATTCTGGAAATCCGGCCGATCTCGAGCACTGCATTTGCTCGGCATGATATCCATTCTTTATAGAGATCGTCTTTAATTAGTACATTTGATCATCTCTTTTAATTTTAACCTCTCTCAATTATATAATTTTTTTAAATTTTAATTGTGAACATGTAGTACTATTGGTTTATAAAAGTAATGTGTTTTAAGAAAAAATATTGAAGTTTGTAAAAGATCATTTATATTTTTTTAAAAAAACCTAAAAGAAGAATTAGGCCGTAACTACTTTTGACACTCATTAAATTTACATTAGAAAAATTGTGTAAAACGATCTCCATGTAAGTTATATAGAGAAAATAAGTTTAGAGAGAGAATGGATTACAATATTTAACTTTGTTAATTTGTGAGACAAGATAGCTAAACTGACTCAGATAGTTTTTAAACCATAACTTTTGGGCGGTATTATTTACACTCCTCAAATGTGTTACAAACACTTCCTTGAAGAATTTAACTAAAAACACATTTTAATACTACCCTTATTTGTCACAAACACCTCCCTCCATTGCCTAATGTTAAGTGAGTGCTTAGCAACGCACTCTCCCCATTTGAGTCAAGTTTATGTGAGTGCATTCACCTCTTATTAGGTGGACCTTATTTGAAAAATACTCTATTACTTCATTGCGCAAGTTCTTACTAATAAACTCTCTCCAAGTGAGCCGGGTGTATCTGACTGCACTTGCTTCTCATCAAGTAAGTCTTATGGGTAGTGATAATAAATTTACCTTAAGAGTGTTATTGACAAGGAGTGCTTCTGACAAATATGGAAGACGTAAATAACACTGCCCTAACCTTTTCCTTCAAACTCCGAATCATGAGTTTCTTGAGCCCATTGCAAGAATAATTTCGAGAGTTATAACTTTGTAGTTCAACACTTTTTTAAATTTGGCAATCACAAAATTTGAAATTGCGATACAAAATCTCACCAGAAAAGTCGAACAATTGGACCATATTGGAACCATTTTCAAACTTTGGGGTTTAATGTGCCCAAATCTAAATATTGGAGACAAAAGTAAGACTAGCAACATACTTCGAGAATAAAAAATGTTACTAACTCACCTTTAGAGTTGTCCCTTTTTATTAATTGGTGCCTAGTTGTTTAACAATTAAAAGTAATTCCGAAAAAACTGTTAGAAATAAAATTACGTATATATAAAAAAATAAAATAGTTCAAATATCAAAGATATTCTAAATAATACTAAAAAAATCAAAATTTCTGAATCATCTAGTTTGGTTTTGATTTCGTATTTTCAAAAACTAATAACCAAAATACCAAAAACCAAAAATATCGAGCATTATAATTTTAATTATGGTATAAGTCACTTACCGAAGTAAATCGATCAAATTTCATGTCTAGTGTGATTTAAAACAATTAATTTATGTTGACAGATTCAATCCTTAGAGACATTCATCGTTTTTCAGTTGACTTTGGCTAACGATGGTGGCTACTACTGCTTAGTACTTACCCATGTTCTTCAACTCATTTAAAACTACCACTCCCTTACATTACATTACATTTCATTTCATCTTCCTCATATAAGTACATACATATACAATTAATTCACCCAATCAGAGTCCATCCTTGAAGATATATTAAAGATCAAGAATACAAAATATTGGAAATACTTAAAAGTATTTCCATTATACAACTTATACTCATATACAAGTAACGTGCTAATTTCACAAAACTATCTGATCAAATAAGGTTCAACCTTATACAAAGTTGATAATGGGCATTTATACGTAGTATATTAATGATCACCGAAGGACTCAACTTTATGAGCCCTTACACGCAGTTAATCTAATGAATTTTCTATATGGTATTAATTAATTAAATTTTCTTTTACTAAAATCACATGTATATAGTAAATGAAATACAATATAATATTAATATGTGGGTATTAAATGAATGGAAGGGTTAAAGTGAGACTTTATAAACAGTTTGAGGGGTTAAATGGAATTTGTTTTAGTCGAGGGGACAAAGTTAAATTGATCCAATAATTGAAGTGCCATTTATGTAATTTATGTATTTAACTTTCTGAATTGCACCTTTCGATCAATTAGTGCCCAGTTGTTTAAAACAAATAAAAAATTTACGTTGACAGATTCAGTCCTGATACACATTCATCAATCTTCAGTTGACTTTTGCTGTCGATGATGGCTGCTACTACTACTTACCCAGTTTCCGCAATACATTCACAATCAATTCGCCCAAATCAGAGTTTCTTCTAGGGTTTTCCTTTTTCCCTTCAAGAACCACAAATTTTCATAATGAGGATCTTGAGAATTTGAATTTTTTTGAAAAACGCGGAGTTTTTCAGATGGCTTGGAACAATCCATTTAAAGAGTTTGCTAATTCCAAGCCACTATTTTTGACGATCTACGCTACTGTGATAATAGGAATCATCTTCTCTTCGTTCTATGTTTTCTCTGCTATTTACTCTCCTCAAACTACCTCCAGTTGGCGCCTCTTACCACCTAATTCAGGTCTCTCTCTCTCTATATATATGTAGATGTATGTATGTAAATAATTTTTCCCAATTTGTTGTTAATTAGTTCTCATTCTACTGTTTGAGTTGACATTTGCATTTCCGTTACATGTATTTTTTATTCTGTGTTGCTTGCACCTTGAATCCAAATTTTAGTTCGATTCGATGTAGTTTGATTTAGGAATTCACTTCAATTGGAAGAATTTTGGTTTCTAAATTGAAGGATTTGTCTCAATTGTTGTTAGTTAAGTCTCATTTTACTGTTTGAGTTGATTTTTGCAATTTTGTTCCATATATTTTTGATTCTCTTTACTTACACCTTTGGAGTGTATGTGATTTGATTCTTTGTAGTTACTTTAACTGGAAGAATTTTGGGGATTAAGTTCTAAATTTGAGGATTTTTTTTTCTCAATTTGTTGTTAATTAACTCTCATTTTATTGTTTTGAGTCTATTTTTGCATTTTTGTTACATGTATATTGATTCTGTTGCTTATACCTCAGATTCAAAATTTAGTTTGATCGTATGTAATTTGATTTAGGAATTCACTTAGCTTGGACTAGAAGAATTGTGGAGATTAAGTTTTAAATTGAAGGAAAGTTGACATCATGTTTGAAATGGCAATATTTTGTAAATAAATATATACATTTGTCTGTGAAAAATGTAGTTCTAAAAAATACTCCCCCCGGTTCAAATTAAGATTCATAGTTTAAAGTTAAACATAGGAAGAAACATTATGAACTTTCATCATTGTTGTTCATCCAAAGGGAGGGAAATCTTGACACCAGCTTCATTGTTGCCATTGTAATAGAATGTTAGTTTTGGTGCATGAGTTTATTGCCTAATTTTAGAAATGTGATTCTTAATTTGAGATGGCCTGATAAAGAGAGTAGGACTCTCGCAGGGTGTGTAATTGTTCGGGAATATGCAATGGATCTTAGCTAAAAAAAGTGTCCATTTTTTGAGGTTCATTAACTACTTTTTCTTTTTTCTTATGTCTGAATCTCGAATTTGTTGATTGTCCTTTAATTTGATATGCATTTTCTTCATGCACTCGTTAGTTTGTTTTAAGGATGTTGGGTGACACAATGAGTTATTTGTGTAGGTCGGAAAATACCCTAGAGGGGGGGGGGGTGAATAGGGTTTTTAAAACTTAATCGGATTTTTCAAATCGTTTTAAAAATGTTTAATGTCTATATCAATCAAGCAAGCAAGATACAAAGGTAATTCCAATCACAAAGAAGATATAGCAATATATATATAATAGAGCAAGAGATAGAAGGATAAAACCGATAGAAGTCGAAGACTTTTTGTCCACACGGTTCGGCTTGTTAGCCCCTACTTCCACGCTCGGTTAGTTTCCCGAGAATTTCCACTATAACCAATCTTCTTACGGGTGAAGATCAAACCACTACAAGTATTCAAACTCTTACAAATGTTGCTACCTCACAACACTCAACACAAGAACAACTTCTTGCTTTTCTAAGAGATAAACTTCTCTTGAATTTAGAAGAATGAGTTTTTGGTGATACACACCAAAGTACAATAAGTCTCAAGTGTATGAAGAATACAAATTAAGCTTATAGTAGAGGTTATCAAATTTGATCAAGAATGATAGCTCAAGAAATGAAGATTTGATTAAGTGAAGATTTTGATTTTTCAAGTAAAACTCTCAAGAATGATTTTTGGCAATAGATGATATTCAAAGCTACTAAGAGTGCCCAAAAAGTGTTTTAGAAGTCATATATATAGTTTGGGAAACCATATGGCCGTTTGGGGTGGTTGAAGGTGGTTGATGCACAAAACTAGTCTTGTAAGAAATCTCCAACGGCTATATTTTCCTCAGAGAGTCGACTCCAGGAATAGTGATGTAGTCGACTACATTGCTCTGGAGTGGGGTGGTTTTGTGCAATTTTTCAACTTTTGTATCTTGGCTCCAAAATTGATTCTAATGCTTGGGGAATGTCAAAAATAGGTTTCTAAGACTTCTAATATAGTTTTTGTATCAAAAATCATTCATATGGAATTATGGTGAATTTTTCAAGATGACTAGTTTTCGGTAAAAAGTTTTTTCAAAGAGAAAACTAGTTCAATCAATCTTAACATGGTTAAATCATTTCAAGAGCTATATGATTGATCAATGATAACTTTTACATAAAATCTAAGCACTCACTCAATTTGATAATAATTCAAGTCTTCGAAATGCTTGATCTTCTAGTACGTTTCTTGACTTGTTTGATGATCTTGATCCTTTCTTGATTTTGATTATTTGTAAAGCACATGGAGATCATTTGAGTTCATTTCTTGTGAGTAGAAGCAATTGTTGAGCTTGAATAGGATTTGACGTTTTTCGGTTCGAAGTCAAACTTAGTCGGAAGAGATATTGTTAATAGCTATCATCATTTGAACACACATGTTAAATAACACTTTGTTGACTTATTGTAATTATCAAAATAAGATTAATTGACTTTAAGGTCAACAATTTGGTTTAATTGTTCTCAGTGTTTTTGGCCCCTCTCCCCTGACCTGGTGGGGTAATGCAGAGGGATAGCATTGTGATTTAGCGTAATAGGTTTTCTAAGAGAAACTTGTAGTGGGCTTATTCTGATCCCATCACCCCTAAAAATTTTGCAAAAAACATACATATGAAATGCCATATTTTCTGGTGGTTGCGTCCACTTTTATGGGTCTTTGCCATTTGCGTCCAATTTCTGTGAGAGATTAAATTGAGATTTCTATTACTTTCAGTGATTATCCATCTCACAAGTATTTGGGTATTTTAGATGGGAAAATACCTATGAAGGTTTAGCAAAAAATGGATTCTGATTTGGATAATGTTGCTGATAAAAGGTTATACGTGTTTCTGATTAGTTTTAAGTTTCTTGCTAATGTTAGTACTTGTTCTTTAAGAGATTGCGAGATACTTGGACATTCTGTGGTGAATATTTGTTTTCATGAAGGTGATCTAATAAATATTGCCATCGACTTCATTTATAACAACGCAAGTGCAACTTGTTGTTACTTATGCGTTACTTTGTCATTAAGTTTTCTATTTGTTTTCTCTCTCTCCCACGTGCATGCGTTTCCTCTCACTATTTTCACCATCTCTTCTTTCTCATTTTCATAATTTATTCAAATGCAGATGTGCCTCCTTATGATCAAAGAGCCAATTCTTCACAGCTAAAATTTGATGCTGAGCTGGCGCCTAGCCCCCAACCTCAAAGAAAATGGATGAAATCCATTTGGGAGGTTCCATCCCCGGGTTCCAAAATGCCTCCTTTGAAGGCCTTTCGATTAACAAAAAAGCTGGTTGAACAAAGGGTAAAAGATAACGTTGTTGTCGTAACCTTTGGTAATTACGCTTTCATGGATTTTATTCTAACATGGGTTAAACACTTGACGGATTTAGGTGTGGAAAACCTTCTTGTCGGTAAGTTTTTTTTTTTACATACATCAACCATATGTGGTTTTATGCAATGAAGAAGCATTTAGGGCTTTTTCTGACTTTGCACCTCCCCTTCCCCATTTTAAATGTGAAATTAGACTTACTCCCTGTTTTCATAATCTTTAGACTTTGCCCCATGCTAGTAGGGGTGTCTCAGAATTCCGTAAAAACGGTGTTTTTTTTTTTTTTTTTTTTTTTGAAATGAACAAAAAAGGAGGTGTTTAGTCAAAAGATTATGTTAAAAATAAAAAAATAGACATTGGCCACCATTTCTATGTAATACTTTGAGACATACAGGGGACAAAGTCTAATGATCATGAAAGTGGGGGTGGAGGGGGATAAGTCTAATTTCACATCAAAAACAGGGGGCAAAGTCAAAAACAACCAAGCATTTAGTCGTCCTTGACCATTATTTGTAAACATAATGAAAACAAATATGTTGTTGTAGGTGCAATGGACACAAAATTGTTGGAGGCTTTGTATTGGAAAGGTGTACCGGTTTTTGATATGGGTAGTCATATGAGCACAATAGATGTTGGATGGGGCTCACCAACATTTCATAAAATGGGGAGAGAAAAGGTTATTCTAATAGATGCAATCCTACCTTTCGGCTTTGAGCTATTGATGTGTGATACAGACATGGTCTGGCTAAAGGTACACTTTCATGCTTGTAACCTAATTGTTTTTTGGGCTATTTTGGCTTTGGTCACTACGTTTAATGTGAAACTAGACTTACCCCCTGTTTTCATAATCATTAGACTTTGCCCCCTATATGCAGGTGAATCTCAAAGTATTACAAAAAATAAAAATACGGGGCAATTTTTTTTATTTTTTTTGTTAATCCTTTGATCCCCTGTTTTTACATTGTTTTTTGAGATTCCCTTGCATGCAGGGAAAAGTCTATCGATTATGAAAATGTGGTTGGGGGTAAGTCTCATTTCACATATAAAATGGGGGCAAAAGTAAAAAAGCCGTTGTCTTTGAGGGGCCGTTTTGTTCAGTTGAAATAAGTTTTACCTGAGTGAAAAGGTAAATGGTGGAAAATATTTTCACCTATTCACCATTGAACTTTTGTTCACCATTTTATTTTACACTTGTATAATTATAACATGTCCCTTCATTTATAATTTTTCATGTACAAAACATGTCTATATAGATGAAATTATTTTACACCATTTTAAGTTTTAACTAGGTAAAAGGAACCTGAACAAACTGGCCCTTACAGTTAGCCCATTTTCCATATATGCATCCCTTTTTTTCACATTTGTCCAAGCTTTCCAAATAAATAAAAATTTGGTTAGTAACGCATCTTTTATTTTGCACAAGATAACTTCTGATAGTAAGTGCTACTTGAAATTAAAATAAGACTACTTCTATTTTACATTGGAACTATTCTGTATGAGTTACTGTTTGCTTCTTTTGGATAACCTGCTGCAGTTTTTTTCTATATTCTTGTCCCCCCTGTTGATTAGCGTTTTCTAGTGCACTTGCGATTATACTTCTCCCATCTTATCCTCAAGGCTCTCCCCCCCCCCCCCCCCCCCAACAAAAAAAAAATATATAAATGTACAATGTTTTAAATCAGCATGGTGTGGGCCCACTTTGCTGGGCTTTTGTACGAGAAATCAACATCTAAGGGCCGTTATTACTCCAACTAGGATAGAAATGTTAGGCCATTGGGTATAAATCACTCTCGGCTACTCTGTGAAATCAACATGTATAATATTCATACCCCATTTTTAATAATTGAAGTAATATATTTAATTATTAAAAATGGGTATGAATAATTTGTTGTAGGAATGGATAGTGTCGTTGGCTTTACTATCAACATGGATAGGGCTGCAGGCTAGGATTACTTGCTAGAAGATATTCAAGTATTTTAAAGTAGAAGACATATTGCTTAATTGGAGAGCTGTAATCTGTTAGAATAGAACTTGATTTGCACAATTTGTTTGTTGATTATTCTCTTTGGATGTAGTTTTTGTGTTGTTAGAGTGGAGATGGACACAGTTTGAAAGCAATAAAAGTCTTATTTATTATCACACGCACATATATATAGAGAACTCGGCTCTAAAGAGAGATTATCACCTCCACCAAATTTCATCAAAAAATTCAACCTCAAAAGTTGGTGGAATGAAAAAATTGTTATATATGTGCATTTTCAGCTGTTGAATTTTTTGATGGACATCTCACCCACTTCTAGATTTGATTTTATTGATGAATTTAGTGGTGGTGATATACTCATCATATAGATCATCTCTACAAAATTTCTTAAAAAAAATTCATACATTTACCACTCCAAATATACATCCCTTCTTTTTGTTAAAGAGAGGAAATCCGTCTTTAGAGCCTAGATCTCCCCATTCTCTCTCTCTCTATATATATATATGTACATATATCACAGCATGTATTTGAGAATTTGTACCCCTTATTTAATGTTTTCTTTTAAATTTTATTCCCCCATTCTACATTTATTAGGTTCTTTTTTTCCCCTCTTACATTCTTTTTCACCATGTGATATGTTCCTGGAACAGAATCCACTTCCATATCTTGCACGCTTTCCCGAAGCAGATGTTTTAACTTCAACTGATCAAGTTACACCAACAGTTGTTGACGACAGGTTGGAAATCTGGCAACAAGGTGAAAAATTATATGAAAACCTTATATATTCATCTCCTTGGTTTGGCAGGCCACTGATTGCTATTCGAGTGCTGATTATCTTGTATTATGTCTTGTCTTTAGTACCTGCATTGAGTGAATCTCAAACAGGGCTCTATCTGCCTGTTCTGTAAGCAATTGTGTGCAGTTTTATACCCACTGCATCCGTAAACTAGATTTACACTACATTTGGATAAACAAGAGGGAATGGAAAGGAATAAATCGAATGGAATTGAAAGAAAGTAAAGGATAAGGGTTTAACTTCATTGTTGTTTGTATAGTTCACTATGGAAAGGACTTGTTTGGTGAAGAAGATGAAAAGAAAGGAAAGTAGTGTGGTGTAATATGTTTCCTTTCCCTCTCATCCTCCCAATTTTGGAAGGGAACAAATGAAGGGAATTGAGTGGATCGACAATCCCTCCTATTCCTTTTCATTCACTCTCATAACTATATCCAAACAAGTGATTAGTATTCACTCCTTCTCTCCCTTCTTATCCTTCCAATGTCTTCAATTCAAATGGACTGTTAATTTAGAGATGTTAAGGACTTATCTCGATAAGTTTTTCTAGTTCTAAATGTGCATCGCTAGGGTTTAAAAGAGGCTGTTAACTGCACAAGCTTGTACACTTCATAACATAGTTCAAAGACAAGGACGAAACTGATCAGAAATGGCCGAGCTGACTTCTTGTTCGTAAAAAGGACCTTTTCATCAAGGTCCAGGAGTTTAGACCAATTAAACTTGTAACCAGTTTATATAAAGTTGTGATTTGCGACTAAGGTATTTTTTCTAGCGTGGTAGTGACTTGACTGACAATATTTCTCCTTATCAGAGAGCTTCTCTTAGGCAGGTAGATTTTGGATGTTGTTTTGGTGGCCCAAAAAAAAAGAAGGTTTTAAGAGGCCATTTTTAAGTCCACTGCCTGTTCAGCTTTGGCCAATGGGGAGTCAAACAGTTTATGTAGTCAAGAGGTTTGAGGGAGGAGGATTCCTTTTTTCCGTTCTTGTTCACTTTGGTAGATGTGTTGAGTTGCTTAATTAGTGTTGGAAATCATCATTTTATTTAGTATTTTAGTTACTTGTTGTACTTCCTATAAATAATGGATCTTATAGACCTAGACGTTAATTAGGTTGATCTCATAGGTTATTATGGCCTTTTTCATCTTTTCATTTATTTTGCTTCTTCATTGTAACCCTAATTTTTATATATAAATATATGGCCTGGTGGCCATTAAGCCATTATAAATAATTAATCATATTTTTCTTTCTTCATTATAATTTTGCTGCATATTATGTTAATGAAAAGGTTTTTTGTACCTCAAACAGCTGGTGCTGCCTACAATATAGGAATTTTCCACTGGCGGGCAACAGAAGTTGCTAAGAAATTGGCAAAAGAATGGAAAGAGTTGCTTCTTCAGGATGATAAGATATGGGACCAGAATGGTTTCAATGATCTTGTACACAGGCAACTGGGCCCATCTGTTGATGATGACAGTGGACTTGTATATGCCTATGATGGAAACCTCAAGCTCGGGCTTCTACCGGCTAGTATATTTTGTAGTGGGCATACTTACTTTGTCCAGGTAGTAACAGGATAGTTTTTGATTTCAGCTAGGTCTCATTTTGTCTTTTGTACTCATATCTCTGTGTCAGACCTCTAGGAATGGCAAAGTTATCTGAGGAATTGGATCCCCGCTCCTAATGAGGCGGGTGTGGGGGATTGCATTAGGGATGGCAAAGTGGCCCGCCCCGACAGGTTTTTAACTTGCCTTGACCATAATGGGTGGGTTTGGGGCATTTTCTTTTTGAACTGGGTCAGGTTCATGCTTTTTAAAGTAACAAAAGCCCGGGTCGGATTCGGGTTTGTGTAAATTAAACAATCTACCTCGCCCCATATAATTACAACGGGTTGGGATGGGTCAATGCAAGTCCAGGTCCAACCATACGAGTAGGTGGGTTCGGGTGTTTCAATGTAAAACCTCCCTTGGGTTGGTTTGCGTTAGATATATTTTTGGGCAGGTTGGGTACTGCCAAACCTGAACCGTTGCCATCCCATTTGGGGTGGGTATGAGAAAAAATAAATACCCTACATGGATTTAGGGACAGAGTTGGCTAAAGGAGTCCCCACCTCATGGGGAACCCGATTAATCCCTTTATAAAATTATTAAAAATAAACATTAATATGGATATGTATATGTATATGTATATGTATCTTGAACAGAATTCTGTATATATACCACATGTAATTTTTTCTTTTAATAAAATGTATCTGATAATATATATTTATATAATAAGATTAATTTTTGGATTACTAATAATATTCTTATAGACCTCTATTTCCTTTATATTTTTAATCACGAATTATGAGGTTATTTAGCAAAAGTATGCTGGTGACAGGCCATGTACCAACAACTGAGATTGGAGCCATATGCTGTACATACTACATTCCAGTATGCAGGTACTGAAGGAAAGCGTCACCGATTACGTGAAGGCATGGTTTTTTACGATCCACCAGAATACTATGATTCATCTGGTAATTTCTTTTGTGGAACAATTATGCTCTTTTTTATACTTAGATTTACCTTTCCCGAATTGCTTCTTGATCTGTGTTCTGTAAGCTTTAATCTTTGTGAGGTGTTATAAATTGTTGTGGTTCGTATTTTGAGAGGTAGCCCTCTAGCAGATTCATAGCATTCGTCAATACATCATATATTCATCGGTACCCAATATAGTCCTTTATTCTTTAAGGGTAAAGTGTAAAAATGAAATCTTGAACTTTACCTTAGTGACGGAAAACTTCTTTCAAACTTTGTACACGTTGCAAGAAAAAAAAAATATGTACCGTTTCGAAAGGATATCGTTGGAGTTTTTTGTTGCACAAAAAGTAATAACATATATAGTTGGCCTTGTGGTTCAATGATTCTATTTTAAAGTCTTACTTCTAGAGTTCTGGTGGAATTAAGCTTGAAAGAGAGAAGGGAAAAGGGGGAAGAGGGGGGGGGGGGGGGTGTTAGGCCATCTTCAGTGGTGTTGTCTATGAGAGTTTTCTTTCTATCCTTAAAGCCAATGCTCTTGTAGAGAGCCTCTATGTCTAATTGACACTTATTCGTATATATCCGTAGTGTAAAAATGAAATCTTGGACCTTACCTTAGTGACTGAATTTCAACTTTGTACATGTTGCAAGAAAAAAAAAACTATGTACCGTTTCGAAAGGATATCGTTGGAGTTTTTTGTTACACAAAAAGTAATAACCTATATAGTTAGGCTTGTGGTTCAATAATTCTATTTTAAAGTCTTACTTCTAGAGTTCTGGTGGAATTAAGCTTGAAAGAGAGAAGGGAAAAAAAGGGGGGGGGGGGGGGGGGGCGTGTTAGGCCATCTTCAGTGGTGTTGTCTACGAGAGTTTTCTTTCTATCCTTAAAGTCAATGCTCTTGTACAGAGCCTCTATGTCTAGTTGACACTTATTCGTATATTTCCATAAACAAATCCCAAAAATAGTGCCTCCAATATTTCTGTTTATGAGGTTTTCTGTATCCTATCCGTTATTTTTCCACAAAATTTTATTTTGATATATAATATGGATCTTGTTTGATAGATATTGATGAATTCTATCTTCAAAAGACATAACTTTAAAAACAGATTTGTAAACCAATTATTTTATTTTGGAAAAAAGCTACGTGCGCAAAAGTGTTGTGGATCTCTTGCTTCACATTTTTCAGTATGGATCTTTTGCAGGAGGTTACTTGACATTTAGGCCATCTATTCCGAAGAGCTTGTTGCTAGAGGGAGAGCATACTATTGAATCACACTTCTCGCTTGTTAATTACCAAGTATGCATGGTTTTTACCCAATGCTATAATACTTCACTTGTTCCTTTTTCTTTCTCTCTCTTCTTCTTTTTTTTTTCCCTCTCTCTTGAATCACGATTTGCATTTTATTTATCATGTGAAGAATGGTTTTTCCACAGTTAAAACAAATAAGGACAGCGCTTGCTATCGCTTTAGTGCTGAATCGTACACTGGTGAGAAGCAATTCTAATCTTTGATATGTTAAATAATTTATGCTTATTGTAGTTGGTAAGACCTTTAACCTGCTGAATGAAGAAAATAAAAGTAAAATTTTCTCCTAATGTCGCTATCGACATGCCGAACAAGGACTTTTGCAAGCTTCCAATCATTTGTCTTGTTTTTGGTCTGTCTTCGTGTTTTTGGTTTTGGAAGGGATAAAACTAAATTGAAAGAACTACAGAATACAGATATGATCCAATGGTTGAACATTAACCGTAAGATAACAAAATCAAATTTATTCACTGAAAATATTTATTAATTTATTGACTAGTGTTCATTCCTAGGAGAAGGGAAAGAGAGACAGGTTTGAACTCAAGTGTCTTGTTTAATGGGACAAGACCTTTTTAACACTCAAATCAACTTCCGGATCTTGAAAAGCAAAGAGTTGTAATAGTTGCTGATAGTGGAGGAGAGGCCTGAGCGGGCTGAAGACCAGGTCATATTTTTGGGTGACCTTTTTACGAGTTATAAGATTTGTCAGTACCAGCCAAGTATACTCCATCCAAATGTTATTCTATTTCTTTACTAAATTTAAGAGATATTTCACTCTTTAAAATTACTTTAATTTTTCCAATGGTCTTGTAGCATGGTGGTAAGCACTGGCCAGCATCTAGAAAGGGTGTGGAGGGTCACGGGTTCGAACCCTATCTATGTAATTAAAAAAAATATAATATATTAATTTTGAGATTGAGGCATTTGGCCTGGGCCATTAGGGTTCAATTCCCCTCCTTGCCCCTACTCCTCGTCGAACCCCCTAGATCCATCTACCACTTAAGAAGATTACATTAAATTTAATTTATCAATTATAAAAAAAATGATTTAAATATTCTCACATTTGGTACATTCGTTTTGGAAACATAGCATTTCATTGTGACCGTCACAATTATTTAAAAATGGACTCTTACTCTTCGACAAGTTAAACCTTTTAAAGATTCATTTTTGTCCCAAAGCAAAAGTTACTATTTGACAAGTCAAACTTTTAAAAGAATATTGATTTGTATGTACTCAATGTTTGACATTAACAAGTTTTACATTTATTTAAGCAAAACAACTGTTATTACATACATACCCTTCGTTGGAATGAAATCCATCATAAGTACAATATTGGATTTCAAACATAAATAGTTTCATCGTATTATAAATAAGTGGATGGATGCTACACATTGCAGATTTAACTGCAAAACTTATTTGATTAATCAAATTAGTTTCAAATGCTAACTTGGAAGTCCATATTTTGATATCTCTATGTGTTCTGTATTTGTGATTTTTTAGGTTATGCCTCCACTATGGTGCAGGTTGGATAGGTTATGGTTTCCACATCCTGGAGTTTTGGTGGGTACTATGACAAGACAACCCTTTATCTGCCCTTTGGATCATGTTTTTGAGGTACTGCTTTCTTTTTTCAAAGTTGAAACTGTCACTACAATTGTGCTCGTAAAATCATCAAAGAATTTACTTTCCGTTGTTGTAACAAGGTGATTTTTTCTTTTTGACATGACTGTATTTATTGAACAATAATTCCATGAGCGATAAATAGTGGTTAAGCTTTCAGCCCTAAAAGTGAACTTCAATAATAGTTACTGGGGCATTTTTATTTTTAACTGTCATTTTATATGTGAATTTATAGTTGCCTCACTGTTTTCATAATCATTACAGTTTGTCCCCTGCGTTAAACAAGTTAGCGATTGCCCCCCATTTTTACAAAATTCTTTGAGATTCCTCCGCATGAAATGGCAAACTCTAATGATTATGAAAACAAGGGGGTAAGTCAAATTCCGCATTAATAACAGGGGGCAGAGTCAAAAAAGCCCTAGTTATTATTTGTCAAGACACATGGGTGTAATTTCTCTTGCCAAACATAGCCAATCCCAGGCATGTGAACCAGGCTCCATGTGTATTCTTTTTTATTTTTTGATGTGGGCTCACATGCAGACACACAATATATGTATATATATATATATAAGTTTGTATAAAACTAGGAAGGAAGGGAACATGGGTACAATGTGAGACAATAAAAACACTTTGCATGTGTTTCGGGTGAGTAGGTTTATAGCGAGTGGCTTATATTATTAGGAACGAGAATTAAGTTTCCATATCATTTTCTTCTATTCTATTTTCAGTTTTTGTTGCTTTAAATTTCTGTATTATTTCAATTTTTTTAGATTATTAGGTTTGAGAGTTAAACCATGGCCTACTCTATCCTTATACCCTCGGTTTAATGTTTGCTAAAATGGCTTTTGATGCACCTTTTATTCTGAAATTGGCTAGTTCTTAAGAATAGTTACCGGAATATCTACACCTCCATATTCTATGATTAAGAGATGGTAGTTCTCATTCCAACTATCATAAATTGGTGTCCATAACTTCATTATTTACTCTTTTAGTTATTTGTTAGTAATAATGTAGCTTTCGATTTTGAACAAATGAAAGATATAGGATTAATGGTTTCTTTCTACACTCTTATATACTTGGAATTTAAAAATGCACTTGTAATACCATGATTCGAAATAAAATCAATAACATTAATTTTGCTATTATATTAGTAGATCTCTTTTAAAAAAATTCCTTAGTTTGACATTGTTTGTGGCAGTATTAATAAGAACTCTCAAAACTTTTGAGAATATAAAGTGCTCATGCCTAATGTTGTTTATTTCATCCTTTTTCATTTCACCACAAAGGTTGCATGGTGCTGCAGGTGAATGTCATGTTGAAGGAATTGCCTGTGGAGGAATTTGGACCCAAGATCAATATTAGGGAGTATTCTTTCTTTGATAACCCATTAATGCCCCATCAGGTATCTCTCTAAAGGGCTTTTTTCTTTTTCTTTTTTTTTCTTTTCCCCGTGTTCTTAATGCAAAAGTAGACTTACCCTCCTATTTTCATAATTGTTATACTTTGCCACTTGCATGTGGGGGAGTCTCAAAGATTTACACAAAAGCATTGCCCCCCATTTTATGTAATTCTTTCAGATTCCCCTACGCACAAGAGGCAAAGTCTAATACAGCACTAAAAATAGGGGGTGAAGTCAAAAAAGCCCATCTCTAAAACATTCAAGTGAGAAAGTCGTAAAATTGTGCTTGTCCTGCACTTAATATGTAACTTCGACTCCTTTATGTTTGTTTCAGGTGAAAGAGTCGTGGCTTAATGTACAACTTTGTCAAGAAGGGTCACAAGATTGTCAGGTCTCTAATAGTACAAGCGCACGGGGCATACTAAGGTTTCCTAGGCACAGCAATGAAGAAAAGGTATTCCAGGATTTTGCGTGTTGTCCTTTTTAGTAAGGGTAAAGTGCAAAAGGGCAAAAAAAAGAAAAAACAGTTGAACTTAACTCTCTTTTTTTTTTGCACAAAATTCCCTTCAACTATTTCTTTAAAAATAAAAAGAACTTCATATGTATTACAAAATCCTTTCAACTTTGCATGTTTTGTCAAGTTCAAGATATCTTTTTTGCACCCTTTTGACTTTGCCCCGGTTCTTTGTTGAAGAGCATGATATATATTGTTGGTCCACTACCTAATAGCTTAAGCTTTTGGGTGAGATGGTTCCCATGGTATCAGAGCTCAGGTTCTGCAAGGTCTCGGGTTCGAATCCTCCCGCTTGCATTTGTTTCCCCCTTTGTGTTTGTGCACAAAGTGCACATTTGGTTCGGTTTGTCTCCACATGCAAGTGGGGGTCGCACGTGAGGGGGAGTATTGAAGAGCATGATATATATTGTTGGCCCACTACCTAATAGTAAGTGGGTGAGATGGTTCCTAACATTCTTAATGTGAAATTAGACTCACCTCCCTGTTTTCTTAATTGGACTTTGCTCCCTGCATGCAGGGGATTCTCAAAGTATTACATAAAAATGAGGGACAATTTGGATTACCGCCCCCCTCTCTTTCCCAACCCTAATTTTTGCATAATTTTTTTAGATAGCCTCTCATGCAAGGTGCAAAGTCTCATGATTATGAAAAAAGGGTTAACTCTAATTTCACATATAAAATTGGGGCCCCACATGCTGGGGTTGGGTTTGGGAGAATCGAAAAACGCTACTAATTATTGCTGATCTTTAGTGATGCTTGAAACTTATTGCGACATATTAGCTAGACCAGTTTTACTGTACATTTGAAGGTCTATTGCATTTAGTAAGACATGAACCTGGCACACTCAAATTTCTTTTGGTTACCAATGGCAGTACCATTTTATGACATATTTAGGTTGTTCCAATTGGAGACATTGAAGTATTAAAATTTGATGATGATATATGCATATGCAAAATCTAATTCCCCTAAAATGAAAAGTCCCAGTCTAAAGGTTAAACATTTTATGAAATATTTCAAACTTCTAGAAATATTCCTCATCTATTCATTCTCAAGATTAAGGTGATCGGTAGCCATAATAGTTGGATTATCTTGATATTTTATGACCTATTTTTTCAAGCATGACTCCTAATTTGAGCCAAAGGGAGTATTTAACACGCTTATGCTTAGTCTTGGCTTTTCGGCTGCTTTGTTTAAGACTGGTAATGGTCAATGCATGCTATTCCGCCGACAGATCTAGAGTTGCAGAAATATTGACTGATAGTTGAAAATTAGATGTTCAAGTTTTGATTGGTAATCTGTCTAAATGAGTGCTAGCCTGAGGCAAACACTATCTGCGTCAAAATCTAAGCCGTCCAATTTTAGATGAATGCTACTTTATAGTGATTGAAATCACTCTATGAGCAAATCCTAATGACGGATATTAATATCCCTAAACACCCATATATCAAAATATAAGCCATGCAATTTTAAACGAATGCTCCTGATTTACTACTGTAGTATAGGGTGATTGAAATCATACAGGAGCGAATCTAATGATGGATATTAATCTCCGTAAACACCCATATATCTTATTGAGATTTACTTTGTTTTCTTAAACAGTTCAAAGGAGTATTCTCCTCGGTTAAGGATGTCAAAGTCATTCAATTCTCATCACTGCAAAATGCTTTCGCGGGTTTTACCGACAAGGCAAGTATTTTCGTTTCTCTTTTTCATTTACACTTTGTTTGGAATTTGGAAAAGTACAAAGAAAACAGAGAGGAAAATATATGCTAGAATTATACCTTGTAGGGTGTGTTTAATTGCAAGTGTGGAATTAAGGTAGGAACTAGAAAAGAATTCAATTGCATGTAACTAGTTCTAGGGGAAGAGGGTGAGAAGGCTTTTAAGCGTGTTTGATTTGGAAATCCTACAAATCTTATAGGAATTGAACCCACGACCTTCCAAAAGGATGCCAGGGAGATGCCACTTGAGCTAAAGCTCTTGGGCGCTTTCCGTTTTGGGTGAAAAACTATGTAATTTTTCCAACTTTTGATGATCTATTTTCCAAATCTTGTGTTTGATTGCACAATTTTTCACCAAGAATTCAACTTTGAGTTTAGAGAGCTTTTCCATGCTACCTATATAATTCAATTCCTTGGGATAGGGGTCGTAAGAATTGAGTTCTGGGTACTTGTGCTAGTTGAAGTTGTACTACGGAATTGAATTCCTTTGAAATTTTAGACAATCAAACACCACAAAAACGTGGAAAAGTAGACATTTTCCAACATTTACGCCAAATACTGCAAATCACCTTACTACCTTTTTCCCCCTTTTGCCATGCGTTATCATCTGTACCCGTACTTTTCCGAGACTCAAACATACTGTTACCCCTATATCACAAGTAAAAATAGGAACACATTGTATTTCGTCATACCATACTAAATGTTTGTATTTTCAGGTTACGGACGAAAAGTTCCGGAACCGTGTAAAACGGTACGTAGGTATATGGTGTTGCGTGGAAAATCACACGCCTGGTCACATATACTATGACATGTATTGGGACGAGAAACCAGAGTGGAAACCAATTCCACCCCAAACACCAGAAGATGATCATCCGCCTTGGTAACGCACAAACCGTAAACTCAATTTTTGTTATTATACCAATGAATCAGTTGAGAAAAAAAAACACGGACCAATACATCCTGAGGTTTTACGAATTATCGGCTCACAATATTGAAATCAAGAAACTTGTATCCATGTTTGTAAATTTAATTCCTAGAGACAGCTAATGAGAAATAATTATACAGGAAAGGAGTTCTCTTTTGTATATGAATTTCTGTTTTTATTTTGCTATATTTTTTTGGTGTTATTTATTTGAAAAGGGAAGAGTAAATGACACTATTAGCCCTTAAACTAAGACCAATGTTTCAATATTGCCCCTACACTCAACTTTATGTCGATTGAACCCTCAAACTAAACCAATTGCACACCAGCATCGCTTCCATCCAATTTATTGATAAAATCTGACAGATTAACACGTGTGCATTGCACAGTCAATCTATAAATTACCATCAATTCTTGCACATCTCTCTCTCTCTCTCTATATTCTATATAATATATAAATATATATATCACAACTCCATCAACAAAATTTGAACACAGCAAATTCCAACTTCAGAAAATTAAGGATTTTAATCAAGATGCATATGTATTGGATCTTTAACGTTATACTTAAAGAGATAAAATGAATTTCTTTTGTCAACGATGCTTGTGCCACCGGAGTGAAGTGAATGAATGGAAAAAAATACCCCTGAGTGAAGCACGTGTCTAGCACATGATTGATTTTATTAGAATTTGATGGCTAGATGTGATGGAAAAGGCTTATGATGTTCAAATTGGATGCTTTAGTAGCTCAATTCGATTCAAAATTGAGTTTAGAGGATCAATTGAAATTTTGTGTGTAGTTTGAGAGCTTTTGGTGCTATTTATTCAAAAGGGAAATAAGAGAGATTGTGTAGATAAATGTAACGGTGTATTTGGTATAGTACCATATTGAATATATTGTGTACCATATCAAAAATTTGGTACACCAAATCTATTGTCACTGCCATACCAAAATTTTCAGCATACCAAAAATTTGGTATGGTACGATATATTATCAAAAAATCAAGCTTACAAAAGAATAGTGGCCATTTGGTATATGCAAAATTGCAAACCAAAACAAACTCAAACTATAAGCAAACATAAACAAAAAAAAATCAAAAAAACTCTTCAACAGTTCCAAGGTTAAAACTATAACTGAAAAGTGGCACAATTAAAAAGTCAAAACAAACAATATCCAACAGTTCCAACAGTAGCTGCCTAAGTAGAATATCTAACAGTGACCAGTGGGCACAATTAAAAGTTTCACATAATATCCAACAGTGACACAATTAAAAGTTAAAACAATGGGTATACAAAAGCATACAACTAAAAAGTCTAAACTAGAAGTTAAAGTTACAAGCTAAGCAGCAAAACAATTTTTTAGCACAAGTATGGACCATTTTGTCTAAAATTCTAAATGTTGTGGGGTATTGATATTATTTTGATACTTGGCATAATGGCACAATTAGTAATGGTACGGTACAGTATACCGTGATAATATCAATATTTTGGTATAGTACAATATATCATTGGTAATGATTTTGAGTACAAGTGCCGTGCCAAAATAATCTTGTACGGTACAAAACTTCGGTACATTTTAGCAATGGTACGATTTAGTACATTGTTAATGGTACAATTTTCCACCCCTAGATAAATGTACTAGAGGGATTTAAAATTGGGATGCGCCAGGATAATGTGGCATCATTTGATTGGTTAGTTTGTTAGCTCGGTGTGCAACTAAGAGCCGCAATTCACACTAACAATGAGTTGGAATTTGTTAACTGTCCTCTAGCAAGGACAATGAGAATCCTTGCATTTGATTGATAAATGTAATAGAATAATAATAAAATATTTATGGTGGATCCCTCACTTTTTATTACCATCCGAGCTTACCCATATCGTAAAAGTTATTGTAAATAGAAAGAGGGCAGCCGGTTCAAGTCCCCCCACCCCCTCCCCTCGAACATTTGATCTTTAACTATTACTTGTACTAAAAAAAAAAAAAGAAGCATTCACTAATCTGGTGCATGGATGAAATCTCTATTGCCAAAGCACTAATGGCAATCACAATTGCTTTCGTGTTTTCTTTTGCTCTTCGTGAAGCAATCGCAATTGCTTTCGTGTTTTCCTTTGCTCTTGGTGAAGCAATGTAACTATTTGAAAAGAATAATGCATATATTTGAAAGCCATTATTGATACTCAATTTTCAAAGATAGCTATAATGACATCCTCTAAGAATTTAAGCTTAGAGAGTATGTCCAACGTTCTTCTGTATTTATATTTATGTAAAATTTACGAAATTTATAAAAAAAATCCGTCACCAACCGTATTTTAAAAATGAGTTTTGTGTAAATAAAGTGTGTAAAATATACTCTCACTTTACACTGCCACGCCAACTTTCTCTTGTTCTACAAAAATTTTAAAATGTAATAACTTTTATTACAAAATATATATACAAGATATTGAAAAAAAAATTCTGCAAAATAATCAGAGAATAATATTTTTGTAAATTAAGGGTCTATATTTGATCAAACTCTAAAAGAAGTGCAAAGTAAACTTTGCAATAAATTTTTAAATCGTATTTTTTTATAGAATCAAGCAAAATTAAGTTTGCACTACATATTTTTTAGTATATTATTACAAATAAGTGTTTAATTGACGGTGCTTTAGAATAGTTTTAACAAATTACATATTCAAAACCTATTTATTAATAAAATACACATAATAATTTTTTCGATGTTATGCAAAGTTAAGTTTGCACTCCTTATTTTCTAAACCATTACTATTTAATATGTATTTGTGTTTATTTGACGTTGTTTTAAAGTTTTATGAATGAAACATAAGAATATGCTTGTTAAAAAATATAAACACCTCATGCAAAACGAAATTTGCAATGAATTTATTTTTTTATTGCAATTTGTACAAAATTGCAAAGTTGAATTTGCACTCGGTCAAATTCTTTATTTTAAAACATAATTGATAAACAAGCCATTATTTCAAAATGATAATGACATCTAGGCCTTTATTTCTAAAAAATATCATTCGTTGGTATTTTTGCAAATAACATTGTCAAACAAAACCTTTTATCCCATTTTCATATATATATATATATATATATATTAATAAAGATCCTATGTTTGAAATCTACACATCAAGAATTAGAAATCAAGATCCATTGTGACCATGAGATTATGTATAAAAGAATATAAAAATGCATAAAAGAACATCAAATATGTGTTGATATCTTATTAGTTCTTTCAAAACTATTGACGGATATTTTTTTCAAGATTCAGGTTTTGTGTAAAAGTTGATTGATTCATTTAATTTACGCTTCAGTAGTAACAAGTTAAATTAATAATAGTAACAAGTAAGGTACTTTACACAGCATATTCACTATAATAAACTATTTAATTAGTTACATAATGTATTCCTTTAGTTACGAAAATTTGTGAATTTTTCACAAATTTTGTCATGAATATTATAAGAACTTTGATGTACAATTGAATGAAAAATTAATGGATGAATGATAGTATGCTTGTGTATATAGATCGAATATGAATTATTAGATAACATAAATAATCAAATTATTACAATATGATTTCAATGTATGAAAATAGTAGGGGACGATTGTGAATTTCTAATTATACTCATGTCAAAGTCATGAATCAAATATCTAAGTATGTATTTTTGAGATTATTTTTCTTTATTGTTATATCGTCTCCACTCAACTTTTTCTCTGGCCACGTCCCTGGTTGCCCCTCTAAATTATTTTACACAACACTAAACCCCTTTCCTATTGACGCCTTTCACTTTACCCCCAACCAATTAAAAATTGTAAAATTTTCAAATAGGGACACATATGATATTAAATAATTGTGTAAATTATTGTAGATGCCTCA
The DNA here is from genome assembly GCA_021464415.1 of Lonicera japonica. Classification (NCBI taxonomy): domain Eukaryota; kingdom Viridiplantae; phylum Streptophyta; class Magnoliopsida; order Dipsacales; family Caprifoliaceae; genus Lonicera; species Lonicera japonica. The sequence continues at coordinate 33,543,760 of CM038470.1, read as the reverse complement.
ACCTATCCGTTCAAAACACAAATGCCGAAAATACCCTCTTCTTGTATAAATATATTTTCTTCTTCTAATTTCTCTCTTTCTCGTCTCTCTTTTCTCCTCATTTCTCTCTCAAAATCTTTCGTCTCTCTTTTCCCATTTCTCTGTCAACTCTTTCTTCGTGTCCTTTCTCAACACCTTGGGCCCTTGGATTTCATTCTCAACATTTAAGGTAAGATTATTCTTCCCATTTCTTAGAAAAAAAGTTTTGTATTCTAAATGGGTGGGTTAACGTATTGTTCATCAAAATAAAAAAGGGGTTAATATATGGGAATGATTTTTGTACTCTATTTAAACACTTGAGAGAGCTAGATAAAGAGAAAAAACGAGAAAGAAATAGAAAGAAAAATCAATAATACATACTTGGAATCTTCAATAATGCATCCACATAAACACTTCTGATCGAACAAAATGAGTGATTTCAATTTGGAACCTGAAACGCAGAGTTTCGACAAAGAGGAGTTCTAGAGATTTTTTATTTTTTTTTCCCCGTTGATTTTGGGGTTGATAGAGATAAAATGAGGAAGCAAAGAGTACTGAATGAGAAATGCAAAGGTGCTAGTGTATGTGTACAGTGTATAGAGAGTATTTTGGCAAAGCATGTTTTTACACCATTTGAAAATTTATAATAATTTACTCACTTATTTAATGTCATGTGAGTCTCTCTGTTCGAAAATCTAACAGTTTTTAACTAGGTCGGGATAAAGTGAAGGTGGCAATAGTACAGAGAATCTAGCGCCAAGTAAAATAATTTAGAAAAGTAACCCACCCGTAAACCCAACAAATCACATGAGGTTTAATCGGTTTAATTTTCCCATAAAGAAATGAACAAATTTTTCGTTCATTCATAATCATACATATATATATAATATATATATATATATATTCACCAATTAAGATGTTTATCTTGTTGAACTTAATGTGCAGTACTGTTTGTGTATAGTGAAGTCTTTTTTAGCCTTTTTATTCATTCTTTCTATGAAAGTTGAACTGTAGAAGTACATACGTCCTATCTGTTGTTTTTATTGGCTCATTGAAAAAAAAAATGGACTATAAAAGTAATTTTTTCATATGAAGGAGGCATTGGTAATTAGTACGTTGTTGAAAAATTGTAAATTTAAACTCTTAATTAAAGATAAAGTAATCAATATTTTATGGCATTGTCAATACAACTATTATCATGAATTATTTGAGTAATTACTGTTTTCTATTTATTATAAGAATCAAAATTCAAGCCGTGACATAATTTGATCTTGCAATACAAAATGCACCGTAGGAATTTAAGTTAAATATTAGTATTACAAATCATGTACATTGTACGTAGGGCAAGGTTGTGTGATCAAGGGGGGCCAATTGACACCCTCTATTATTTTTTTTGAATTATATATATAGATCGAGATAATATAAATAAGGTTGTTGGTTTATTGTAAAGTTTTTAAAAAGTTTGGGATCTTTTTATGATAAATAAAGGGGGTTACTATTGATACATACCAAAACACTCTTTAACACTTCAAATTGGTTCGGCCCTTAAGGACCGAGCATGTACACATTGGTTCGGCCCTTAAGGACCAAATATATGTGCACATACTCGGTCCTTAAGAGTCGAGCCAATATATTTTTTTTTATTCAAAAATGGTTCGGTCCTTAGGCACCGACTATGTACACATATACTCGGTCCTTAAGGGCTGAGTAAATATGACGGAGTGTTAGTAAGTGCTTTAGTGTGTGTCAATAACACTCACCTAAATAAAAGTTATAGAAGTTAAATATATATATATATATATATATACATATTGTGCGATTGTATGGCTCATTGACCTCACATTCTCACAACCTCCTCTTTTGCCAAGTACTAGCAATGACATTGAGAGGATATTTGTTCGCTATGCTCCTCACATCCATGGACCTCCGACCACCGGACGATGCTCGTCCGGTATACCACCGTGCACTCTACACTTCCATATTTTCTCCTCTTGACAAGTCTCGCCCTCTCAAGGTTAGTTACTTAGTTTAATAATATATTAATAATTCTTGTTTTTTCTTGTGCACAATTAATTGTTTGATACTCTATATTGTTAGTTGTTTGATCTTTGATGATTTTGCATCTTGTTAGTTGTTTGATCTTTTGATTTAATACCCTAATAGCTTTAGCCCAAATTTAATAAAATTTGGCCCTAATTTTATTTAGTCCTAATTTTGTTAAAATTTGACCCTAATTTTAGTTAGGCCTAGTTTAATAGACTATGTAATCGAATGGAAGATAATAAATGATTGTTTGGTGACATATATTGAATAAGACATTTTTAATAAGTGATTAAGAATGACAAGATCTTGCAATATAATAATAATAATCATTAATTCTTGCTCTCCACTCTTTCTTAATTTCCTTTTTCATCCTCCTATTTTTTCCTCCTGCACACCCCCCCCCCCCCCCTCCTCTCTCTCTCTCTCTCACTTATAGACCCTTACCCCCATTCTAAACACACAGTTATAAGGGGAAAAATACACTTGTCAGAAATAGAGAAAGAAGGAGCCAAGCACAGAGACTCTTGGAGGAATCATCCAATTAGAGCTTTTTAGATTCAAGGGAAGTTTTATTTATTTCAATTTTCTTTAATATTTTGTAATTCCTCTTTGGATATTGTTATTAATTACAATTGAACAATGAGATTTTATTTAATATCATTGCGTGTTCAATATCTATGATAGAATATTAATCTCTTTTCAATATCTATACGTTTGTATAGTTAGATAACTTATCTTCCTCCTAACGACCGTTCTAAAATGACTAAAAAATGCAAATAAGAAATGTTATACAGGTTAACATCATATAAGAGAGATGGCTTTGAGTTTTTCTCCAAATTGAAATGGACAACAGCCTCTGTCACGCCTTAATTTTTGAACCAACACGTTACTCGGAACAATCCAACTAAAATACATGTTCACTTAGCCAGTTAACCCTGTTTTTCATTTACTACAATATCAAAATGCAACTCTTTGAATTTATACTATATTTATTATTTAATTCTATTGTAATGCATATCTCAACTAGTCGTGGCAATCATATCGTGTTATGCGCAATAACCCTGCTAAATTGGTCAGAATCCAAACACAACACTATTAGCTAAAAGAACTATAATGTCAGATCGCTTAAGTAAGTCGTTATGCAAGTTTAAAATTTTATGTTAATAAGAACATATATTTAATAGCACACGTTGGACCTAAACATGACCTACCCCCTTATTAATCATATTATTATATAGTATCAAAAATCATAAAAAAGGCACACGTTATGAAAGACTAACATGCTATAATAGGTACTCATTTGGTTCAAGTTTTGAATTATTCCTAAAATCTTGAATCGGTAAATTCACACTAGAAAATCTCTTATAATTCAAAGAGATTGAATCATAAGTTTATGAGACTCAAATTTTCTACGTGATATCACCATTTTGGGTTTAAACTATGCTCAAATGCAAATATATATTTATATATCTATATTATAAGGAAATGAAAGGTCACATCATTAAATTATTTAATTAATGGCTTAGATTTATTCTAAAAAATACACATAAATTGTTAACCTTTGAATGTGAATTTTTTTCCTAAGAACGTCACATCACCATACTAATGGCTAAGATTTATTTACAAACAACACAACAAATTTGAACCCTTAGATATACTTTTAGGATATTAAATCAAAAAATTCAACATTTTTTTGTTTTTCTTATATTCTACCAATCTACTCCCTCCCCACTTTTCTCTCTTATTAATTTTTTTAAAAAATTTAAAAATATTAACTTTAAATACAAAAACTAAAAATTATTAAAATATTCATATTTAAAATTTATTAATCCATACCTATAAAATAAAATCCATACCTTTTTAAAAAATTAAAAAACATTAACTTTAAATGTAAAAACTAAAATTTATTAAAATATTCATATTTAAAATTTATTAATCCATACCTATAAAATAAAATCCATACCTATTTTAACCCACTTTTCTCTCTTTAAACATATTTTTTCTTCATATACTTACATTCAAATCTAATTCTTCCTTTAGTTTAAGAATATAAAAAAGATATTTGTTTTTTATTTAATCTTTTACAAACTTAAATAGTTTATTTTATTTTAAAAAAAAAACATATTACTTTTGTCAACCATGGTTACTACTAATGGTGCGATCTATTTATAATTAAAATTATATAAATTTATAACATCATTGTAACAATAATGGGATATTAATTTTTGTATGTATTGGTGAATGATTATTAACTCATCCCGACCTTAATGAATGAGTAAAACGGGTTCAAATTTAAGCATATCATAAACAGAGGCACTTCGAGTTTTTCAATTAAAAATTACCTCATTTTGGTCGGGTCAAATATACCCTCTCCCCACCCCCGCGCTTGATAGTTATATAAGTTGTGTATACAATTTTCTTAATATATGTTTTGGATTACACGCTATTTAGACATTATTTATTTTTTTCTCAATTTAACTGTTAATTTTTTTTACACTGCCACCCCGTTTGGCACGGGCAATACCTAGGGATCTCTTTATTTGTATTTAATATTTTTTTATTTCATCGTGTCGGACGGCACGGGCAATACCTAGTATATGTATATAAATTAAGTTTGAAAAAGGGAAAATATGAAACAATCGAGGAGAAATTTATTAACACACTCAATAACTAATAATTAGCCAGCTGCCCATAAAACAACAGAAACAAAAACAAAGTAAAAGTTTTTGGCTTTTGGCAAACACAACCCTCATTGTTCCTAGCTCCATAATTTTTCATACAACTGCGCAAATACAAAACTGAAAATATGCTGAAAAATTTATAAAGTACAAGCTAAAACGCACAAAACCCTCAAAATTTACCTATCCAACACGACCACAAAAAAAGCCAAAACCAGTCAACAAAATGCGAACCAATCGCAAATGAACTCATTCAACCTGAACGATAAAACAAAATCTCGCTGAGCACCTCCGGTTGCTGATCATCAAATATCAAAAAAGGAACACGCGCAAGGGGGTATATATATATATCCTTTTCATACCGGATAAACCACATATGCAAAAATTCCACTCCCCGTTCGATGTCTGGTTTTGAAGAGAGAAGATGGAACATAGATAGACACTTCGGTAACTAATGTTATTAATCGTCAAGGTAGTAATACGATCCAGCATTTTTCTGTTCCCTGTCCTTGGTTGATTCCAGCTTGTTGATTCTTGGCCGAAAATTAGTTGGGTCTCGCCTAAATGTGATGTCCAAATGCTGCATAAAATCCAAAGGAAAATTAAGAATCAGATCAGAAGAATTGAATGAGTATCTGGAATTGAGAATTATACATCAAATTATGGGCACATCCATTAAAATACCAAACTTGTATCGGAGAGTCTCCGCTGAGTACGTACTCTGGGCCACCAGAGTGGGGAAGCTTTCTAAAATGGTGGGAATTTGTGTACTAATAGTTTTTGGAAAAATATGGGGATAAATAATACTATTAAGAATCCACAATTCCTTTTTGGGATGTTCCCAAATTAAGAGTCCACTTTCCTTTTCAAAACATAATCAATGTACCAAACTCATTACAAAACAAGGGTTTCTAATTTTAAACCAGTGATTAAAATGAAATTTTTGCATTCTTGAAAAATGTGGAAGTCAAACATGGACTCGTAATTAGGGATGAAGGGAGTACTAAAATTTGAATTTTCAAACATTATGAGGGGGAGAGGGGCCCTGGAGCCTTTACTACCTCCACACCAAGAAGCATTCTTGCTTCTTCCAAGAAAAAAAGGGAAGCAATCTTGGTAAGAGAAATGTTTAGATCCAAAATTCTACTCCACAGCTCTCATTTTATTCCTCCTTTCCTCTACAATAAGCAGGTGTGGGGGTGCGCATTTTTTGATTTCACGATGTGTGTGTGTGTGTGAGAGAGAGAGAGAGAGGAGAGATAGACTTACAGACAAGAATAGATTCATCCCAGTCAATAAAGACTGAGGAGCATTAGCAATACAATCAATGGAAGGCTTCCCCTCATACACAATGACTCTATCAGCCAAATAAGTTGCCATTATGAAGTCATGCTCAACCACAAATGCAGTCTTCTTGGCATGCAGTATAAATCTCTTTATCACTTTTGAAGCCACTATGCGCTGCTCTGAATCGAGATATGCACTTGGTTCATCTATCAAATATATGTCTGCAGGCTGCAAAAATAAGCCCAGCAATCTAAGTTGGAGCATATAAAATCATCCAGTAACAAGAAAGTCGTAGACATAATCACTACTGTTGAAAGTTGCCAAATAAACCCCACATTGATTGAACAAGCAGCCTATCATAATAAGTCTACATGACTATGCCTGTAAACAAATTCGGTTCATTTGTTTTGTGTGAGAGAGAGAGGGGGGCAGGGGGAGGCTTATAAAAAGAGCTCAATAGCACATATAAGCTAAGCTAACCTATGTTATGGCACTACCCATGTTTATATGTGCCTACTAGTATACAAAATTCCCTTGCAACAAATTAATCGGGTTTATTATAGAGAATTATTTTCAATAATTAATCGGGTTTATTAATCCATATATATTTATATATTTGGGGTTGTGTAGATAGAGACCAACTTAGAGAGAGAAAAAAAAAGATTTGAGTCCATTGTGAGCGCAAGAGGTGGGAGACTGTGTATAGTGTAGGTCCCCATTTTGATGACAGGGAGAATTGTGAGAAATGAGAGAGACTAATTAGGAGAGTGTGAACCCCAGCATCAGAAGGACTCTATGCCTACAAATACCCATGTGTGTTCAATACTTACGAGATAGCTTTCCATCCATTAGATGTGTGGGGTCCGCACCAAATTTCCACATAATAGAGATAATATCATAATAATGTGTCTATGTTGACGATCAATCTGGTGGCTTTTCACTATTCGAATCCTAAAAACAAAGTTCACTGAATCACTTTTATTTGACATTGAAGTAGTACCTGTGCCTATTACAGTTTGCTGAGGTAATGCATAATCCATGTCCATGTGAGTGTTTATTTCAGCTACGAAGTGTGTTTCATAAAAAAGTTGAAAAATGATTAAAAACTCCACTAATTTTTATATAAAGTTGGAAAAGGAGATGAGTGGTTTGGTGAAATGTTACATTATTTTTTGGGTTTTCCGAAGGAATAGACTTTTTTGGGTGGTGGGTGGGAAAATTTCCACGGAAAAAGGGGAAAAGGTGGAGAACATCTGATCAATTCACTCATCATGTCGTCTAACTTCTCATGAAAATTAGTAGTATTTTTTCAATGATTTTCCAACTTTTGTATCGAACAGACCCCGAGAAAACATATATAGAATGGAAAATAAACAGCAAGGGAAGAAAACAAAGTATCTTTACCCTATTAAAGCGCAAAGGATTGAAGGTAATGAAAATACAGCACTCAGTCAAACCAAAATTGCAAAGTCAAATCGGGGTCTTAAACCGGGAGAGAGAGTAAAACAATAATGGAAGCAATCTCTAATTTTGCAGAAAATTGATCCAATCAACCATGAAAAAAGCGACAGAAAAGAAAACCAAGGTCACAAAACTAATTACCTTTCCAAGGCATAGACATAATGCAACTCTTTGC